>JBBPCX010000040.1:12788353-12799232 GCA_037974365.1 Hydrocynus forskahlii
TCTCTCACGCTTTCTCCCTCCCTTCCTTCAGCCTGGTCACCATACAGGCTAGGACCACTGTCACAGATTGAAGGGATAGAAGGAAAGAAAGAAAGAAACACTTTCACTGGTGTTAAGGACATGGATTCTAATGTAAAATCCAGAAGTCAAGCGCAGCTTAAGCATGGGATGGGTGGGGCGTGGCCAGCAACATCTTATTTGCATAAAAGGGACAGATCCTGAAACGACTCATTTTGAAAAGGACTGAAACTGTGAGGAATAAAGTTGGTTATATCTCTTTATGTGAGAGTGATTTTGTGCAAATAACTTCACAAACATGTTTTGAAAAGCCCATAGACCTATTATAACTTGTTTTTTTTTAAAGTGAGTTTTGCATAATAGGTCCCCTTTAATATGGAGTTGATCACCCCTTTGCAGCTATAACAGCTTCCACTCTTCTTGGAAGGCTTTCCACAAGATTGTGGAGTTCCTGTGGGAATTTGTGCCCATTCATTCTGTAGAGGTGAGGACATTTATGAGGTCAGGCACTGATGTTGCACGAGAAGGTCTGGCTCGCAATCTCTGTTCCAGTTCATCCCAAAGGTGCTGGATGGGGTTGAGGTCAGGACTCTGTCAGCCAGTCAAGATCTTCCACACCAAACTAATCCAATCAACCATCTCTTTATGGAGCTTGCTTTGTGCACTGGGGCAGAGTCATGCTGGGATAGAAAATGTGTCCACAAAGTTGGAAGCATGGTGTTGTCCAAAATCTAAACACTTTCTAGCATGAAAATTAAGAAGCTCTGACTATAACAGAAGCACAATCTTAAGAAGTCTGTCACTCTTCTCGTATGATGAAGAATACATCTGCTCCTGGTTCTGGCCCTCTGTCTCTCTCAGCAGGAATATGTCAGCAACAGCACATGCCTCGCGCCACCAGGCTAAACCTCTCCACAGCAATATGTAATTAAAGGCAAGAACCATATTTTTAATCCTAAAAGCTATTACGGATTCAGCCGAGAAGCATTGTCTGAGCCTAGGACAGCACCCCCGCCCCCTTCACTCCTCTGTGAGGACCATAACCCGTATATGTTCTTAAATGGGCAGATAAAGGATCTTAAATACAGGAGTGCCTGGGCCCCCGGCTGCTTTCTCCTGCTAATCCTTTTTTTTTTTGTATTTGGTCTAGAGTGGATGGGGCTTATGTCCTGACACTGAAAAGTGTAATTATTCATAATACTTGGCATCACTCTCTATCACAACTGACATATTTTTGAATCCATTTTCAGCCACATTACGAGAAGTGGAAAGAGTGAGTGGTGGCGGAGGGGGTGGGGTGGATATGTGTGTATGAAACTGTAATTACTGCGTATTCATTTTGTACCCCTGGAGGATTAAAGTATTGAGTATGTGTAATTATAAGTGTTCTACATTTGAGAAGGGCTGTATCTGTGATTAAAACTGACCTATCCCTCAGACATAATGCTTTGAAATTCACCGAATACTTAACTTAATTGGTACTTGTGGTCTGGACCCTCGTTGTTCAGGCCCAATCTGCGTGTGTGTGTGTGTCTGTGTGACTGTGTGTGTGTGTGTGCAGAATTAGAGGGCTGACGTAACACTCTGGCCTCTGACAGAAGGACCTTTTTTCCTGCCGTATTCTTCTCTGCTGTTGCGCGTGGCACTAAACAGTTGGACTCTTTGTCCTTTTCTGTCACGCGTTGAGCTGGAGAAGCATGCGGTTCTAGACTCAATGTTAATGTATTCTCTCTTATTTGACTTTTTAATAGGCTTTCACCTAATTATCATCGCATGGACCCTCGGATGGGAACAAGGGCTGAAAGAGAGCGAGGGGGAGAGAGAGAGGGAGAGAGCGAGGGGGAGAGAGAGAGAGAGAAATCAAGGGGGAGAGAGAGAGAGAGAGAAAGTGAGAGGGAGAGAGAGAAAGAGAGGCAGGGGGAGAGACAGAGAGAGAGAAAGTGAGGGGGAGAGAGAGAGAGAGAGAGAGGCAGGGGGAGAGAGAGAGAGAGAGAAAGAAAGTGAGGGGGAGAGAGAGAGAGAGAGGCAGGGGGAGAGAGAGAGAGAGAGAGAGAAAGTGAGGGGGAGAGAGAGAGAGAGAGACAGGGGGAGAGGGAGAGAGGGAGAGAGAGAGAGAGAGAGAGAGAGAGAGAGGAGACACAAAAGGAGGTCATCCTGCGAGGTGCTGGCAAGCGGCCTGCTCTCGAGCGCGACTCACACTGGCCCATGATAAATTCTTCCCCTTGAACACGGATGTCAATATGTTGATGCGCCTCCCTTTATTAAGACACCATCCAACTGATAACAAGTCCTGCTGTGTGTTACCAACATAAATAATTAGTGCAGAGACCAAGGAACGGCAGGTGGCTTTTGGCACAAAGAAATAATCATACTTGATGTGGAAAATAAAGTAAAAGGAGCCATCTGCTCTCGGCAGGGGGACAAGGCCGAAAAAAACACGTAAACATATTGTCACTAACGTTATGAAATACACAGTTAATAATTTACTCATGGCTTCTGCCTCTGGCCACTTGTTTAAAGGACAGGGAGTGAGGGACGACGCCCATGTCCACACTTAGGTTTAACCTTGCCATCCAACACACTCGCGCATCTATCAGGGATTTTCATGAAAGGACTGCCTGCCTTGACTTTAAGTAGGTGGGGGGCCACGGCGGGCCACTGTTTGTTTAAGGATGTGTCCAGTGAAAATATTATCATATGTAATATGTGACCCCCACCCATGGTCACACATTAGGTATGATAAAATGATGCTGTAATGAAGTATTGAAGCAGACATGGCAAAAATATAATATCTTGACACTTCAAGAAATGTTGCTGCCTGTCCCAGTGGTCATAGGGTAAAAGGTCCAAAACTCCCCCAACACGATGCCAGTCCATCAGAGGGCAGAAACACACACACAGACTGTGTGAGAAGATGGAAACAGCGCTACACACAGTACCATGGTTCCACCACAGAGCCCATAGTGCCATATTTAATGTATCATACTGTCCGTCTTATTCTCAGGAGCATTAAATACAGTTAAACAGTACTAAGGATGCTCTTTGTGATGAAACATGCAGTTGTGCTTTAACTACTGTTGAAATTCACAACATGTTCAAAGAAGCATCCTGAGACATATAACATATCACATGAACTATAAATATTGTCATATTGCCCAGCCCTAATTTGAAAGTTACTCAGGAATTGAAAATTGGTGCGTTCGTTCAGACAGAGGTGCATTTGACCAGACAGTGGTGTACACCTAATTTAGAAAACGTTACAAATGTCTTTTCTCCTGTCAGTAGAAGTTCTGTGCATTTGGATGTATTGAGTGTTTCTTAAAACAACCAGACAAATTCACATCGGTGTAAAATGTATGTTTGATTAAACCACGTAATAAAATCCCCAGTGTTTGTCTATTAAACTCAAGCTTAAACTGCACTCTTTTGGAAAAATACTTAACATTACATTGATTTAACCAAAAATCTATTGGTTGTTGAGGTTACACTTTTAAATACAGTAGACCCCTACTTATTTGTGGTTTAGCAGTCGCAGAATCAGTCTCTGACGGTTAGAACCGAACTAATAATTGTTCGTCCACCATGCTCCCTTGTCCTTGTGCTGATTGTTTGTGTTTTAGCGCAGCGGTTAGCAAGGCAATCAGTCACCTGAACGGAATGAGCCCAGACATAAACAACCCAGCACAAGGACGAGGGTGCGTGGTAGACGAGGCCCGGACGTCACAGTCACCTGTTCTCAGAGGCGGGAGGCTTGAAAGTAGCCAATCCGAGAATTTATTCCGTTATTTATTTCTCCTTACAGCTGATTGGCTGCTGCCCTGTGACGCATCTCTGGCAGCTGCAGACCAGAATTCCCCCGTCGAGTGTTCTTGTGTTTTTCGTTTTGTTCTTCTTAAAGCCCTGTATTTTTTACTGCTGTAAATTAAATTATTACTGTATTTACCCTGCTTATACCAAAGAAAATGACAGCGCATACCAAAGAAAATGGGTGTGCCTGAATTACAGTACATTCTATACAAGGATAACATCGGTATTTTACATTCTAGCACTGTGGGAGACAGCAGTTCAGTGTACACTGTACAGTACGGATATGGGTTTACATTTTCTTCAAGGGTAATGTTTTAAGTGGAGTTTAAACTGAAATTAAAGTGTTCTGGGAGCATATTTGGGGGCATATTTAGGGTTTACACAATAAAAATAGGTAGTTTTAGCCATTTTTGCACCACATCACAAATTCACGTTTTTTCACTATTCGCGATTGCTCTTGGAACATAATTCCCGCGAATGCCGGGGATTTACTGTATTACAAATATAAATGCAATATAACTGTCTACAGCAGAATGAAAAGGTGTTGTTATCATGAATTAGCAGTCAAAAGGTTCACTAAATGATCCTGGAACTTCAGTATAGCCACACTGTTAAAGACCTTAAGACATACCTTTGTACGGAGGCTGTATCAGCAAAAGGATTTTACGTACCCCATATATCTTACACACACAAGGAAGCTTCTTAGGATGAGCAAGAATTAGCCCTCTGAGTGAATAGAACAATAAGCCTTAGAATGTTATGAGGTAAGAATTTTAAAAGACTTTTCCAAATCATTTTCAAATTACAGTATCACTGCTGTCAGTTTTCCCCATAACTGCTTATTAAATATTATATATGTTTATTGTTTCTAGAGCAGGTGTTTAAAAGAGACACTGCCAGTCCGTCTTTTGTCAAGGCAGTAAAACAGGATATTGCAAACAAAAATGCCTCTGTTTTTGATGGGGAGAGCCTTCTTTTGGCCCTGCCAAAATGTGTACTTGGCTTCAGACTACAGTAGCTTGCTGGTGGTCTACTTAGGTCGAGCAAAGAGGATACAAATGGAGTTATCATCCTGCAGGGGTTGTGTAGTCGGTATAAATGAATGAAATGCATTCATCGCAGGAGCTGTCATTTACTGCGTTTATTTACTGCAGCTGGAAATCTATCCTACGGTATAATGATGAGGGCTTTTACAAGTAGGGTTTGGAGATGCTTGTTGTATAACAATGATGTGATTAAGTCTCAGTCAATGACTAGCAGCATGCAAGTAATATTGTAACTGGGCCAAACTCTGAGGAACAACAGGATTTATCTGGACATTTAGCATGTGTCCATTGTGCTTATTTGATGTACCTATATTTGACGTGCACACTCACTCACTCACACATTATATTGTACCAGTAATGGTATATTATAATATACCATTATACCAATTCTTCTGCATGACTTTGCACTGCCTAAACATACGCTATATGAACTAAAGTACTGGGATGCCTAACCCAACAGGGTCTTTAATAACTTTGCATTCAAGTACATAGACTTTAATATGGAGTTGGTCCCCCCTTTGCTGCTATGACAGCTTCCACTCTATTTATGAGCTCAGGATGTGACGTTGGATGAAAAGGTCTGGCTCATAATCTCCGCTCCAGTTCATTGGATGGGGTTGAGGTCAGGGCTCTGTGTGGGCCAGTCAAGCTGTTCCACACCAAACTCGTCCAGCCAACCATGTCTTTATGGAGCTCGCTTTGTTCACTGGGGCACAGTCATGCTGGAATTGAAAAGGTTCTTCCCCAAACTGTGTCTACAAAGTTGGAAGCATGGCGTTGTCCAAAATATCTTGGTATGCTGAAGTATTAAGATTGTCCTTCACTAGAAGTAAGGGTCCTAGCCCAACCCCTGAAAAACAGGTGTGTCCCAATACTTTTGTCCATATAGTGTAGTCAGTAATGTTAGATTTGACTGGCCATATGTAAATGCATTAACCTGAAGTGCACACACTTAATCTTTTCAAAGTATTGTCTAACAGATCATCTTAAAATACCGATGCTAAGCTAGCATATAAAATACTGCCCTCCAACCTGTACAGAGCCAAGAGAAAGAAAACCGCTTGAAAGGTTACAAATCACCCTCAAGCCCTGTAATCCAACACCCCATACAGATCCTTGTTTCAATTACAAAGAACATGCTCAGGTTCTTGGTGGAGGTAGAGCAGAGCCCTGTAAAACTAGCGCCACCACAGCCATGTAGTGCTTGCAGGGGACATGAAACGGTAATGAAATGGTAACAAATACCACGGGTCCTTGGAGGCTTCCTTGAACCCGAAAGGAAACACTCCTTTGCCCAGGAGCAAAGAAGCCATTACAGCTTGTAGCGCAAGATTTAATAGGTGTCATAATTTATCATGTAAACCCGAAAAGTGTTTCTTAATTAAGTGCGTGCGTTAATGAATTTTTTAATTTGATCCCTGTAAGTACTTTGCTATGCTAATTGCAATATTCCACACATTAGTTATCAGCTATTGCCCTTGGCTATTTGCTGCACTTGGAGAGGGGCCTTTTTTTTCTCTCCCTCCCTCTAATCTAAAGTTCATTAACTCATCAAACCCCAACTATTCAAATTTGAGGACAAGGGTGTCTTCCAGATTTCCGTAGCTTGAGCTACAGGCATTATAATTATTACAAATTATGGGGATTTTTAAGAAAAGTTATTAATGGCAATTGTTATATATAGTACAAGTGTAATACATATATATATATATATATATGTGTGTGTGTGTGTGTGTGTGTGGATATTTCTGCTATTTAATAGATCTTCTTTGTGATGGAAATAACATTGTATTTCTTTTTGGGGGGGGGGGTGGCACACTGCTGCAATGATACTTCATGCAAAGAAAGTCCTGGGTTAGATCAGCTGGGTCGTTTCTGTGTGTAATTTGCATGTTCTCCTCAGGTCTATGTTGTGCCGGGAGCTCCGGTTTCCTCCCACAGTCCAAAAACATGCATGTCAAGTGAACTGGAGATGCCTCTCGGTGTGACTGTAAGTGTGAATTTATTTGTCTGTGTTTCTGCTCCGTGATGGACTGCCAACCTGTCCAGGGTATGTCTCCACTTTTCTCCACCTTTCACTCTGGTACAGGCTCGAGCAGCACCCAACCCTAGGAGGCTCAAGCACCCCCCTGGCTAGAATAAGTGGCTTAGATTGTAAATGGATTTGTGAATGAATGAACAAATGAATGAATGAAGGTTTAAAAATGGTTCTATATGGAAACAAAAAAGGTTCCCTACTTTTACAAGGCAAAGAACCAGGAAACACTTTTTTGGAAAAAGCGTAGAAGAAATGTGATGCACTTCTTAAAAAGTGGGTTCTTCAAGGGTTCTTAAGTAAATGGTTATCCAGTAAATGGAATTCAAAGAATATTTACTGGTTCTTAGCATCATTAGAGTGTTCTTCACTGTGAGAGAAAGTGTCATGTATGGATCTTTGAAAAATCTTTTTTAATAGTTCTAAATGGCAATTAAAATAAAAAACAAAATTTTCTAGACATTTAGGTCAGTCATTATCTATGACACAGAGATGAATCCTTACATCACATACTGTGGAGCCTGACTCATTCACAGGAGACAATAGGTTACTGCAGTCTAATCACTCACAATGAAATGATTTTCAAAAAAGAAAAACAATTTTTCCTTTGGTTTTTGATGTTTGATATATATATTCCTATTAGGTCTCTTAGATCTGCAGGAGTTGGTCAACTAGAAACTGCACCATTCTCCTCCACCTTCTTTTAAATATGAGCACATCTTTTAATCTTCTTTTATTGATTTTCTATGTATTCTTTTATTTTTACTATTGTTTAATTGTATTGTATTCTATTTCATTTTCATTTCATTTATTGAATGAACTTCAGGTATGATAATGTGCAACATTAATTAACTTGACTAGACTTGACTAGCGAAGAGGTCTCATTACAACTATTTATAAATGCAAATGTTTTCATCCACTGAGTCGCTCACATACACTCTTGAAAGTAAAGGTGCCAGAAAAGGTTTCTTGTACGAGGCCATAGAAGAAGAACTTCTGGCTCACAATACAAGGAGCTCTTTGTGACAACAAAACTCCTGTGAAGTGCCAGTAAAACGAATTTGACCAATTTTTCAAATTTCCATTATTTAAAACAGTTAAATTGTTAAGATAATGTGAATAAAAATTAATGGTCAATCAGTGGTGGTGAATGCCGCCAGTTTTCAACAAGCTAACACACGGAACATTATAACATGAAACAATTATAATTATGCTGTCTGATACATTTTCTTTTACATTCTTCCATGGTGGGGAAAGACATCCAGATGTTATAAGGCAAAACAGCTCCAAAAGGAAACTTACACTTTAATTTTACCATTATTAACATTGTTCATTGCTTGTTTTTCATAGTACATAGTACATAGTACAGACCCCTGGTTCCTATCACCACTATGGCGTTTGCAAGTTTTCTCACGAATTCACATCAGACCACTCTGGTTGGCTTTGTTTACATCTCGACCCTGTAATTAGGCAGGAGTTTTAAAGGTCAGAGTCATGCCGGCTCTAATATATGTGCTCTTCTGTTGTTGAACATTTACAACGGATCAAGATATAAAATAAAACTTGTTAACTTTGGGTTAGGGTTCATAGATCCATCTAAAACATTTAAGGATCTTGAAGATTCTCCATAAAGGAATTCAAATAGAGGGCAGCTTTTTCCTTACAGTTCTGATTCAGGAATCGGGCAAATGCTAGCTGTTGGTTATGTAATACTCTTTGCAATGCTTTTGCAGTGAAAAGATTTTGCACATGCAAATGAATGTGCAGAAATCTGCAACGGACTATCAAGGGTGTTTCCCCACCCTTCACTCTAAGAACCCTGGGATGGGCTCCAGCACCCCCTGAGACCCTGGTTAAGGATAAGTCATTCAGAGAATGGATGGATGGTTGAAAACGTGCAGAAATCTACTGTTTCACCCCACAATAAAAAAAAAAAAAATCTGCCACTCCCAATGAAATGGCAATTCAGACTAATTCAGCAGTTCTAAACAATATCCATTAAACGCTAAACTGTCCTCTTTAATGTTGTGCATTAAGGGCCACAGCCTGTGTTTGAAAGCCCTATATGCTTTGTGTCATGGCTCTTCACACTAGTGTATTACTTAGCGAGAAAACCTGCTTGGCTAATGCCAATCCCAAGATGTTCTAGCCACATGGTGGCATTAAGAAGGGGGAAAAAAATCTGTGGCCATCACTAGACAATGTAGGAGCATCTGCAGACACACATATTTAATGTTCACTGAGGGATCTGACTCTCTGACATTAGGGAGAGTCCCTAATCCTCTAAAGATTAAATTAAATGTATGTCCTGCATATTTAGCCCTGATTATTGTTGTCATTTGTGCTTAAGACATTGTTCAGCACGCATGACGTTGATCGGAGCTGTTCCCAGCCACAGCCCTTCCATGAAGAATAATTTCATTGCCGGGTATAATCTCCCAACAGCAGGTTAGCATTACTGTTTCTAACTACTCTTCACTTAATGGTACCATAATGTGCATTTTCAGTATTAAACTAAATCTTCTATTAAGCTGAAAGCAGAAGGTGCATTACACTTTAGTGCTTGGGACCATTTGTCTACTTTCACTCTGGGCACAAATCATGCAGACCGGGCATAATAGGACAACCTATATTTATTCTTTTAGGTGGAAACGGAAATTACTGTTATTGGAAGGTGTTATTGAGTCCATGAATGTGAGGGTCGAGAAATGGATTGTACTCTGACCTATAAGGTCAGAACAGAACATCATATTGCCTGGATATCTCTTGCAACAGCTTGATTTGTAATAATATATAGTGTTGTGAAAATGTATTTGATTTCTTTTTTTTTTCATGTTTGTCACTCTTAAGTATTTCAGATTATCAAACAGCTTTAAATATTAGACTAAGATAACCCAAGTAAACACAAAATGCAGTTTTTAAGTGATGATTTTATTTATGAAGGAAAAAAACTATCCAAATCTACATGGCCCTATGTGAAAAAGCAATTGCCCCTAAACCTAATAACTGGTTGTGCCACCCTTAGTAGCAACAACTGCAAGTAAGCGGATGAGATAACTGGGAATGAGGAATTTTGGAGGAATTTTGGCCCACTCTTCTTTGCAGAATTGTTTTAATTCAGCCATATTGAAGGGTTTCCGAGAATGAACCGCGTTTTTAAGGTCATGCCACAGCATCTCAATTGGATTCAAGTCCGGACTTGGACTAGGCAGCTCCAAAATCTTCATTTAGTGTTTTTAAGCCATTCAGAGGTGGACTTGCTGGTGTGTTTTGGATCATTGTCCTACTGCAGAACCCAAGTGCGGTTCAGCCTGAGGTCACAAGCTGATAGCCACACATTCTCCTTCAGGATTTTTTTGTAGAGAACAGAATTCATGGTTCCATCAATCACAGCAAGTTGTCCAGATCCTGAAGCAGCAAAACAGCCCAGACCATCACACTACCACCACCATGTTTTACTGATGGCATGCTGTTCTTTTTCTGACATGCTGTGTTACTTTTACGCCAGATGTAACGAGACGCACACCTCCCAAAAATCCAACTTTTGTTTCATCAGTCCACAGAATATTGTCCCAAAAAAATGGGGATCATCAAGATGTTTTTTGGCTGTTGTTCTGGGTTCTTCTGTGACCTCTTGGATGAGTCGTCACCGCGCTCTTTGTAGGCCGGCCACTTCTAGGAAGGTTCACCACTGCTCCATGTTTTCTTCATTTGTGAATATTGGCTCTCACCGTGGTTTGCTGGAGTCCCAAAGCTTTAGAAATGACTTTGTAACCTTTTCCAGACAGGTAGATGCCAATTACTTTGTTTCTCATCTGTTCCTGAATTTGTTTAGACTGTGACATGATGTATTCCTTTTCTGGGATCTTTTAACCTACTTTTTAAATGATTCAGCAGGTCTGGCAGTAGTCTGGCCTGGGTGTGGCTAGTGAAATTGCACTCAGTTTTCCATCATGATTTTGCAAGGGGGGGG
>JBBPCX010000040.1:12808660-12830832 GCA_037974365.1 Hydrocynus forskahlii
TATATATATACAAACAATGCACCGAGACAGATTTCACTCACAGTAATCTTTCATCCCAAAAACGAAATCTTTTTTGGTAATACCAAAATGTTTGGTTCCTCATGTTTGTGTTTATGATCCTGAAATCAGCACGTCCACAAAGAAAACTTTGATCCCAAAGGAAATTGTTTATGTTTGGACTGCACAAACACACAGAGACCCAGATGCAAGAACAATATAAAATTTAAAGTCTAATAATGTTTTAGCACTGGATAAGAACATTGCGCAGTATTGCACAGGGTAGTTGCACATCGTAGCAAAATAATGAACCCGGTCTCATGACTTTTCGTGAAGCCATCATGATATACAATGTAATCAAAATACGTGCTGTGATCATGGTCTCACGCTTTTTTTTGTGCTAGGACAAAGCTTCATTTTTTCGTGCTAGGACAATGCTTCACTACCCTGTATTTTAATGCGCACTGGTGACTGAGGGACAGAAGGAGAGAAATAATGAGTTGATTCCTTATAGTTTTTGTTTGCAAAGCAGCTGAAACAGGTTGAAATGCCGTGAGATGGGGAAAGTCCCTAACCCTAACCTTAACCCTAACCCTAACCTTAACCTTAACCCTGACCTTAACCCTTACCTTAACCCTAACCCAACCCTAACCTTAACCCTAACCTTAACCCTAACCCTAAACTTAACCCTAACCCTAACCTTAACCCTAACCCTAACCTTAACACTAACCCTAGCCTTAACACTAACCCTAACCCTAACCTTAACACTAACCCTAACCTTAACACTAACCCTAACCCTAACCCTAACCTTAACACTAACCCTAACCCTAACCTTAACCTTAACACTAACCCTAACCTTAACACTAACCCTAACCTTAACACTAACCCTAACCCTAACCTTAACACTAACCCTAACCTTAACCCTAACCCTAACTCTAAACCTAGCTCTAAACCTAACACTAACCCTAACCTTAACCCTAACCATAACCATAACAGACACCAGTTAGCGCTGATACTGGCGGTGTTATACACTGCGCATTAAAATAGTAGTGAGGGTAGTGAGAGGTTCTCCTAGCACGGAAAAAGCCCTAAGGTCCAAGATAAGTTAAATGTTAAAGACACAGTGCAGTCTGTAAGTAGTTGGACAAAGACACGATTTACATTGTTTTGGTTTTATGCTGTTTGAACTCAGACTATGGCAATGAAGATAAAAAGCAGAATTCCAGCTTGCATATTTACATCTATACTGCAGTACATGATTATGATAGCAGTGAATATGACAACTGACTGATGAGTTGTTTTCTGGCCTTCTACAACCTCAGGAGTGAGGTGCTACAATGCTTCATTAGTTTATGTACAAGTGAGCTAACAACATGTGGAGGTTAACACTTCTAAACCTGCTTCCAATTTCTCTCTAGTGTTTATAACAATCTGTTCCACACCAGCATGAACAGCTGAGTGTCAGTGCTGTATGTGCACAATCAGCTTTATGTAAACGAACAAGGTTTTATCCTTAAAGTTACAAGTGGCCTATTGTAGCATGTAAACATCTTCAGAACACTTCAGTACTTTTAAACCGAGTCTACAAATAGGCTCGGATAGCAGCACAAACTAAATAGCTGCAACAGCTTGCTGAAGTGATGACCCCCCCCCCCATACACACACACACACCCTCCATCTCTAACAAGTAAAACCTGATATTTTCATGTAAAAGTTAAAGAAACGTTTCTGTGCCCTTCTTAAGCAAAGTGGCTGGGCAGTGACAGCACACAGTAAAGAAGTTGGCAAAGCTCTAATAAATGAGCCATAATTTATTCACTGCACTTGCAGAGACAGGGTCATATAGTTAACCTGAAATAGATAGGGTCTCCAAGGTGCAGCAGGGAAAGGATTCTCTGATTTAATAAGGCGTGGTGTCATGGAAGGCAATGGAAACTGCATTCATTTCCAAAGCACTATGATATAGCCAGCTGCTGAGGTGTCACACCTGTATAACAAGAACTTCATAACAGAAAAAAAACCCCATTTTTAATCAGTTCGACAAAAAAAAAAAAAAAAAGACCAAATCATAGTTCTTAAAAATAACCCTAAATAAGTCTAAGCTTGGATGTCGGGCTCCAGCAAAAAAGATCTTCACATTACTTTAAAAACATTTCTGGATAATTAAGCTGTGAAGGTGTAATTAAAGACATTCAGAGTGGTTTAACGTGAAGAGTTCCAGTTTAGAGAAGCTTCATGGGACGGAATGGTTTACCGTGATATTGACAGGAACCTTAAGGAGCATTGAAGTTATTACACAAAATCACACTTTTGATCATCACAAATGTTTTGAAGGACTAGTTTGGCAAAAAAAAAAAATTCCATGTAGCCTTTACTATTTATCAGAATTGCCCTGTTTGCGTTGCAGACATACAGTAGTGACTATTACTGGCTATCGGCATCGCTGCAAAGAAAAGTTAGTACGTTTCTTGACAAAGGAAACATTTCACATACAACACTGTGAATGACTTGGTTAACTTCTCAGCACAGCACTATATGGACAAAAGTGTTGGGACTCACCCATTTTTCAGGGTTTGGGCTAGAGGCCCCTTCCTTCCATTGAAGATCAATCTTAATGCTTCAGCAGACCAGGACATTTTGAACAACACCATGCTTCCAACTTTGTGGACACAGTTTACAAAATTGTAGAACACCATTACTCCTCCAGAGCTACTTGGCAAATATTGCGACCCATCAGAGAAGGGGAGACTTCCAGAGAGAAGCCCTCGGGGGGAGATTTGAGTCCGATTTTAGGTGGCGGAATAATTAGAATAAATTAATCTAACACATTCTTAACATTAGAATACTCAGCACATGTGCCTTAATGTTTGTAAATTTAACATACAATTTTGTAAAACCACTGCTTGTCTAGGAAACTGTGTGTAGGATACAGGTACAGATGGGTTTAAGGGCAGTTTGTAAAAATGTGCTTAGTGGACTAAATCTTACCTCTCTTTCAGTGAAAACAGGCAATAAAAAGGTTTAATCTTTGACATCCACATCATTTTTGTTGCCTTGAGCAAATGACTAGAAGCTGATTATTTTGGACCCTTTTTGGATCTACAAACAACAGCATCACCAACAAATTGGGAACTGGGTAAGATGTAGCTGGTTTAATTATAGACCAAGCTGTAGCTTCACAACCTGTAATTCCATATTAAATGCAATGCAATTTAGTATTTATAGTAAAACAGCCATTAGATGGCACTGCACTATATGGACAAAAGTATTGGGACATGCCTGTTCAGGGTTTGGGCTTAGTTCCAGTGAAGGATAATCTTAATGCTTCAGCAGACCAAAACATTTTGGACAACATCATGCTTCCAACCTTTTCTATTCCAGCATGACTGTGCCCCAGTGCACAAAGCAAGCTCCATAAAGACATGGCTGGATGAGTTCGGTGTGGAAGAACTTGACTGGCCGCACAGAGCCCTGACCTCAACACCATCCAGCACCAACATCAGTGCCTGACCTCATAAATGCTCTGCAGAATGAATAAGCACAACTTCCCACAGAAACTCCAGAATCATGTTGAAAGACTTCCAAGAAGAGTGGAAGCTGTTATAGCTTCAAAGGGGGATCAACTCCATATTAAAGTCTCTGTATTTGAATGCAATGTCATTAAAGTCCCTGTTGGTGGAATTGTCACGCAGCCCAATACTTTTGTATAGTGTAGGTTAGTCAACTAGCTGACTATTCGACTGATAAATCCAGCGCTATTGGCAGCATTTAACTACTGTGTGAATGTATTGGAATGCAATGTCATTGAAGTCCCGGTTGGTGCAACGTCCCAATACTTTTGGCCATATAGTGTATGTAGGAATAATTGTTCTTTAAAGAACCGTTCTATAAAGAGTGCATGAGATCAGAGCCACATAGTTGAATGAAAATCCTTTTACTTTGTCCTGTGTCTTCCTTTCTGGTTCAAATAGCCCAAGATAACCTACTCTAAACAGAACACCATTACTCCTCCAAGTCTGCTTGGCAAATATTGCGACCCATCAGAGAAGGGGAGGCTTCCAGAGAGAAACCCTCGGGGGGAGATTTGAGTCCGTTTGTCAGAGAAAGTACCAGAGCTTCAACCTGCGTCACTTTAGATTCCCACACACGCCACATGATCCTTCCCATTCCCAACTAGCCTGGAGACAAAAGCCTGGCCGAGCAGGCCCGCAACAACACACAGGCACGACAAATGATTGATTCCTTCCTAATTCTCTCAAATAAGATGTGTGGGGATGAGCACAACGAAAGACGGCGAAGAGAACGGGCTGAGGTGGAGAGTGATTAGCTATGCCACCCTGTGTCAGGTAAACTCCCAGTTTGCAGCTAACTGGACATGTCACTTCAACTAAAAGTCACACTGTCAGCCTGGAATAAATGAGGTTAAAGATACAGTGCAGTCTATAAGTAATTGGACAGTGACACGATACACGTTGATTTGGTTTTATGGTTTTTGAAATCAGACCATGGCAATAAAGATAAAAAGCAGAACACCAGCTTGGTGTATTTACATCTATACTGCAGTACATGATTATGATAGCAGTGAATATGACAACTGACTGAGGAGTTGTTTCTTGGTCTTCTACATGCCATTGCTTCATTAGTTTATGTACAAATGAGCTAACAACATGTGGAATCTGGAGTCTGTTGATGTCTCTCAACATGGGAACCAAAGTAGTCATTTAATAAAAAACCAAAAAAAACCAAAACACAACTACTCCACTGGGTAAATCTTTCAACTATTTTGTCCATCACTGAGGATTTTGTTCTTGGATAAGTGAGAAACAAATGTAAAACAGATTTTAAATTCTTCTGTGTGCTACTTTTATATTCCCCAGGCAGACTGGATGGAGTCTTATCATCATTTTTCAGTATTGAACTGCTACGCTATATGGACAAAAGTATTGGGACACACCTCACCTAATTCAACGTTTGGGCTAGGACACCGCCCTGCTTCAACTTTGTGGGCACAGTTTGGGGAAGAACCTTTAACTGTTCCTGCATGACTGTGTCTCGGTGCACAAAGTAAGCTCCATTAAGAGATGGCTGGACGAGTTTGTTGTGGAAGAACTTGACTGGCCCACACAGAGCCCTGACCTCAACCCCATCCAACACCTTTGGGATGAACTGGAATGAAGATTGCGAGTCAGGCCGTCTCGTCCAGCATCAATGCCTGAAATCATAAATGACCTCATCTCTACAGAATGAACAGCCTGAATAGCCACAAATTCCCAGTGAAAGAGTGGGAGTTGTTATAGCAGCAAAGGGGGACCAACTCCACATTAAAATCTATGTATTTGAATGCAATGTCATTGACGTCCCTGTTGGTGTAATGGTCAAGCATCCCAATACTTTTGTCCATCTTGTGTACACTTTCTCAAAGTTTTATGATGTTTAGCCTAATTTGACTGCAGCCTATACTGGGCGAATATTAGCCACTTCAGGTAGTTAGATAACATACAAATCCAAATCAGTAGGAGGAGAAAACATGTAGGAACTCAGGTGCTTTAGTTTCATTTGTGCATCACCGGTATACTGACATGAATCACGGACTCTTTGCATATTGTGTAATGATTTCTTTTTTAGACACAATGAAATGACCGACACCATATCACCCCCCAACCATGTACACAGTGCAACAACACACAGTGTAAACGTCTGGAAGAATAAAAACACTACAGGTGCTTTACATGGGCAAGTGTGGTTAAGTGGCTAGTTTTTCTCAGTGGTCCTATCTAAACCCACACACTGTACACTCCCACATCAGTGAATACCACAGTGCCTGTTACCAAACTGTGGAAATAACATGTAAATGCTAAGAACTGCCATGTTTGTAAAATGCTCTCACATGCAGTCAAAAAAAAGGTGTTATGTAAGTATGGAAGCACTCAAAGAAGCAACTACTTGAATTGTCAGGGTACGACTCCAAACATAATAGATTACAGAATGAACTTTGATATTTTGTCTCTGTTGACTACTGGTTGCAAAAGGTTGGGCTAAACTAAATCAGCTTTAATGTCTTCTGCACTTTTAGCAATGCAGGCAGTGCATAAATCTAGTAGCCATTTCTTATTTATATTTATACAACTCCACCTCCTCATGTAAAATATCCTCTGCACATAGTACTTTTCTGACTAATCATTGCATCTCTGTTGTCAGTGGCAGTAAAGCAACATTTAGGTGGTGGAATAATTAGAATAAATGAATCTAACACATCCTAAACATAGAAAACGCATCACATGTGCCTAAATTTAACATAGAAGTTTGTAAGACCACAGCTTGTCTAGGAAATTGTGTGTACAGGATATAGGTACAGATGAGTTTAAGGGCAGTTGGTAAAATGTACCAATTGGACTAAATTTTCCCTTTCAGTGAAAACAGGCTATAAAATGGTTTAACCAATGACATCCACATCATTTTTGTTGCCTTGAGCAAATGACAAGGAGCTGATTATTTTGGAATCTTTTTGGATCTGCAAACAACAGCATCACCAACAAATTGGGAACTGGGTAAGGTGGGGCTGGTTTAATCATAGACCAAGCTGTAGCTTCACAACCTGTAATTCCATATTAAATGCAATGCAATTTAGTATTTATAGTAACACAGCCAATAGATTTGGCTAATTTTTTAAAAGCCACAATGTCCAGCTTCATCTACCGCCAATGCTACTACAGGCTGGACTGATTAGCTATTTGAAGCTACTGTAAAGTACTGCATGCGTATGTAAATATAAATGTTTTTATTTAGATTATGAGAGTTGGAAACAGCCAAATTGTGGTCATGACATTACAATGCAGATTTTTTTTAATTTAAAAGAAGACAGCATTCATTATAGCATTATAGCCAACAGTGGGGATATAGCGGCTGCAAACTGACAAAGATACTTTTTCAAAAGAACATTAAAAAGTACGGATAAAGGCTGACTGGCACAAAGTCTTATGGACAGATGAGCCAAAAATAACCTGTACCACACTGATGGAGGAAAGCGAGAAAGAAAAAAGGCCCCTAATTCAAAGCATTACACCTAGTCAGGCCTGTCTCATCTATGGCCTCAAGTTTCAAAATGGGCTGAAGGAGTTCAAAAGATTTGCAAAGACTGGCATTTTCCACCCAATACTCCTTTTCATATTCCCTTGCATTGCAGCACAGTGACCTGCAATAATAGAAGAATTTGATGAAGTAAAAATGAAAGAAAACATGAACAAAGAAGGGTTTAATTTAAGTCCTATTTTTATAGGACCTATTCAGATGAAAGTTCATGAAGCGTATGATCTAAAATGCCAGTCTTAGGAAAAGGCGATTGCTCCAATTGGTTATTATATAATATGATATGAATGGAATACGACTTCAACTCTATTTAACAAAGTTTATAGGCCATTTACTATTGTACTAGTGAAATACGACATCCAAAACTGTACTACCTTTATGGTTAACATTAAAACGGAAAAATCAAATAATGTAATTCAACACCGGGGACGGAGGTCACTGAGTTTGCAAGCTATTTTAACACACACAACCAGCAGCCAGCAATCCACAGCACATATGAGGGGTGCCTACTCATCATTCCACCTCAATCCCCACCTGCTTATCAGTGATAATGAGTCAATTAATGTGCTAAACCAACAGGAAGGGCAAAAGGGGACAAAAGCTAGCGTTAGTGCCAGTCTGCCTCGGTTTCGCTGGAAGATCGCTGCTATTGCCTCAGTTTTAACAGACATCCCACACAACACATGACTGGTACTACCCTGATTTTCACACTGCCACTAAAAGCTAAGTCCAATTTTTCTTAAGGGATTTTTTTCACAGATACAGTATGATCTTGACAAAACAAGTATTTCACTGGCCATAAAGCTCGGTAGCATAAGTGGTAGTTTATTTGTAAAAGCAATGATCACAGATAAAGCCAAATGTTTTCAGGTTAACTATATGTTTAAAGGACACAATATAGAGCAATGCTCTCTCTCCCTCTCCCTCTCTCTCTCTCTCTGTATATATATATGTTCATATGTATGAATGAACTGTATGCACTGGGACATGAATGGTAAAGGTTGAAATTTGGTTTACATAGTGTATCAAACTAGGAGGAAAAACAGTTTTCCAATCACACAGGCTCCTTAACTCTGAAGATATGACAGATTCTTGGTTGAACACAACCACCAGCAAAAGCTGAAATAATTGCCACAAAAATTTAAGACTCCACCCACTGCTGTCCCACTTTAACCTTCACCTAACAAGTGTCTCCTCCAGTAAACGACAGTCAGTGTTTACAAATTAACACAATTTAGGTAGTGCCAGGTCCAATTCATTGCATGCAGCGATATTTCTGAATCGGTTAAGTATCCAGTCATTCCAGTGGGACAAGGTGAAGGCGCAAACTAATAGTTCATTTCTGGAGTCTCTTAGCAGGGAAGCCTGAGCCTGGGCAAACAGCAGATGTGATGGACCAGTTTCAAATTGCAGATGATAGATGCAAATTGCTGGCTTTGATCGCATTCCAGTGTCCAATCTGACTGTGAGCGAGGTCTTGATTTTCTCCTCTAAGTTTTGTATGGGCTCATTTCCCCATGATGTGACACTGCCTAAGCATTCCAAATGATTTAAGGAAACGCTTAGTTTAGTGTTGCTTTGCAATCATTAGTTCTAAATATGCATCCACTGGGACATCTGCATGAAATATAATGATTCATTATGGAATTACAGTAAGAGAGTTATCTACTGCTGATAAAAAAAATATCCTCTTTTTTCCAACCAAACCAATCAAGCGGTAGAATCCTTCCTCATCACTTCACTTGCACCACTAAAAAGGAGCTGCACAAAAATACCAATATTTTCTATGAAAAATTAGTGTCATCATGCAAACTAGTGGCATGCAAACTAATGACACTAGTTTTTTTTTTTTACAGAAAATAGAAAATAGTTTTTCACTGACATATACCATATATTCACTGTATAGTATAGATTACTGTACAATTTTTGTGGCTTGAAAAATTGACAAAGCTTCAAAATACTCAATGTAGAATCCAGTTTTTTAATTATTTACAAGGTGGCTTGGTCTGATGAATCATATGGATGAACAGGTGTGTGCAAGTCACTTACTTGAGAAGTCACCAGGATGCACTATGGGAAGAAGGCAAGTCCGTGGAGATAGTGTGATGCTCTGGACAACGTTCTGCTGGGAAACCTTGGGTCCTGGTGATCATGTGAATGTCACTGTAACACATATCACCAACCTAAACATTACTGAAGCAAGTACACCAGGTGGACTTACACAACATTAGGCTGGTAGTTTCAATGTTATTGTTGACTGGCGAATATTACCTGTAACTTGGGATTTGCTGGTTGTATTTATAATTTTGTCAGAACTTTAGAACCTCATCATCATGGAACAATGCAAGTAATCACAGGCCACCCGAATGCCTCATTAATACAACAGGCAATCATACAGACTTCTAATCATCACCTGGAAGAGGGCTGTTAAGTTCATGGGGCTTTACTGTAATCACATTTGAGAATGACCCTCAGGAACATTAGAGAAAAGCAAAGACTCCAATGTAACACGGTCAGCAGCCATAAAATTCACATCCTTGAAATCAAACATGAGCCACGTTAACTTAGGGACTACTGAGAACTACTGAGGTTTTGCCTGACAATGAGTCCGAAGGTGTTGTAAGCCACAGCCAGACAGCATGCTGCTCTATAGTCTACTTAAGAAATAGTCATCCAAATGTTACTTCTACCCTGACAACCTTTGTAGCTTGACAATGTGTGTGTGACACAACCAGTTACTGTGCCACATAAAGATAATCTGATTATATGTATATATGTATATATAGATACATGCCACATTGTAGCACATCATGATACATTTTATTTATGTCAATAAATAATGCATAATGCATATGTGGACAAATTCAAGCATTTTCTTAAAAGCACACATCCAACGCAAGAACAGTTCAGGAACCTGTAGTTTTGAAGTGACATCTGAAGGTCATCTCAGTGATAATAATTCCCATAAGCCCTAATAAGCCTTAATACTGCCTATTATCTTAAAGCTAATAGATTCCTCAGTGAATGGAATCTGTTCTAAGTGTTTAGTCCAAAGTTAGCAGTCTATCTTAGGTAGAGCTACCATTCTCCTCATGCGCTGGATGGACCGGCCCAATGGTGAGAGATCGTCTGGATCTGTATAAATGACTGTCAGCCTTCATCAGAGTGCTAGACATGCCTTTACACAGTGCAGCTGGATCAGGATGGACGACAGCATGCTAACTGTGTTCTGGGCACTTGCGGTTCGGGAAGCTGATTTGTAATACTGTTGCTGATTAGAAAAAATGAGCGCTGGCCTGATGCCATTGTTGACATAAGGCTCAAAGCTAACTATCTTTCATGCAGTCTTGGATGGTGAAAATCCCCAGACTGTGTTGCAGGCAGAAACTCCTACTCATCTCCAAATTACAAAAGCAAAGGGACAGGAGCGGAACTATAAACAGCTCCAGGAAAGCTCTGCAGGACCCCAACAATATACTAGTTAGACATGATCATTTTTAGGATAGACAAACACAATTCAGGCAACTGAATCACGACGAGACAATTCTAGAATTTAAGAAGTACAGTCTGTTATTTTCCGGTGTTGCCTGTTTTGCATTGTTAATCCCTAATCATATTAAGTGCAATTCATCATGTAACTGAAATGACAAGATTATTTTTTCCCTGTAATCTTCAATCAAAATGTAATGACTTACTAGTTTTAATTACATCACCTAGCACCAGTGGGCAGAGGAAAAATAATATCATGCAATAATATAATGTTTCCCCTCCCGTCCCACTATCCTCACCTGTCTAACTCAAAGAGCCCCCTCTTACCCCAGCAGTATGTTACACCTGAAAAATACATCACAACGCAGAAGAAAAACGCTACAATCACAGTGACTTTTAGCTTCAGGTTTAGATTGAACATGGAATGAAAATGCATTATATTTCCAGTTCAAATTGACTTCAAGGAAGAAACTTTTCCTGAGATTATACTCTCTTTTACAGAAATGTCCTGTTCAAGATAAGGAGTAGCATATAAAACAGCTAGTTGTGGATAAGACATAATGTTCGCAATAAAGTCAACAACCATAAGCCATTAGAAAAATAATTGAAAGCACTGACAGACCTGCAATGACATTTGAAAAATATTTAGAAATTGTATTAAAAAATAGAAAATAAAAAGTAGAATTTAGGTCCTGAAATTTCTATAGGCATTTTCAGTCAGTGACAGAGAAAACTTCACATAAGGTCTTATTACATAAATCTGTCCAAAAAGGAAGATAGCACTTTGAGAGTGTAGACTGTAGTTATTGTTTTGGATAAAGTTACTTAAAAATAAAGATGCACTGATCATGAATTCTGATTTCTTTATATCCCCATTGACCCATCGCTGATCTTTATTTAAACCTGAAGCTCATTCCCACAGACAATAAATCTGATGTGTGTGTGCTTCAAAGAACCAATGGGCAAGTGATTAAGTTCTGTTTTCCGTTCTTTCCTAAATACAGGAAAGTTAATGTTCATAGTAATGAACAGTATGCCACAGATACTGCTGATGGAGATTACATGGGTATTTTATTCAAATGCAACATTAGTACCTTTGGCTTATGTTATTTAAGTCATTAGATTGCAACACAGATCAACCAAGATAAGAATAATGAATTGCATGTTTAAATTAAAAAATACACTTCCGATCTTGGCAGACTGCAATCGTATATCCCTACTGAATAAGTAGGGTCATTATGTTTGTATTGATAATAAATTAAAATGTACAATTTGGCACAAGGTCCCAGATTGTACCACCTGCTGCTGATCCATTGATTTTAATACCCTGTTTGGCACTTTGAGCCTGTCTCTCTCCCTTTTGTAGAGCAGCTGGTTACTGGTCAGAACCTTCTGGAACCCCTTTTGATGTTATCCCTCCTCGACTTTTTAAGGAGGTTTTCCCTGTTTTGGGTCATTCTTTTCTCTCTATTATGAACAGTACCCTAACTTCTGGTGGGTCCAACATGCTGCTGTACAACCCCTGCTGAAAAAAATTGGGTCTAGAACCTTCAGTTTTGTCAAACTTTAGGCCTGTCTTGAAGCTACCTTTCCTGGCTAAACTCCTGGAAAAGATTGTCTTTGCCCAACTGAAGCCTTTTCTAGATAAACACTCAACTTTGGAAGTGTTCCAGTGTGGGTTTAAAACTCACCACAGCACAGAATCTGCTATGTTAAAACTTTTTCACTATATTTTTCTAGCAACTGACTCTGGCGATTTTGTACTTCTGGTGCTTTTGGATGTAACAGCTGCTTTTGACACCATGATATCCTTGTTTCTAGGTTGGAGCAATGGTTGGGCATTACAGGTTCAGCTCTCCAATGGTTTAGGTCTCTCAGAAAGAAATTTCTGTGTTAGTATCGATGATTTTACTTCCGCCTCCGCTGCACTTCCCTGGGGAGTACCACAAGGCTCCATTATTGGTCCTCTTGTATATAATATTTCCTTTCATTGTTATGCAGATGACATTCAGGTTTATCTTCCACTAAAGCACAGGGGTGTGCTTTCTGTCCAGCCTCTCCTTGACTGCCTTATTGACATCAAGAATTGGATGGCACTACATTTTTGGATGTTAATGAGAACAAGACTGAAGTCATGCTGTTTAGACCCAGTGGCAGTAGCAGATCCCACTGCATTGACCTTTCTTCTCTGGCCCCTTTTGAGAAAACCATGATTACAAACGTATGTGTTAGAATGGACCGTACTCTGAAATTGTATAGCCAGACAAATACCGTTGCAAAATCCTGCTTTTTCCAGTTGAGGCGGCATTCGAAAATCAAGCCTGTCTAGACGCAATCTCAAAACAGTGATCCACGCTTTTATAACCATTCGCCTTAATTATTGTAATTCACTTTTTCTCTGAGTTAGCCAGGTCTCCATGGCCCACCTACAACTGGTGCAATAATGCCACAGCTCGATTTTTAACCGGTATAAGCAGGCGAGAGCATATTACCCCAATTTTGGCTTCTCTTCACTGGCTTCCAGTTCGTTTTAGAATCCATTTTAAAATTATTTTATTTGTTTTTAAGTCTCTGAATGGCTCTGCCCCATTTTATTTGCCTGAACTCCTGCACCCTTATATACCATCCCGTTCTCTCATGTCTGCAGACCAGAGGCTTTTATCTGTACCAAAATCACGCTGCAAACTCAGAGATGATAGGGCTTTTTCAGTCGCAGCTCCACAATTATGGAATGACTTGCCATGCCATGTTAGACAGGCCCTTTCTCTTGCAAGTTCAAATCTCGTTTAAAAACACACTTTTACTCCCTGGCTTTCGACAGAGTGTGATTAGCAAGACTTATGTGCTTTTTGTACTTGTTTTATTATTCTGTGCGTATAGATTTTTATATTATTTTACTATTTGATTTTATTACTCACTTATAGATTTTATATTATTTTATTATTTTACTGTTTCATTTTTTTCACTCACTTTTTGTATTGTTTTTTATTCACTGGCCTGTGTGTCGTCCTGTTTTACGTTCGCTTGTACTGTACAGCACTTTGGTCAGCCTTGTTGTTGTTTTAAAAGTGCTTTATAAATAAAATGGTATGGTATGGTATGGTACCAATGGATAAGCCTACGCACAGTCAAAGAAGGCAGAGCTACTCCTTTGTAAAGAGGTCCTTGTAATCTTTTCTGGTGATGAATACGATGAATTGCAGCTAATGTGGAGGCTAATGTGTCGTATGACTGAATTAAAGGGGAGCTACCAAGCGTTTGTCATTTGCTGGAAATTAGTTTCACCGAATCCCTCCGTTTTAGGCCTGGTTCTGCTCGCTGGCCTCCTTTAAATGGCAAGTGTGCGAGGGTGATCCAGGGAGTGATTTTGTAAAATGGCAATAAGTGTAATTACTCCTGCTGCTAATTGTTCTTGTAAAATTGATGCACTCCTCTTCATTAGCAAGGCCGGCGCTAGCGCGCTAGCCTGCTTACGATCAATTATTCAGGCCCATTTGCCTTTGAATTCGTCACTGACACTTTAGATGTCGAGCGAGGAGCTTGTAGTGCCACCTGGAGACATCATGGGGGCCGGGCCCCTGGGAGAGAGCTACTTTCAGAAAGCCTATTTCTAGCACAGGGCAGCGCGCTCTTTTAGTATGTCGCTAAGAATTAGAGAGGACCTTTTTTATGCTGTGGAATCCCCCTCCCACAACTGTCTTAAATAAATGAACGCATGTCCCAAGGGGTCCGTGTTACACCCCAAGGTCTTTTAAAGTACAGCTTGTTCTCCTTATTGCAGGGATGTAAAACAGGGGGGGGTAGTGGTCATGACGGAGAGACGTAGCAGCCCTCAAAGACAGCTGAGGCACTGAGGCTGGCAGGTTGATGTGCAGGACTGTAGGCCACAATCTCTGGCATAAAGAGTGCAGGTAAGTGCTTATAATGTGCGGCAAACACTTGCTGATGTGTTATTTAGTTATTTATTGACTCTTGCAATTTTATCAAGACATTGGTTGTATGCTAGTAGCACAAATTCATTTCCCAGAGGAGTACGCACTGTGTAGGAGTGTTTGTTTTCAACCTTATCTTTATATGCCATTACTGAAGCATACGGTCGAGTACCATGGCCAAGAATTTCAATAGGTTTCTTCTGACTTCGTAAAACAGAAATCGTGTTGACTCGAAACACAGTTAAGGGCTGCTGCTATAAATGTGCTAGCAGAGTTGAGGCCTCCCTCTCTCTCAAAGAAAAAAAAAACATCAAAATGAGCTTGAATCGTTGGCATGCACATTGTTTTACCTGCTGCTACTAAATGACTAGGAGCTGATTATTCTGGACTGTGGACCTACAAACAGTAGCACCACCTACAGGTCGTAAGACAAATAAGAAGAATAGAAAGATCTGATTCACCTTTAGCTCAAATTGCATATTCACACATTCTTTTCCAAATACCACAAATTACATGCAGTGAAACGGGCAGGTGGGTAGGTAGGTAAAATCTGATTGGCTGAGACATGCCTGAAGCCATTATGAAAAACTGCATGTGCACAATTTTGTTCACACTAAGGATCATATACTGTCAAATTGTGAACACGACATTACACGGCAATGTTTAATGCAGAAATGTTTGAACTTGCTTTATAAGAGGCTAGAATTTGCAATGCAATAATCTAATGTTCCTAAATGGATACAGTCACTGCTAAGTTACTGTATTGTGCTATAGCACCTTAAATCTAGTCATGTTCTGGTTACATTGGAAAAAAGTGTAGAGCTGTGATGAAGTACAGAGTGATCATTCTGCTAGCTTTCTGTAAGTCTTAGGTAAGGTTTGGTGCTGTAGTGTGTTTTTAAGTGTGAGTAAGTGTTTACTTAGCTCTTATAACGGCAATATATATTAAAGGGAACACTTAAACAGTCATGCTGTTGTTTAAGTGTTCCCTTAAAATTTTTGAGCAGTATATATTTATTTAGAGATAGTGTGTATGTGTGTGTGTGTGTGTGTGTGTATATATATAAGTGTGTGTTTGTGTGTTGTGTGTGTGTGTTTGTGTGTGAGTGTTTGTGTGTATGTGTATGAGTGTGTGTGTGTGTGTGTGTGTGTGTGTGTGTGTGTTGGTGCACAGTACGAGCTGGCAGGACGGCAGTAGATCCATGGCAGCTGTTTTGTTCAATGTTTCATGCTCTCAGCCCCAGCTGCTTCAAATGAGAGTTAATATTGCAGGGGATGTGTACCACTCAGGACTGGCCTTGTCACATACACTGAGTTTCAGGCCTTCTCCCTGTGACACTAGCGGAGGGGACACTTTTCACCCTCTCTCTCGCTCTCTCATCCTCCCTCTTCCTCCATCTCTGGGAGACAATCCGGGGTTCCATCTGTCCTCTCCGATCTGCTCTCGGAGACAGGCAGTGCGAACGGAACAACAACGGGGGCCCCGCGAATCTCTAGACTGCTGACATAGGCTCCTTGGCTTCCTCTGGTCAGCTCGTGTGGTTGGCACCATTGTAAAATGTGCCCTCTGGCTGACAAGGCTGTGTCACGCACACAGCTGTGGCAGAAGGCTCCGGTTGGTGTGGGCGTGCGATAGCAACCGGTGGAGGAGGGAAAGCACTCTGTTTATTGTTGGCTGAGCGATGGGTCAGCTTGAAGAAGGAAATTGAAATAATGGTAGCATCTGAATTTCAGCTCTAATTTACATCAGTGCACTTTCCTCTCTGTAAACACGGCCAGATAGTTACAGGGCAACAACATGGACACTGGAATTACAGAAGCCGTTATAAAGTCCTTCCGAGTGTGCTTGATGTGCAGTAATAAAAAAGCACAGGAGTGTGGTGTAAAGCAGTTTAGGTATTGCAAACTCAGCAAGTATCACCTTGGTAAAATGACTGTAACACATGACATCAAGAGGCTTATCGCATTCCGTAAAATATGCAAAAATATTCAAGAAATAACAATTAGTGCAATCCACAGTTCTAATAAATGGCGAATCACTGTAAATAATATATATATTGTATAGTGTAAACCGGCCAGAACACTACCTACTTTAGCAGTGAATTTCACTGACACAGATCATCATTTGACCATGACATGTAGGTGCGGGGCTACAGTGACAACAGACCACAGTGTATGAGCCACTAATTACCTCAAAGAAAACTTGAATAACTTTTTTACTGCAGCCATCCCACCCCAGAAGGCGTAAAGTTTGTTTTCCATCAGACTGTTAATGCCCGCTGCACAGAAGTGGATTTACATGGATGAGTAGCCAATCCGAAGGCAGCTGAAACAGTGCCAATATTTGTGGCCAGCTTAGTCTCCAACAGATACCGTAGATGTTCTGCTTAACTGTGGGCGGAGCATCTGAGACTGGGGCTATTAGTAGTCCATGGTTGCCAAGTAATAAAATCATCAAAGATTTTCTGCTATGCCCAAAAAACAGTGGTTTAGCTCAGTTGTTTACTTCCCATGTCAATAATAGCAACAACAATAATAAAAACAGGAATTATCATTTTATCACTTATCAACACAAGGGCAACACTCCAAGCTTGTTTGCATGTAGCATGATGTGAAAAAAATGGTGTAATATGCTGTTTGCCACCTATGGAACGTAACATCACATTGGAAATCCTACTGTTATTTGGTGTGCATGGCACACACACACACACACACACACACAGCAGTGGGTGGGTACACTTGGAAGTGCTCTGTCCATGTTGGTTCAGCTGTATAAGGAAAACAGATGCTGAACTATCCCAGGCGCCTCGCGTGTCTCCTGCTATCTATCACAGAGAAAAGAGAGTGGCCATCTCAGCCTGTAGAGTCACCATGGAGACACACTCCGACAAAGACATCTGCAAAATGGCATGGACACACAACCCCACTGCGCAAACACTGTGCCATGGTCCATACTGAGGCACTGGAGTAGTCTGATTATGTTTGGCATACACTCATATTCATACTGCATACAGATGCACAAAGAAGCTGATAAAACACATTTTTCTGGCGCTGAAATCTGATTGGCTGAGCCACTGTGTAAAGTTACACATCATAAACCTCTTCTATAGGGCTGGCCTATGTAATTCTAATACTTCAGTATCTGGTTAGGCTGGCATTCGGTGCCTCTATTAGAACACCGCTAAACCCGGATTTTGAGAGAATAACGTCTTGAGCATTTTAGATCATTGCTGCTATCTAGATAAGCACCAATCCAGTTAGACTCGTCTGTCTGCTTAACTGAAATTTAGTCTTGTTGTTTACAGTATATTTACAGTAGATCTGTCTCTCATCCTCTGGGACATCCATTGTAAAATAGGACGTACACATAAATGAAGCAGTTACAAAACTGGAACTGATGAAAAAATCAATCATCTAAAATGCACAGACGTACCTAATACCATGTAAAAATAATGGGTGCTAACATGTCTTACTATCTGTATGTGTAGCACTAAGTGCAATATTGTGAAATGTTCTTATCGGGTGCTAAAACATTATTAGCTTACTCTGATGTGCAATATTGTGCAATGTTCTTGTTGAAACACTATCATTGTGTAATTTCTTACCATGTGCAATAGTCTTACCATGTAAATATCACTACTTATATCAATATTACTTATATACTACTAATCTGTACTATGTAGAATAATGTACACCTAATCAGCATTTGTGTAATTAGTCATTCAGTTAACTGTAAGTTACTTTATATGTATTTTTATGCAGCATTTGATGATTACGGTACAAAATGATGGTCCATGGTAATCCACCGTATGCCACAGATGCAGCATAGATCGACCGCACTGGACTATTCCTTCAGACCCCCAGATATTAGCACCTGTTGCAATTACCAACAAAGGGCATCACACCTGCACCCTGGCTGCCATGGCTGCTTGCTTCTCAGAGCCATTTTTGCACTATTAGAGCTACAATGAGGCACAGCTAATGAGCTCCTAGAATCTCAATCATTCTTTCTCCATTTGCAATACGTGAATTGAGACATATTTCGTGGCCTGTACAGACAGTAACAATAAATGCCTCCATTCCTCCTGACTCAATCGCTCGCAACTAAAAGATGCCTTTGCGCGGTTGTGTTTTTTTTCTTTTTTTTTTGCACAGACGACAAAGTTGGGCACTCGAGTGGGGCCCGGCATTTTCGCCGTGCATAAATTAATCCCCCGCTTCTTCTCTCCTCCTCATTTTCTGCCTGAGGAAGCCAGACGGGCGTTGCGTTTCGGAGAACAATTTGTCTCATGTCGGAATCTCTTGCTGCTACATCCCCCATATGGCCATTTATAAGGAGAAAGAGGAAAAAAGAAGAAAGAAAAAAGCCCGTTACGGCCAGCTTCCTGTCCGGCAGGGTCAAACTGACCATTTACTCATCCTCTCCTTTCACACCTACGGAAGAAAATCACAGCGACAAAAGTGTATTGAAGAGTCATCCTGGGATTACTGCATTGTCTCTGACATCAATACATGCCAGGAGATCAACGATGTCTCGGGGGGAGGGGGCAGTGGTTCATATTTCATTAAGTCTGGTGCAATGTGGGCAGACGTCGAGGATTATTAAGCCGCTGTTTTTGCTGTTGGACATGTTCTCTCTACTTTATTTTAATGGACTAAAGGGGAATTCCACGTTTTCAAAAAGTCTGCATAATTAAATCAAGATGTAAACACGGTCATCCAGGGCAGTTTGAGAAGAATGCTCTGTTCTAGGCAGAATCAAGTCAGAGTTCGTTGTCTCTAAATGTATGAATATGTCGTCTGCTGACTGAGACATTGTTTCACTGGAGCCACGAGACATTGTTTTAATCAGAGAGACACATGTACTCACGGACTTTCACCACACTGTCCCAATGTCAGACATGTAGTTTCACTGATCACTGTTGCAGAGTAAATAAAAAAAAAGTTATTTTCCATTGTCGACACTGTGAACCATTTCTATTTCTTTCACCACCACTGTATAGAAACAGAAAGAGAAAAACTTGTTTAACTGCACCGAAGGATTTCACACCAAATCACTCCGAATGACTTTGTTTACATCCCAACCACTGAATAAGGCAGACAGTTTTCAAGAATCTGTGGAAAACCCCTTTAAAGCTCACTGTGGCTTGTGGCTTCTGGATAATCCTACAGATTCCACACATTAAATAAAGGTTCTGTTAGAAGCTAATTTATTTTTCTATCTTAGAATAATACATTTCAGAAAAGTGTAAAAATTATTTTGCAGATCTTTAAAAAAAATAGTTCTTTGTACAGCCAAAAATGTATTATTTCATATTCAATATTATTTTAATATGTGGCAATACTAAAAATAAAGAAGACCCTTCCAGGCATCCAAACATGTGGTCCCCAAGTAGCTCCAAGTAATCATTTAAGATAGACTTCAATTCTGAATCAGTCATCACGCAAAATCAAACCATGCCAAATGGTTAAACTGTTTATAGTAATGTAGTCCAGCACAGCTCAGAAATGGCAAACGCGACTCAAAATCGCACGTCTACATCTGTCCCTCAACAAAAAAAGTGATTCTGCATAATTTACAAGTATGAATAAGTCACTTGAATTCTTCTTTTGTGCAGCATATGTGGCACCTAAATTTGTTTCATTGCAGATTCTGAGCATCTGTTTGCTGAGGCCTCAGGAGCTGCGACCCATCGCTGATCTGGAAGACCAGCAAGATGCAGGGATAAAATATACATGCCTGTAGGAGAAGGAAATGCTCAATCAAAATGCTTGTGAATTATGAATTGTGCAGCAGTTGCCAATAAAGTCATCACAGTCTGTGGACAGTACATGAAGTATCATCTTCCCAAAAGATCATCTCATATATCATTCAGAGTTACACTCAGTGTGAAAAAATGTTGTTAAACTATGGCTTAAAAAACTAGTTGACCTAAAATTCTGAGTTCATTATACTTCCAATAGTAGGTTTAGAGAACCACAATCTGTGGTACACGTGTTACTAATTAACATGTTACTAACACATCTGTTAATAATTAACTTAAAAGTAAACAGCAATCTGAGGGAACACAAAAAACCAAGACAAGCGATAAACATTTCAAAACTGACATATATATTGAACAGAAAGCTTTTCTTTCTTTCAGATTCTCATCAACTTAATGTGGTGTTGTAAGCTCTGGGTATTTGAAAAGATTTTCTACCATGTTGGATGTGACTTTCTATTATGATTTATATAAAACAAACAAAAAAAAAGAAGCAAGCTTGAAAGAGTGTGAAAGATCAAGATCTTGTTTAGATCAAGTTTCTTGTTTGTTTGATCTCAAGTAAAGCATGAAAGTGATATGTGTGTAAAGGTAATCTGATCAATGAAATTACAGAAAAACTGTTTTTTAATGTTGTCAACAAGGACAAAACCAAAAATCTGAACATTTGAGTTTAAGATAGTTGTCATTTCAGTTTACTGATGATGAACACCTACCATCATAAACAAAATTAAATGATTTTCGCTACAGGGGGTCCTCGGTTTACAACAGTCTCGACATATGACGTTTCGAGTTTACAGCGCTCACTCCCACTCGGCTTACACCGTTAGCCTCATACTCACGGACTGCATGGGTGAACTAGTTTGGAAGAATACGCAGTAACGCGGCGTATGAGTGAGGGAGTTTTCCTTTTCCTTTTTCTGTGGCTTAGTTGTGTATTTATGATTTTACAGCTGTGTTAGGATCGGTAAGTGACTCAGAATGGGGTGTGTTTCGACTTACACCAAAATTCGGGTTACATCACTGCCGAAGGAACGGATTTGTGTTGTAACTAGAGGATCCTCTGTATTTTTATTTCTGGTTTATTAAATAAAACCCATTGACAGTGTCTGGGAATATGCAGATGTTTAATGAACACAGTTTGATTTTTTTTTATTATTTTATTTTTTCAATTAATATTGCATGACTAAATTTAACTGCTGGCACTTATTCAATATGGCCCAAAGCATCACAGAACTGACCTTTTAAACATCAAGACACTCTATATTTGGTCCTTTTTATACACAATTTGTTTTGACTTGGAGATGAAGTTGACTCACAGCTTCTTGGAGGAGTGCTAGCGAAGGTGGGCAATTGGGTTCGCCATAGTGGATCAGTCAGAATTAATAACAGCACCTTCATTCTAAATGTGGGATGCAAAGTAGACAGTTAATTATAAGGCTGCCTTTGGTTTGAGAGTTAATGAATTTCAAAGTGCATCAATTATAAGCTAATTGGGTTACATGCCTGGATCCTGAGGAGCGCCCATTGAAGGGTACAGGCATCAGCGTGCTTGTCTTTTATTCACTCGCTCCTCTCTGTGAACCAGAAATGTGTTGCTTAATTCTTGACGGTCCGTTTCCATGTGGTGTATAGGAGGCTTAAGCATCAGTAATTCTGGGGAGAAATTATTAAGTAAGTAAAATATTCTGAACATCTCTGAAAATTATATTTTTAGATTGAAATATATGTACAGATCTAGGCATGTCTAATTCAACATACATATTTGACATATTTACAGCTTTGGAAAAAAATAAGAGACCACTGCTGTTTATTTTTAAATCAGCATCAGTATGACAATCATTCCATGCCAGTGTCTGTTAAATTCCTACACAAGCACCTCATTCTGCTTTATGAGGTACTGATT
>JBBPCX010000040.1:12868758-12883296 GCA_037974365.1 Hydrocynus forskahlii
TGTGTGTGTGTGTGTGTGTGTGTGTGTGTGTGTGTGTGTGTGTGTGTGTGTGTGTGTGTGTGTGTGTGTGTTTCTTTGCTTTCCACAGCCAACCACCAAGTGCTGATGGTGGCAAATATCATGCTCACACCACACTTAAAGTGGCAACAGTAATGCTTTTATGAGCACAATTAATTACTGTCAAATACAGATTTAAAATTTGCACTTAATTTCAGTTCATTCATCAGTTTCAAATATTAAAAAAAGGTCTCGGCAATTTGCATAATAAAGCTAATTAGCATAATCAAGCTGATTAAGCCACAGTATGTGGTGCTGGAAGGGTTGAAAGCATGCTCCTGTTAAATATTGCTGAAAAGGAAACGTAATATTGATTTTTTGGATTATTCAAAATGTATATATTTCTATAAAAATCATATACTATCAGGTAATACACATATATAAATATACTATACAATCGTATACAATCATGATTTTTGGATCATGTATTTACTGCAAGCACTGTTGTATTTTCATTAGATGTTGTTTCTGGCTTGTATCCATTGTTAGAGTACATTATAACTGTAACCAGTCTTATAATACTCAAGTCACTACAAAAATTGCATCATAGAATCAAATAAATCTAACATCCTTAATAATAGTCAATTATTATGTAATAAAATCTTCCATTACAAAGTCCAGTCCTATACACAATTGTACGCTGTGCAAAAAATGAAAACTGGGATGCAGCTTCATCACTTTAAAATTCAAATTGATCAGACGAGGGTAGGAGTGCATTATAATACATTACTAATTCCCTGTGTGATTTCCGCGTAGGTCTGTCACACATGGAGACAGAAATGCACGCGACAAAGTGGCCCTTGGAAAAGCTGACATTAACAATAATGCTAGTTAATTACAGCCGAGATCCCCGCTCTCATTGTGAGGGGCTTTTTGATTTTAATAGGTGATGAAGAAACGGTGTGGACAGTGACACGGCTATGGTGGTGGCCAGTATGAAACACACACGCACGCGGGCGCGCCAACACACATGCGTGCATGCTTGCGCGCACTCACACACACACACACACACACACACACACACATTCAATCAGTGCAGCCAAGGGATACACACGGGCCCATGAGAGTAGCCTGCTTAAGTGAGCAGGTACCAGCCCACCCATCTAATCTCAAAGAGGCTAGTGGCCTTGTTAAGCATCGCAAACACAGTTACACCACTGTAGATGAACGGCAAAAATAAAAACACCTTGCAAACATTTGCAGCAATCCATTTAGATTTTTGCCAGATTGCATTTTGTTGAAACTGATCAAATCAAGTGTTTAAATCTGTTGAAACGTAAAAAGCGAGGCAACAGGAACCTTAAAAAGAAGATTAACAGGCTGAAAGACACCATAAAGAGATGACATCCAAATATAAAATGCTTCTCAGACATCAATGTTGCCGTACGATTTATCTGCTATCAATATGCCAGATTAATAAGAGTAGATTCTAAAGCGCATGGAAATCTAACATAAGCCTCCGGGACTGAGGACCATAAGACAATATGAGCGCTTAAGGTTAATAGCGTCTAATGTATGAAAAGACAAAAGCGGCCGCAATATCTAATATGTTAAATGCTCTGCATTTACGTGTTACAGGCCTAAAACGCTAAAATCAGCAATTCCTCTATGAGCCGGCCCCCACTGCTTGGATCTCAGCAGCCTGAGACCACCATCAGACTCGGGTTCCCCCCCCCCCCCCACTCCTATTTGGCTCTCTCAACAATCCCTTCCTCTAGGCACCACCCCTCCAAAACCCTCACTGGGGTCCCCCACATAATCCTGTTACCAGCAGGCCTGGCTGCTTGTAGAGCCTGTATAGCTTAACGCAGCAGACATTAGCCAATTCACGACCAGCCGCACGGACATCTGCCCTACTTTTCCGCACTTCACGTACCCAAATATTGAGGAAAAAATAATTGGCAGGGGGGGGGGGGGGGGGGTCACTAATCTGGTTCAAAGAGCAAGAGGGGCCATTTCGGGAAATCAGCAGGACCCTGCCTCTGTTAAAGCTGTCACTTCTCCTCTGGGGCGGCGGCGGCTGAATGGAGCTGTCAGCCTCTTGTTAGGAGGAACAGGAGCATCCGCTGATAGCCGCTAATGAGGAGGCAGGGAGAGAGGAGGCGCACCGGTCAGCAGTGGTCAGCCTGGTCAGCAACTATTGTCCCTAAGCTCCCTCCTGTGCCCCCAACACGACTCCTCAATAACAGCGTTTGCACACCATCCACTTAAAGACAAGGGTGGAGGTTGACTTAGAGCCAGAAAAGGTGCACAAGTCAAACTTCTGTAATTGTGTTTGCACTTTGCCGGCCATTTCAAGTCTCCTCATGCGCAAACAAGGGCTTTCTTCTGCTGGGAACGCTTCATTATTTGTGACGCACTGGGTTTAATTCCAATTACCCCGTTAATTAGAAATCCCATGCTCTCTGATCTAGGATGCGTTTCAACCTAATACCATTTTGCCAGATTTTTTTCTTCCCCTTTTAGTACATGCGGATGAGGGCTTTCAGTTCACCACTTGACAGTGCATTTAAATCAGCGAAATATTAGTGCTGTTTGTCCTCAAATAATACACACCCAGTAATAAATTCACCAACAATCATTAGTCTCTGTTACTCTGTTGCTCCCCGTTTTCGCTTCTGTTTATTTTTATTATAAAGACCCAGTAGATTGTTCAGTTTAATCACTACATTGAGGGTAATTCATTTGCATGACAAAGACTATAATGGGATTTTGAAAAAAAAAAAAAAATCATAAACTAATTGAGCAATTTCATCATCCACTTATTCACTGCAAACAACACAGATAAACTCTAAAATGTTAAACTAAACTACACATTGTGAGTGTGCACAAAGAGTCCATGCTACTGATATTAGTGCTATTGATATTAGTCACCTCAACTTTTAGAATTAGCGCCAGCAATAACAAAAGCATTGTGTAACTCAATACCAATTATTTTTTCTCCAAAAAATCAGACATCCTGTTCCTTTAAAACTTTTGACAGATACAATCATTTTGTTCATATGTAGGAAAATTATATTTTGAATGCAATGAAACGTTACTGTCTTGTTTCGGAGAAAAGGAAAAAAAGCACCTACATTTTCACTGTTTTTGTCATTTGTTGACAAACAGGTGAAAAAAGCTACTGAAACAGAACATAAACTAAAAGAAATTAATTAATTGCATGCCACAATGCAATCAAATATGTGATTACATAATTATATCTAAATGGTATGGCAAAGTGAAAGCAATGTTTCTTGACTTTAAACGGTGGGAGTCTGCACTGTCCCGCAAACTGTATTTGCGGTACTAAGCCGCAGCAGCTCGGCTCCACTCATTAGACTGCTTCCTCGCTGCCAGTCGCAGTTCATGCTGCTCCGGCTAGTTCATTAGGACCTGAGTCCTCTCACTCATTTGGCTCTTTGGTTCGGGGGGGGGGGCGGGTGGTGTGCGTGTGTTTGGGGAGGCAGCGCAAACAGTCCAGTGTTGTCAGTGAGCGATGATGCTGCCGCTTTCACCCCTGATCCAGGCTCTTAAACGCTGCCACGGCTAAATCTGGCCATGTGTGTCTGCGACCTGAGGGACTGGGCCTGCCAGCCCAGCGACTTAATCTCTCCCTCTCCGCTCTCTTCGCTACCCTCCTCCACCCAAATGCTCTTTGCCTCTGCCAGCGCAGCCGTCCTTACTTCCTCTTTCACCCCCTCTCCGTCCACCCCCTCCTCTAATGGCATCCTTCAAGAGCCGGGCGCTGTCGTCCTGTCCGCTCACAGTCGCTTAATTAAAACGCTCCCACCGCACTGTTTACGTGACCGATGGCTGGTAAATTAAGACACTGTCACACTGGGCTGTGGAGATACGCACCCCCGCCCCCTCCCACAACTGCACGTCGTTATGTGAGGATGAGGCCTCGGATCCACAAGCTGAAAAGAGTCCTACTGTCGATCTACCGTTTAGAAATAAACACCTCCTCGTTACAGCACTGCCGTTAAGAGGCAAGCAGTCCGGCAAGGGCTAATAAGATGTGCGTTATACTGAGACTGATTTTAATAGGGCTTAATATATGCGCTAACTAAAGCCGACATTTAGACAACTTGAACAAAGGGCCCGGATACAATCAAGAGACGAGAAAGTGATGCTCTGACTGTGTCCTTATCTACAAATTCACCACAGCGGTGCAAATTTAGGAGGGGTAGGGGGGTACCACCATATCTCTTTTTTACATTATGCAAGATAAATTTAAGTGTTAAAGAAAAATGAAATAACTAAATATTGGGTTTATATCAGAAATAGTCACTTCTTGTAAGCAAGTTACACAAAAACACTTTTTGTGAACAGATCATATCAAGTAATTTACTTTTCTAATAAAAAGGCAATTTGTTGAAAGAGAATGTTGCATTTGTTCACCTGCTGAAGTTTTCTGCCTGAGCAATCCTATCAATACTATAGTGCTAATACAGTGTCAATGAGTTTTAAGTCACATTTTCAAATTGTTCTTTTTTTGTTTCCACTCAATGGTCTTCATTGCTTATTTAAGTTTTTCGACTGTTTAACAGATGAAGCACGCTTCAGGGACGCCAGTCTACTATTGGAACCCTCTTAACTTCTTAATAACACCTTCTCTAACTTCTTAAAACTGGCGATGTGCACTGTAATACACTAAGAGTATTTATTATAAGTATTTTTTGTGAAACAGCTGATCATTTCTGACAGCATTCTCTCTTCTCTGGTCAACTATTAGCTGCCTTGTGCTCAGGTTTTGCCTTAAGAAGCTCAGGTTGTAAAGCTTTGACCTGATACTATTTAAGATCTCAATGTGGCTTGAAGGAAGAGTAGGGATTGAGGTATGCAGATTGGATGATGCTAAATGGTAGCTATATGCTTTCATTATTTGTGAGCTATATCAACCAAAAAGTTCAGCAATATTTGTGGTATGGGGAAAAATTGTGTTACATAGATTTTTGCTTTTAGAGAACACATATTTAATAATTGCATAATTGTTGTAGCTGACACAGGTCCAGAGGGGAGGCAGAAGTGTACGCTTTATTTCCACAATAGTGAGATCCTGCTGGGCTGCTTCTAAGAAATAATACTCTCAAACCAACTGCAGCATAATCTCCCTCAGTTAAACTCATTACCCTCATACAGCCCACACCACCACCCCTCATCACAAGGAGCTAAAAAACACCAGCATTTATGAACATGCACACACACACACTTAAATTAGCAACTCCTCTTCTCCAGGTCCATGTGCCTTGACATTGCCTTTGTGCAGCAGATCGACAGGGTTAATGTATGTTAATGTATCATTTATAAAGGAGCTTGTTAGTGTGTTTCGCAGGCTGCTGCTTTGTAAAACAATAGCAAGCCCCGCCGAGCCAGGCGGTTGGTTGGAGGTGGGTGAGAAAGGCAGGCGGTCGTTCAAAAGAGCTCCCCGCCCGTAATAAGGCCAGCCCTCCACAAGCCTGCCACCTTCTTGTACCTGCTGTCCCCGGCCGCCTTTTTTCCGGAAACTCAACGGCAGATGTTGCGGCGCTAAGTTGGGCTCTGAAGTGCCTCTCTGGCTCCCCAGTCTCCCCCGACAACACAGTCAAACCGCATTAGATCTCTTTATTTGTGCCCCAGGCAAGTTCGGCAGTGCAGCTGTGTCCACCCCTGCCTCTACCTTTGGTGTTGGAGCCCCTCAGGCGGTAAATGTGAGACCAGAAAGTGTTCGGGCTGCCTCGGAAAAAAAAAAAAAAAAACCTACATCTGCTGACAATCCAGCAGTCTGGCTGCAGGCGGAGTGGGTGGGGGGAGTCAGGCAGGGGAGGTGGAGTGTTGGGGGGGTTGCAGACGCCAGGGTCCAGGAGCTGAACAGATGTCTGCGACAACCTGCTTCCTTACACCTGTACGAGTCCTTGTAACCCGGCAATTCGCCGCTGAAAAATTCATGACCCTGGAGGGTTCCTGTCGGCCATCAAAGCCCCTCGCTCTCTCCGCATGGGCCCACCCTGTCTCTGCTCCTGGCTCCGGCGGGGGACTCCTCAGGCTTTGATAGCTCAAGCCTGGGCCCAGCGCACCTGATCAAGGGCTTGAAAGTCGGGCACGCTCGAGCTGTGGCCTGACTGAAGCGTGCCAGGGACTTGCTTCAAGTCTTCCGACGATTCCGGTCCCCGTCCCCTCCCCGCCTCTCAGGTTCGCTCGGAGTTACAGAGTTTCAACACGTTGTTTAGAGGGGAAAAAAAGCAAACATGACTGGAATATTTCCACCAAAAAAAGAACAATTAACATGGAAGATAGAGGGTGATATTTGGATGGGAATCCTGCGGGGCTCACAGGACCCAGAGGATTCTTCTTTGAAGGAACAACAGGGAAATCATATCGCCTCCCATGGGACAGGAGGGTAGAGTAGTACAAACCAACAGGAGCCGGCACAATAGGGCTGAATTTGAAATTCGGTGGCCAGAAATTGCCAAGGAAAAAGTAACTGCTAAATTGGAAAACACAGCACAGAAAAAAAAAACGTGCTTACTACTGAGCACTTGTTAATTACTGCCTAACAACACACTAGCTTTACCATCGCTAGACAACAACTACAGGCCTCCCTAAGACCCAGATATCTTAATCATGACATATCTGTGTTCAAATTCACAGCAGAATTTACAAAATTTAGTCCAGCAGAAGTACATCATACCTTGTCATGTGTCAATGGTTTAATTTTCTCCAAAAACACTAACTGATACCACTTCTGTTCCTCTCTCTGCTTGCCCAGGCAATCCTACAAATTAAAGCTAAATAGCATCACATCATTGATATTGCAGGCCTGCTAGCTGCTTTTTTCTCTCCATTTGTCATATTACATAAGCATTAACATGTATAACAAGTTTATATCATATTCTAATGTAGGTGAGACTGAAGACTAAAAGGCATCCAAGAGGATGTTACATCCTACAAAACACAACATGTCTACAATGTTCCTAAGCAAGTTGTCATTCATTTATCAAGTTGTCACTCTGATGAAGACGGTTGAAATCTTAAGGGGAATTCAACCAAATTTTCAAAATTTCTGCAGAATTCGAACACTGAACTGTAAGCAAAGTCATTGAAAGTTGTTTGATGTCAAAGGCTCCACTCTGTATTAACCCAGCATACGTGGTTGTCAACTGTCAAACATGACTGGCAGTTCTCCACTGTTAGCCTTTAAAATTCCCAGTCTTAAACAAAATAAAGATAAAAAAATAAACTGAATCAAACATAATGTAAAATGTAACAATGTAAAAGAAATCCCTCTACGTTGGGCTCTCAAATGAGAATTCATTTAAAATATTGTTCTACTTCTTAAAAACATCTGGTGTCAGTGCTTTACTGACAGAATTTCTGCCAGTGCCATTTTATCCACAGAATCTTAAAATAGGCCAGTTTTTATCATCCAGACAATTTATTGGTCAGGTCCATGATACAAAGTACTGCCGCCCAAAATAGTGATGAATAACAGAGCTCAGTTTTTGCAACATTTTACAGAACTGTAGCAGGCTGAACTTCTGAAGCCCGGCAGGATTGTGGCCCAACTAGCTGTCTAATAAAATCTCACTCAAAAAATCCCTAAGAGGACACTATGTAGGAGTTCAGCAATAACTGGTATTAACTAGGTATCAACACTGAAAAGTGCATAAAACAGCACTCTGCAGTTGCATCTGTGCTTTTTACAAGTCTGCTGTTTGTATATGCAGTGCAGCAGACAGTTCTAAGCCACTGTTTACTGTATATGGCTGTGACTGTCATTTCCTGCTCTGAGTGTCTGCAGCTGTTTTGTGGTGTGATACAGTGCATGTACACAAACATGCACAGGCACACAGTTTCCTTTGTTTTTATGCAAAAATAAAGGCCCTGGGACACTCAATCACGTTGCACATCCCTGATTACTACGCTGCTATTCGTGTGCCAGTTTAACACTGATGCCACGGCCTATTTTCTGTTTGCACACATTCAACCTCACTGAGTTTCAGTGGCCTACCTTATCCGCGTTAGTGGGCCGCATGAGGGAAACTCGGTCGTACTGTCTCCGCAGTAAAGCCCACAGTGCATCAAGACGGCCCTGTACAAGGAGAACATAAAAATCGCTTATGGTTAAACCTGCATGTAAGCACAGAGAGTGTAGTAACTGTTTTAGACACCTATCAGTAGTACAGTCGTATAGAAACTGCACTGCAGTAACAACATTAAATAGAAAGTTTTTTAAGACTAGAGCTCAAAATCTTACCAAAATATATAGACATTCAACTAAATTAAATAGAAATACAAATATTACTGCTGTGGTGAGTAAATGCAAAAATTAAACAAGTCTGTTGATTGGTCAAGCAAAATAATTGCTGCTTTTCTTAGTATTTTCATTGTCAAAGTCACAATAACGACTTCATTTTAATCATATGCAATCCATTATAGGTCAAAGGTTACAGGGTCTTTTAAACAGACAGATCCTGAGGTGGGAACATCCATAAGTACAGAAGTCAATGTGTCTCAGACTGACAAAAGCAAAAACTCAAGTATAAACTGAAAGGAAGAATATACAGAAGTAAACACTAGGTTTCACTTAGGCTGCACAGGAACTGAAAATGAGCCACTCAGATCTTTCATGTATTTTAAGCACCTTTAGAAAAGAAAAGCGGTCAAATAATTATTAAGGCACTCCATCTTTATTTTACTAATACATTAAAATATTACTAAAGTATTATGTTACAAAGCATCTTTTTGTGGGTAATTTTGTATTCAGTATTCCCATTTGTGTTCTTAGGCCACTGAAATGCACTGTAGTGTAAATCAACATCTCACCTTAATTGGTGTGTACCACTTAGTCTCTGGATGATGGGCTGTGGATGCAACTGGTGGGGGCTTGTTGATCATAGGCTCTTCCACCTCCTCTGGGACTGACACCACTGCATTTTTGGCCTTCTCCAGTCTTGCACCCTCCTCTGTGGAGCCTTTCTCACCCCAACGCACCTGGACAAGTAAGTTGTCCTGTGGTTAACTCATCTGAAGAGCAAAACTGATTCAACCGTTATCCAACAATATTTTATTTCATTGACATCTCACATGGCTCAAAGTAGTAATAAAGAATGCTAAAACAAACAACTACATATCCTACTGCTAAAATATCTTGAGCCCCTAGGAAAAAAAAGAAAAAAAAAAGAAGAAAAAAAAAAACACTCAATAAATAAAACATTCGCCACACCGCAGGTCCCCCCAGACACATGTCAGCGTGGGCTTTAAGCAGAAAGAAAAGACAGGTTGATGTTAGGCGCACCTCTCCCCAGGTCCACAGAGGAAGCCTCAGATATGGAGATGGGGCCTGTCTGAGCGAATAAAAGCTTCAAGTGTTAAAGAAAGGGGGAAAAAACGCCGCTCGCTGGCGAGACTCCTGGGAAAAGCTGGAGGTGAGGTTTCCCTGAGGTTTTGTCGGAAACTGCGGCGACGCCGCCTCTTCATGGGGCCATGGAGGAGGGGTAGCGGAGCGTGGAGCAACATCACTCCCCTTTGAGCAGGAGACAGCAATGAGTTGTGCATTATGGCTGAACAAAAGGGACTGACAAGATGGGAGTCCATGAGATGAATTCATTAAGGCCAGCACAGCGGATCCTGAGCCTTCATCGTCAGAGTGACTTAAGAGAACAGGACGTGGCGGAAGCCAAACTGGCAGGAGCCCGTCATGTCAGAGGTGTCAGTCAAGGTGTTCTAGATCTGAGGAGACTTCTGCTGAAAACTTTCAGAGGAGGAGGGGTGCAGGCCTTTCTCTTCATGACACAAAGAGTACGCTCAGTTATATGGATCAAAAGAGAGCAATATGCTTGCTTTTTAAGGGTTCTTTTGAAAACAAGTTTGAGATTTTAAAGCTACTGTCGGGTCAAAAATCAATTTCACAATTAAAAAAAAAACAAATCAAACACAAAATACCTACTCTACCTCTTACACCAAAAGTAATTGATCAGCTAAGATAAGTAGCTGTAACAAGTAGACATTTGGCTTCAATTACAGTTTAAATTCAAATTCAGTTAGCTGAGTGACTACATTTGGGGTAAGAGGAAACACACTATGAGCATATCTGACAGAAAAAGGGGAGACGTTTGGTCCTCACCTCCATGCGTTTGATGCCACCAGCTCCTCTTCCCCCATAATAGGAGGCATCCACAGTTGGCCATTTCTTCTTGGGTAGAGGGTCCTCCTCTGGTTCCTGAAAAATGAGAGCAATGTCATTCATGACAAGGTAAACACTACAAGAAACACTCAAAGAAATGAGCAAAACGTAAATCAGCCACTTCTACAACACACACTTAACACAAATCCACAGAAAGTGATAAAAAGAATAAAGTAAAATCTTTATAGTTCTTACAGGAGAAGGTGGAGGTGGTCTTTGAGGAGGTGGATCTTTAATAACCTGGTATGGGGTAAAACAAACATACATTCTGATTATTTTCTAGTAGTATATTTGCAATGTGGTCACATATATTCACATATTGTATCCATATTTTGGATATTAGGAAATGTATCATTGCAGTCACATCAAGACCTTGGTAAACTATATTGCCGAAGGTATGTGGACACCCCTCCTAATTATTCAGTTTAGAAATTTCAGCAACACTCATTGATAACAGGTATATAAAACTAAGTATGTGAAACAGGAGACCCTAAAAACTCACTGACCAGGGCTGTTAAGTGATGAAGCACATAGTGTGTAAAAATCTTCCGTTGCATCACAAACTACAAAGTTCCAGAGACCAGTAGCTGCACACAAGCCTAAGAACAATATGCAGAATGTCAAGCATCAACTGGCACCATTGGAATCTGGGACTGGTGGATCCCAGGAGAATACAATCTCCCGGAATGCATAGTGGCAACAGTAAAGTTATTATGGTCCTTGGGCTCTGCCCGCTAGATCCCGTAAGGGGTTATGTTAATTCTACAGCATACAGACATCCTAAACAATTACATGCTTTCAACCTTGTGGCAAGTTTGGGGAAAGCCCTTTCATGTTCCATCATGACCCCTGCCCATGCCATCAAACCGAGGTCCACTAAGACAGTGAGTTAGAGATGGAGGAATTCCAGTGGTCGGCATAGGGACCACACCTCAACCCAAATCAACACCTTTGGAATTAGAACGCTGATAGTGAGTCAGGCCTTCTTGTCCAAATAAGCATTCACAAAACACATTCAAATATCTTGTGGAAAACAGTGAAAGAAAGCCTCCACGTTAGTCCTCATTGTTTTGGAATGAAATGTCCAACAAGTACAGAGCTGAGAGGGTCAGTTGTCCACATTCATTAAAGTTACACCAAATGGTCAAAAGTAAGTTAATGTAATGGGATTCTGAAAGTAATTTTGGTAATTTTCTATTGGAAAAATGGTAGCTGGATTCTCAGATTATGTAATAAATTAACGAATATCTCCGATTTTCTTGATTGAAATGGTTCTATTAGCCTTTAAACTCGGCTGTCCTTTACATTATGTGATTTTGTTCTGCCTGTGTAGACACCGCCAGAATAAACCATCATGGCTAATGATTACCTTCGGTAAGGAGCAAAAATGTTGTTTCTTGCTTTATGTGCACAGACTCTGAGGAGCAGATTTACAATTGAACAACTGGAGCCTGGCACCTCCCGGTGCAGTTGATTACAGGGCTCTGCTTGTAAACCAACATAGTGAGCCCCTAGTGCAAAATAAAGAAAAGCTCAAAATCAACTTGTTGACAGGGGTGTCTTTGGGGTGAGCATGGCAGCCCATTTATCTCTTAATTAATTGGATGAGGTTCAGCGCTCCCCAGCAATCCCCAATCATAAGTCCTAAGGAGTTAATTAGCTCCAATGATATGCGGAAGGGAGGCTCAGGCTGCGCTCCAGACCCCGTCTGGAAGAGGCGTGCCACGTCCCCAGTGGAACAGAGAGCCTTGTGTGTACGAGCGTGCACACACACACATCCTGTCAGAATTAACAGGAAAAAAGGTCTTTTGCAGCAAGGTTTGGGACAGTCATGGCAAGAAGTGACTTTTAGCAAATTACTCCAGTGTCAAACAAGTCCTCACTTTTGTGAATGTGTGAGGCAAGTACTGGCTTCAGAGCTACAGTGCTGGAGAGTAGGCAAGGGTCTTCCCAATAAATATAACATATCTAACCACAACACTACATCTGAACCATAAGGGAGGTATGAATAGCACGTAAACATTGTTAAAGTTTCAAAATGCTAATTTCACTCCCCAGTCCATATAGTCTATATGTGGAAAGACAGCCTTTCTGTGCCAATACAAAAAACAATGTATTTTCACATAACTGTCTAATCAGACTGCAGCTTGACATATTTCAGCCCAGAATGCTTTTTGAACAAGCTACAATACAAGAAGTGTCAATCAGACCAGAGCCCAAGTACGTTTACCACTGAGCCACACCATTAAAACCACAAAGTGAGGTGAATAACACTAATCACCTTGTTACAATGGCACGATTCAAGAGGTGGGATATAATAGGCAACAACTGAACAGTCAATTCTTGAAGTTGATGTGTTGGAAGCAGCAAAAATTAGGGCAAAAAAGGGCCCAAATAAAAAGGCTAGATCTCCAAAATGGTAGGTCCTGTTAGGGTGCTCTTGGTATGCAGGGGTTGGTATCTACCAAAAGTGGTCCAGGGAAGGACAATTGGTCTATAGGCAACAGGGTTATGAGCACCCAAAACTCACTGATAAGCGAAGGCTAGCACAGCTGGTCCAATCCCACCGATGAGCTGCTGTTAATGTTGTTAATGCTGTCCATGACAAAAAGACCTCAGAATACACAGTGCAACACAGCTTGGTGCCAGATACCACAACACACCTTCAGATGTCTTGTGGACTCTGTCTTGATTGATTAGAGCTGTTTTGGTGCCAGAAAGGGGGACTACACAATATTAGGCAGGTGGTTTTCATGCTATGGCTAATTGGTGATGAACAAAATAATAATAAAAAGGTCCTATGTATGTGAAAACTGTCAATAGTAGAGATCTCAATTCTCAGGATCTAAGATCTGATAACAGATATTTGGTTAAGGTTCCCCCCGACTTAATAACACCATTAATTCTGTCATCAATCCCATCTCTTGATGTAGTTACAGTCCATTTTAGCCCACACTTCTACTACCCGCACTTCTACTGTCCAAGCAGAACATTTACATTTCACACTCAAACTCCAAGATGACAACTATATGGTGTATGTGTGTGTCTGAGTGTGTGTGTGTGTATGTGTATGTGTGTGTGTCTGTTTCAGTTTTTTTGTCTGTTTACCTTATTTTATTTTTATTTAAATGAGAAGTTACTGTACTGCACACAATCTTGTTATGCAGCAAGAAAAAAAAAGCCCTTAACTTTTTCTGCCATTCTTTGACATAGTAGCAAACTGGAAAAAGTAAAATATTCAGATTCAAACCTACGTAGATTGTGAATTAACTGCATAACTACATAATTAATTATGTAAACAATAATAAGTATGGGAAAATGACAATTATAACTGCAGACATCCAAGAACTAGGTCAGCTTTTCTCGTGGCTAAACAGCATCTGGAAACTGCCCTGCAGCGAAGAGTCATTCTTTTAACTCTTTTCCTTGCGTAAGCACTCCAAAGCAAGGAGCAGGCCTTGCCCAATTACTCAAGAAAGATGGATAGGCCACTGCTTGCAGGTTATGCATTTAGGAAATTAGTTTTCGGAAAACGCTTCATAATCATCGCATATCATAGGTCGAACAGCTGTTTTATTCCCATTAAAGCACATTGATACCATTACACCACTGTTGTCATTATAATAATGGAAAATGATCAATTAGAGTTAATTAATTGCTCTTTGACTCATAAATGACTGTTGGCAAATCCATGAAGGCCTGTCAGTGGGGGCCACGCATAGCAATGATTAACATATTTTTAGAGAGAACCTTCAGCTAAAGGATTAGCTCTTTTATTGAGTAATTAAGCAGCAGATTTATATTTCCCCGACATATTGTGGGATAAATAAGGCATTACACAAATGACATGCTGGGCTGTTAGGCCTTCAAACTACCTGACGGACAGATGTGGCACAGAAAACAAATATAAAGTAGTACTGTAATTAAATGCAAAACCAACTAAATACTTAGCCATCTGACACTCGCCTGAGCGGCTAAAAGCCACCGCTGGAGAACCAACCAACTGGATGTTGCCGGGACAACATCCCCATATGGCTTTGGGATAATTGTCCAATTGGAGTTTATAATCTGTCCTGTTTCTCCTCTCCATGCACCATGTTGTGTCAAGCTGTTTCCCAGCTTAAAGTGATCACGGATAAGTGACAGGTAGCATATTTGCAAATTAAAATGTCGTTCCATTAACATGAAATTAACCTATTTGTGAGTAAACATCTTAGCAAGTCCAGGAGGAATTTCAGGAATATGCAAAAATAAACATCCAGAATTGTAGTTTTATAGAGCGGCCTGACCAATTAAAAAATTTCACATCAAAGAGCCAAATATTCCTAGATATA
>JBBPCX010000040.1:12895990-12925354 GCA_037974365.1 Hydrocynus forskahlii
ACTCACTCACTCACTAACTCACTCACTCACTCACTCACTCACTCACACACACACACACACAAACACACTTCATTTCAACCAGCCCGTTTTGAATACTCACTGTCCAGCATATTGCAGTACCGGAGCAGGACACAGCACATAGTTGTCTCTCACTGTAGTTGCCTTCTCATCTGGAAAACAATAGAGAGCACGCTCATGAAGCATTTTGCTTCTAGCTCGGGAATACCCTCACCTCCAGATGTACGATATTCCCCTATTTGTCACCATGCATGAGTTTGCTAGGACTGCTGACTAGCAGTTGTTCTGAAAATTAAAAAAATATCCACACAGTGCAGCTTTTTTTCAGTAAAGATTAGTTGTGTTTGGGGTTAAAACCTGAACTGCGTTGCTGCCACTAAAAGAAATCTCTAAAATCAGCTTCCTGGACATTTCCTGTATTGTTCCATTTACGAAAACAGGGAAAGGACACATGCATTCCATATAAAGGTCTTTTTTTAATGCACTCTTAAAAGCAGATAGTGTGAGTGCGCAAGTGAAGTAGGTATATTTGGCAATAACTTGGAGGATGTGGTTATGACACATGGGCTTAACTTTCAGGCACAAGTCACAGAAGCAGAGTGCGTAGTTTAAATGTTCCTTGCTTTGTGTCTTAAAACAAGTAAGAAAGCAGGAACAGAAAAAAACATCTTATCTTCTCTGTGTCATATATCAGAACCGCCTTAGTTTACCTTTATTTGGCTTGTTTTTATTTTAGAGCCTAAGACATGGCAGGCATGTGTGGTAAAACCAGAGATGGCACCAACTCAAAACCCTGCATCCATATTGAACCAATAACGACTGGAAGTGCTGGATCGGACAACAGACATTAAAAAAAGAATGAATTCTGACCTGATTCTTTAACAAATCTAGTCACAGAATGGCTTGGAGCACATTATAACAAAAAGCAAACTAAGGCAGGTCCTGCGACCACAGTAACCACATGTTGTCCAATGTTAAGTGAACTTGTAGCTAGTGAGTATAGCAGTAAACTAAAATAGCTTTCATTTAACTAGTGTGAATCATAATATCATTAAAGTTAAATAAAAAAGGTTTGTTTTTGTGTAAATGATGTTGTAGGTTGCATTTTCCTCCTTCAGGGTACAGTGTCTGTGAAGCTATTCAGTTTAACACAGCTCATTTTAAAGCTTAGGATTGAAAAATCAAAAATACATTGGTGTTAGCCAAGACCCATGATTTCTGTATCGGAGTCAGAAAAGAAAATACAGTATTGTGTTGTCTATAAAAAAATGCCTGGATGGTTTGGCTTGACTGTACTCACTGTAGGTCACGCCGTCCACCATGAAGCTGCAGAGAACTCCCCCTTTATCTTTCCCTAGTGTGAACCCGTTCCCTCTTAGGACCATGTCAAAGGACTCTGCGGTATGTAAACCAGATGAGGACATAATGAGAAGCATGCCTGGGCGCCGACCCAACAAAATGGTCATAAGGACGCACGCACACACATACACACACACACACATATTAACAAATAGGACCACTGGAAGTGCTCACGGTTCACACAGGCGCTGGACGGCTCCACTGTTAAGATCTCTGTGCACGACTGCTTGAGAATCTGCAAGACAAAACAAAACAAAAGAAAACAGTGAGCACATTTACCATCAGTGTAAATAAATACATTGTCTCCATTTATTCTGTACTTTTTTTTTTTGCCCACCCGTAGCACCCCTAATACGGATTTGGCATTGCTCATGCTGAGCCATATCTGGATCAATGAGAAGACTGTCACGCAGAGTGCAGCACGGGAAAGAACTATGTCAGCCGTTATGGGAAAATTATGCGCACCCATTCCCCCCTCTTCAGCTCTATTAGAAGCTCCAGGCTGACATTATCATATAAAAAGGCCCGTGTGAGCCCACAGTCGCCCCGGCTATCATCCGTATAAATCAGCGGAGGACAAACTATGCAAATCTCCATACACAACTGGCAAAAAGACAATATTAACCAAAATATATGGTGCTTGGAATCAGCGGCGCTGGAGATGAGGCTTCAGCCTCAAGTGGTGGGAGAGTATAAAAAGAGCTGATTAAATATGACGTATGATAAACAAACCCATCATTAGAGGAGGGAAGTAAACATTGTCTTATTCTAGGCTGAGCACGCCAAAGACGCTGCAGTTACTGTGTTATCTAAAGCCCTCTCAGCTTTTTATCAGATGCGACGCTGAGCTCATTTCACACATTTGACATGTATACAGATGTAGATGTGGATGGAAAAAAATTAAGCTGTTTTTACCACATAAGGAAAGGTCTCAGAACAAGACGATGCGTCAGAGAAGTGTTCCTAAATAGGGACTAATAATGAGGACTCTTGCTTGAGGGATTTTTATTTTGAGGGACTCAGTTCAGTATCAAATGCATTTTAACAAAGAGATGACAACCAATAAAGTAGATGTGCACCATTACCTGCTGCTGATAAACGGGAAAATGCTATCATTTTCAGCTGTCTGGTATGGCAATTATGATTAGTAACATGATGTAGGGATACAGGAGAGTGGGGCATTACCTATCACACAGATTTTTTTAAAATTATTTAAAAATATATATGATCAGGAATGTGATCAGGATCACATTCCATCCCTTATTTCCAAAGACAAGGTAATAGCATAAAGTGAAAACTGAAACATAATTTACCAAATTGCATCCATTGTTTAGTGTGGACATGCTGTGCATAAAAACGTCTAAAAGAAAAACCTGTGTTGAAATTAGATGAGTGTATATGGACTTCTCATATTGTTTATTTGAGGAGGCTTAGTTTAACTTATAAGTAATACATGTTTATATTACTTATGTATATCACTTATGTGACAAATACGCAATTCAATAATACAAAAACGTCACTTAAGGTCTTCACAGTAAATCTCAAAAAAATGTTTGATTGCTAAATAGTGAACAAATGATCTTGTTCTGGCAATGACAACAAACATGTATTCCCTGAATCTGTGTGACTACCCAAAATACTCATGTCACATGTTAAAACCCATGTTAGTTTATGCCCCACACTCCCCTACATATAATTACTGGACAATGGGCATTTCTGTTGTTCAAAGATTCATGAACAACCATTGTTTCATATTTCATGAACAATCCCTCACTGAAAATGACAGTACAAAAAGTTTTTTAAAAAGTACAGTAAACCCCTACTTATCGTCGAGAAAACCCATGTTGTTGTGATACGGTAAAAAAAAAAAGCCTAAAATGCCTATTTATGCCCCAAATATGCTCCCAAAACACTTTAATTTTATTTTAAACTCAGCTTAATAAGTTACCCTTAAAAATGTAAAGGTAAATCATATTTGTACAGTACAGTTTACACTGAACTCCTGTAGTGCTAGAATGTGAAATACCGATGTTACCCCTGTATAGGCTGTATTGTAATTCATGCTCAGGCGTTTTCTTTGATATAAGCACGTAAATACAGTAATACATTCATTTAATTTACAGTAATAAAAATACAGGGCTTTAAGAAGAACAAATTGAAAAACGCGAGAACACTCCAGATGCTCCACGGGGGAAATTCTGGACTGCTGCTGCGTCAAAGCAGCCAATCAGCAACAAGGAGAAATAAATAACGTTCTCAGATTGGTTACTTTCAAACCTCTTGTCTCTGAGTACCGTGGTATTTCAGCATCACAAGATGCACTTTCTTTGTGTTCTCTGGACAGTAGCAATTTGACCTCTCTTGATTTCTTGTTCCACAGCTCCAAATAAAATATTACCTAAGATAAAACATTACTTAAACAAACATGTTCAACAAATCCAAGAAGGTACAAAGGGAAAACCACTGCTGATGAAGACAAACATAAATGCTTGTCTCACATTTGCCAGAAAAACACTGTTTTGTGAGCTGATGAGTCAGAAGTGGAACATTTTGGAAAACAGGGGTTCCATTAAAACTGCTGTAAAGCTAAGACAGCATTCCACACAAAAACATAATCCCAACAGTCAACACGGTGGTGGAGCAAGCACATCTCTGAATGGAGCATATGAAACTAAGGTCTGTGGCCTAGTCAAAGTTGTGACTTTGTTTCATTGAGATGCTGGAGCAAGACCTTATACGGGCAGTTCATGCTCTGAGGTCCTCCAGTGTAGCCGGATTAAAGCAATTCTGCAAAGAAGAGACTGATCTCCAGCCACGGGAAGCATTTGGCTACAGTTCTTGCTAGTAACTATTTTTTTATGTTTATTTAAATAACTTTTTTTGTTCCTGCAATAAATGTTTGTTTCAAAACTGTTTTGAGCTTCTTTGTTTTAACTTCCCCATTTTCTCTTTTTGTACGAGGATCTGAAAGTATTTGGTGTGATTAATACATAAAACAGAGGACATTTTCCATAGCACTGTACATTAATATAGTAATGTGTAACTGAGGTGGAATTTTACAGTGGTTCAACACTATTTGACTTCATGAGAGAGAAAAAAAAAATTACTTTCTTCATTTTTTTGTGCCTTTGCAGAAATCTCTCCCAAATCTACTTTAGGCCTTCACTGCAAAGCTGCACAGATGATCTCAAATCCTGGAAATCTGAGCAGAGAGCGACATGAGGCCAACTAGCCCAGCCTCTAGGATTACTAATCACTGGAGAATGCCTATGTTTTGCTAGGCCTGATTCTCCATTTGGCCAAATAGGCTCAGTCAGTAATGAGATGATAGAAGATTTATTTTTTTTTTGCTTTTGTTTTCACTCTTCTCTGGACAAAAGCATTTGCGTGAAAACATATTTCAAATAAATTATGAAAGAATGCTGTCTTGATCATTGCATGCCTGTCAGTACTGCAGATATATTTATACAAAATCAATCTGTTCTGACAAAACATGGCACGCCTAAACATTGTGGACCTCAGGAGTTCTGGATGTTGGCATGTCAGTCTATCAGTCATCTTACCATTACTCATTTAACAGCTCTATGGGAGAAACTTTCGCACCAAATTTTTGTTTACGTGAAGCTCAACAGGCAGAAACATTCACAAAACAAAGTGGGTGGAAAACCTGAGGTGCAAGAAACAGCTTTGGCAGGTCTGCATAAATACCAAGCAGGCGCATGGGTCCCTGTGACCTGGTTATAATGTTTATAGAAGCCATGTCATCGTTAAAGGACACTGATTAAAAAATTGCCTTTGGACAAGTTTGGCTGTGGTACTGGACCATGTTTTTCCATTACATTCACTTCAGTTCGCAACAGAAGAATAACTGCGGCATATACACAAAATGATCAAAGAAGAATAAAGAATGGCTTACCGAATTAACAATTCCTTTGAGCGCCTGGAAACCATCCTCGACTGGAAACACCTGTTCTGCAGTGTCAGCCACCTCGGCTAGCTGTTGAGAGGAACACAAAAAACTAATTTACGAGCAGAAATAAACTACAACAGCCAAAACTACTGACCACTTCCTCTTTACGATCTTAGTCTTTCAGGCATATCAGGCACAGAAACAGAGGGAAATGATAAAATTAAGTATATATGCAAATGTTAATACTCAGCAAAACACATTTAAAATCAAAGGAGTAAAGTGTATGACTTTTTAACCTTTAATTCTATCAGATGAATAACTTAGGTTAGTTGTTTAGTTGTTGCTTGTTTTCAATAATGCCAGTTCTAAAATGAAACAAAAATCTAGTGACTTAAATATACCAAATAGACAAAAGATGTAAACTTGCCACGAGAGTTTACAAGTAATCACTACATGCCATGTACTCACATTGTGACTAAGACTGTGGCTAAATGCGGTGGCATCCATTAGGCACAGTATTAAATAATATCACCTTAAGTTATAGAAAAATCTCTGACATTTCTCTCACCTGATCCTTGTTAAAGTCCTTAACACCTACACAATATACTCGAGCCCCATATGTTCTTGCTGTGTTAGCCTGAAAGTAAATCATTAAAACAAAAATCATTAAAAACAGGTCTTTTTTCAGATCAACAGTTGCATTGTTAAGTCCCAGGACGATCTGGTGTTTTAGACCCCAAAGCATTTTTCAACTTTCTGAATGGTTTAATGTTGAACACAAGTTAAAAAGGATCCAATCCAATACAGCCACACAATTCGGTCAATGAATACTAAAATACAATTACATCATTTTAGTATGTACATAATTTGGCATATGTTTTGAATGACCCACTTTTAATGATTACTATAGATTATTAAGTGGCAGAAAGAAGCTGCTTTTACATGTAGAATCTGGTTTGCTCAGCTGAAACATTGGCAGATAGAATATTCACATTTCCATATTCCTCTAAAATAATTCCATGCTGTAGATCTCTTTGTTCAGATCAACGGTGTAAAATATTGTAAAATAAGCCATAATCAGCTGGAACATATTCACCTCCTCAGTAGTGAGTTCATGGATGTATACATCAAGCTCTCCATCTGTTAACGCAACAATGATGCTGGAGGACCGTTGGGTTTGTTCCTTCATTTGCTCATTTGCCTGGAGATGAAAATACAAAGACTTAAGGTATGCTCAGATATATAGACCCATAGAACATGCAATGTACATCCACACAGCATTCAACACAGAGTCAGAGTCAGGATTCTGAATATGGGTCAATGAAGGCATTTCTGTAATAAAGCTGCACCCACAATGTGCTCACATCCACTTCTACTGCTGGTAACATAAGCCATGCATTTACATTCAGATAAGATAGCTTTAGTGAAACATTCTAAAATTACTGCACTTCATTGGATGACATGTATGAGAAGAGATCACGTCAGTGGTTAAGTAGATTCTTTGCTTGCTCAATTGGCCAGGTTGACTAATCCTCTTTGTTCCTCATCAATGCAAGACAACTGATGATCACATTTCCAAAACTCAAGTCCATTTCTGTGATTTTTTAGGTAACACTACTATTGGCATATTTTTACGTGACCTCTTTAAGTGCAATAGCACAACCGACCAAAACTCCCTCAGTCCTTGTATAACACACGGTACAAGATTAGGTGAATTTCCAAAACTCACCCAGTCCATTGTATCTTTACCAGTACTGGTAGACAGAAGTATGCTTACATTTTTATGCAGTTAGCTGTCATTGACTCTATGCCGTGTCATGTAGTAGGATATAAATATTAAACACATAATTTTGTGACACTGAATATCGATTTACTTAAAAATTGTTTGCATTATATTTTTAAACAAATTTGCCCAAACTATAATGTGCAGGAGTTGCACTTTAGAAACAGGCATGAAAAATGACAAGTAACTGTAAAATTTCAATTAAAAAAAAAATTTCCTGTAAGAATTGCTTCCCTATAGGTAAAACAAGTAAAACGCGATTTTCCAGAAAAAAAATGGTTTTGGACTGAGTGAGTTTTGGAAATTTGCTCTTCAATTACACATCATTCTCTTCTAAAAGAACTGCACACTGCTATTTGCAAAAACCTGTGTGCAGCATATATCATTCATGAGCGCAAGAAGTGAAAACTATTTTCATTTACCATTTTAATCCCTTCATGCATGAAGGTTTCCCCTGCAGTTTTGACCTCGCTCAGTTTCTTTAAGCCTTCCTGTATCTTTGTTCTGAAATGAATAAGATCACATTTTAAGCATGCAAGTGATTTCAGCATATGTATGTTTAACACATGAAACCCACTGCTTGCCCATCTCATGGTAACTACTGGCTAGCCATAGCAGGATGTTTGGTTGAGCCATCTCTTTAGACAGAGTCATTCTTCATGAATTGTGTGATAGTAACTTTCTGGCTGCCCCGGATGTTATATGTGGCCATATTTTAATAAACAGAACAGTACTTTTATATTTTCTTTGGACTCTACAGGTCTATATGGGTTTGTAGAACATCCACAGTTTGTACACTGTCTACATGGGCAAAAACAGAATATAACTAATAAAGAGTACCTGTCTCCGGTCAGTGGCATAATGAGGTCTGCTCTTGAGGAGAAAACAATGAAGGAGACCTTCATTTTAGGGCTAAAAACAAACAAAAACAACTTATTAATTGCATATCATTACATGTTAATAGTGACAAATCCTGACATGTATTTCACTTGTGCTTAAAATAAATAAGTATATATAACATAAAAGGCTCATAATACATACATACTACATAGTACATACTTCACAAATTAATTATTATAAGGTTTGTTTTTTGTTTTGTTTTTTTGTTTAGGTACCAAGAACAGTTTTAATTCATATCTACATAGCCGTAAACAAGACTGTTTTGATTGTCTGTCCTGTTCTGGGCTTCATTCAAAAAGTAATGCATGCTGAAACACTCCATAACATTAAGAGAGGAGTTCACTGTAGACTGAACAGACGTACACACTACTACATGATCAAAAGTATGCGAACACCTGACCATCATGTCCATATGAGGTGGTAGGCCATCGCTTTCAGAACTTCACTGTATGAACAAAAGTATTTAACAGCTTCCACTCTTCTTGGAAGGCTTTGCCCATGATTTTGGAGTTTCTTTGTGCCCATTCATTTAAGTTCCACCCAAAGGTGCTGGCTGGGGTTTAGGTCAGGGCTCTGTATGGGCCAGTCAATTTCCTCCACACTGAACTCATTAAACCATGTCTTTCTGGAGCTTGCTCTGTGCACTGGGGCACGGTCACGCTGGAATAGCAAACAGCGTTCCCAAAATGTTGTGGTATGCTGAAGCATTTAGATTGCCCTTCACTGGAAGTAAAGGGCCTAGCCCAAACCCTGAAAAACAGGTGTGTCCATATAGTGTATGGGCATTAATGTTGAGTTGACTGCTACTTTACAGCTTAAAAACCCCAATTTCTAAGAAGGATTTTAGAGTGTGTCTCTAATATTGGAGAAGGCCTCGCTCGCAATCAATGTTCCAAAAATGTTAATTTGAGTTGAAGTCAGGGCTCTGAGCAGGCCAGTGGAGTTCCTCCACACGACACTCGCCACACCACGTGCTTATGAACATTGCTTTGCTCACAGGGCCACAGTCATGCTATAACAGGAAACAGCCTTTCAAAAGTGTTGCCACAAAGGTAGAAGACATACAACTGTCTTGCATGTCACTGTATGTTGTAGCACTAACATTACCCTTCAGTGAAACTAAGGGACATTGCCCAAAAGAGTACCAGACCATTATCCCTCCTCTGCCAAACTTTAATGCTGGGACTATGCATCTGCCAAACCCACATTTGTCCATCCAACTTTCAAGATCCATGACTCCAGAGTCCAATGGTGGCCTGGTTTACACCACTCCAGCTGACGCTCGACATCGAACATATAAGTTAAAGATCATATACTGACAAACTACCTTCTATTATAGTTATTTTAGAAAGTAGGTCTCATTTGCCATTATGCACCTTTACACACTCTTAATTATCCTTTCATGCAGTTTCATGAAGCGGCACCTGGACTGCTTTTCCAACAGGACTAAAGAAGGTAAGTCCATGTTAAGACCTTGTTGTGTTACTAAAAACTAAGTCTGCATGGTCTAGATCTGTGAATTAGTGCCATCTCCTGCTTCTTGGTTGAGCTACAGCAGGTAAAATAAGTACTGTATTTTCCATAGATCTTTTATAGGATTCTGATCAGGTGATACTTATTTTACCTGCTGTATCGTTGCTCCTAAACGATTGTGTCATAATAATAGCACTTACAATACAGATTTTATAAACTGTCTTGTGCCAAAGGTGGTATCCCATGACAGTGCCACAGTGAAAGTAATTGACCCCTTTAGTATGACCCATTCTGCTGCCACAGTTTGTCTATGGAGATTGCAAGGCAATGTGCTTGATTTTACACACCTGTTAGCAAGAGATGTGACTGAAACCTAAACTAAATCAGTAGAAGGGGTATCCACATAGGGTATGTATCACGAAACCAGTGAGCTCAAAACAGGCTGCTTTGTAGCCTCATTTCCATGCGTGGGTTGTATGGACTGGTGAGAGATTGGTATATTTTAAAACTACGTATATACAATGTAAATCACAGAAAATTTGTGATATGGCTAAAACCAGGGTTCAATGATTTAATTAGCATGTCTAAAAATGTCTGTCTTTAGCACACTGTCAGACAAGTCTGAAGAAGCAAAACACAAGGACAGCTTGAGCTTCTATGTATGTCATCTGTAAACAACAGAGTTAAGCTATGAGTAAGACGCCCAGTATGGCCACCCAGCAAAAGCGTGTGACTTGTTGTAAAAATTCCCTACTGTGAGGAGGAAGGAAGTGATTAATTAACATTGAGACAGGAAACAGGTTGTCTACAGAGTGATTCATCCTATACACAGCAGAAACATCCTGTCACTGGTCATAGTTTTATACCTGTCGCCTCGCGAAGAATATCAAATTCATAAAACACAAGTAGCCAGCTACACAATTCGCCCACAGATTAATGGTGTAATAGTTTAATGTATTCAGTCCTCCGCACACAGATTTATGCGCTGAAGTTCCCTTAAGTCTACAGGTACAGACGGGGGTTAAAGCACAGGCCCAGAAAAAAACAATAACCCAAGACATGATGAGGATCCATGTTGTGGTATCGCTTCTTTTCTTGCCTTGTCTGGTTCCTCACATACTGATTATCAATTATGCTGAACTATATTTCAATCAAGCAGTTGGTCTTCCTCATGACCTTCTGTTACAAAAGCTGACACGGCACAGAAACATGTTGGGTTTTCTGGCCTCACAGCGAATCAGGTCTCAGGACTCTGAGCATAAGGAGAGGTGCTGCTTTTTCACACTTCGATGACACGTCCAACCCGCAATCGTCCCCCACATGAGACATTCAGGAAAACGCAGCCAAATGTGCAAATGTCTGCAGTACAGCCAGCCAAACTCTTGTCAGTTTAAAAAAAAAAAAAAAAATCAAACCAGAAATCAATACTGCAATATTCCAAATTGAACGTTCCACTCTGTGATCAGGCTGCACAAGAACAAAAGAAACGACGCCAAGCTTGAGCACATAAGGCCAAGGTACTGTAAACTCTGCAGCGAAGATCAAATTCATTTCCAACGTCATCAGGTTCAGACTTAGGCAGTCACATCTGCTCTCAGGGCAGAACTGCTAGGCCTTCTGCTGCACAATACTGAAGCAACTAGGGATCTCCTCTCAAATCTCCTCGAGCTAATGATTTTAATTAATGTTTGATACAGCTGGTCCGTCCAACACTGAACAAAGGCCCGCGAAACGGCAAGAGAGAGCAAGAACAGGAAAAGGGCCAGCAGATTCCACATGGCGCAACAGAAGAGCGTCAAAGTCAACAGCAGACTGTACTGGTCTTCCCGCGCGCCGTGCCTTAAAGTACATTCGCTGCTTCTTCTCCCATTATGTGTGAGGGATAAGTGTGGTGTTGGAAGGTTTCAGTGCAAATGGCCATTCTCACAGCCCAGAAGACTGAGCCTCCCTACCACCCACTCCCACCTGCTCCCTTTGCTATTTTCTCAAGCAGACTGCTTTCTTCTGGCTAGGTCGCTACCGTCTGTACTGGCACATACATTGAGTCAACGTTACATAAGTTCAACATTCATCGGGCCATTTTTTTATTTTTTGTTTATTCCTAGTCTTTTTTCTCTCTCTCTCTTTTTTTTTTTCTTCTCCCCTTCCTTTCCAGAATCCTTTTCAAGCCGGATGTGTGGGCTAACTTAGCTGAGCTGAATTATGTGCTTGGTGTGGAGTCTGTCAGAACAAAAGCCTGTGCCACTGAAATCTTCAACAAATTTGCAAGCTTGGTCATTTTGTGGGGAAAAAAAAAACCTTCCTATGGAAAAGAGAAAAGTCACTTTACCTTACAAAACGGTCGACAAGATTTTTCACAAAGTCATAGATCTGATTCCAATCTTGCGCAACGCTTCCAGATCTGTAATAAAAATAAAACAACGTCAGCAAAGCAAGGCCATCAAGCAGCTTGGTGTAATTACAAACCTCCTAAGGCCAAATGCAGTGCTGCAGCGTAGCATCTGATGTGGTTATCTGAAGCTATGTGCTTGCTGACTTAGCCAGCTTTCAGCTGCAGATAGTTAGAAACAACACACAGGAAATGTGGCACTAAATGGGAAGTTGTGTTACGAATAATACGGTATCATAACTTGCGGCTGTATCTATGACCCCTGGGATTCACTGACCATCACATTATTTTGATGATTTCATGAAACCAGCGTAATGTCACATTCAAGTGTATGATTAAGAAAGTGTGCGTTTTATGGGAGGAGTTCAAATCGAATTACACTGGCACTGGCCATCCTGGGCCTGTGGCATTAACCTCAGCGCAAAAGTATCTTAAGCAAGTAAAGTAAAATGTGCCCTTGGTCTAATGGCTACACGGTAATTGAACTAATAATTACAGTCCACTGTATGTGCAGAGAACATAAAACCTGAGAGCGAGATCATTAGAAAATCATCTTTTATGCATTTCCTTCTCCCCCTTGTCTTACCCAAGGTCAATGAGTCTAGTCAAAAGGCGAGGGCATTAGTACTTATGGCCCTTCTGTATATGCACAATGTCTAAGCAGCCCTTTACAATGCTACATTTGAAAGATGGAGCTCCTGAAAGTAGGTCTGAACAAGTTTCGTGCCAGATAGAATCGCTTCCTCTTGCGATTATTCTGCTCTTAGGACTTCCAGCAGGCCTCAGGAGAGATCCCTTCTTAGAGATGAGATAAGAGATAGAAGTGAACCCAAACAAGCATGATCACATAACAGTCTGCAGCCTGGTGGAGGAAGCATGAACCACATACAGTGGATCTTTCTTTAAGAGGGCCTTCATTGACATGACTGAGGCTGACTTTGGGCCAAGAGAAAGAGGCAGAAAAGGCATGAAAAGTTGCACAACAGATTGCTGTGAAGCTGAGGAGCCTGAACAGGGGCTACTCATGAGAGAAACTTGGGCTTCCTCTGAGGACAATGGGCCCACCAGACTTATCCTCTAAGTGGACATGTTTTGTCCAGGTGTAGAGGACAGTAGACACTGCTGGACGAGACTACTGACCTGTCCAACACGAAATAGAGGTCGAAGGCTCCGTGACAGGACGCGTTCTCTGCCCGGGAGCAGGAGATGAAGCCGAGCAGCAGAAACGCCGCGGCCGCCCCGGCCAGCTGTTTCCTCACGCTGGAAGTTTCCCTCGACATTAGAAAGTTCTGACAAGAGTTAGTACCGTAGAGGTAGACCTTCAGTAGGAACAGCACGTATAAATAAGAGCTCCACTGAAGTGTGGCGTCAATGACGGGAGCAGAGAGGAAGAGTGGAGAACAACAAAAAGAACACCAACAAAAACACCTCCGCGGGCTCCAGCAGCATGTCCAGCTCCTGCTTCGAGAAGTTGTAAATTTATACTCCTTCATTCACATGACGTCACGGGTTCTTTCTTCACATTCCCTTCTTCTTCTTCCTCTTCTTTGGAGAAAGAGTGAAGCTCCCGCAGCACCGTTTGGAGCTCTGCTGAAGTTGGAGCCGCTCTAATGAGCATGCGCGGACAGATGTTGGGAGGAGGTTTCTGAGGTCGAGCTGGTTGCAGCCCACACCCAACATCTGTCCGAGTTAGAGGGGCTCGGCCCACCACGCACAGGATGTCTGACACAAACCGCCACACTCGTCATAAACAGTTTGCACAACGTGCCTTCCAAACCCAACAGACAGTTTCAGCAGAAGTGGGGACCAGGCAGCGTGGAAGAAACCTGCACGAGAGCAATAAGAAGCCCCCAGGGTCTGGATCTCTACTCAGGGCTCACGCAACTCACAGACCAGTTTAGTCATATAGAAATGACATCATGCCAATTCAGCTGCATCAGTTCCAACTCTCTGTCAGTGAGAAAATCCACATCCTTTCCTGTTACAGCAGCAATGATCCGGTAAAACAGGCCCTGAGGTGTCTATTTCCTCATCAGAGATTTCATTAAGAGGCCCTTCCTTTGTGTATGTGTGTTTTTTTTTCTCTGTTTTTATTATTTTCTACATTGTGGATTTATACTGAAAACAAACAAAACGATGAAGGAACACACTGAATTATGCGGTAAAGAAAAAAAACTAACCAGATATGTTTTGTAATAAGGTCATGATGGACTGTTGTTTTGTGTTTTTTTACTTTAGTTAAGTGGTTCTTGTCATAATGTGGAGTAGAACCATAGTGGAATAGGATCACTAACTGTGTACCAACCCGACCATCACAACTGATGATCCCAAACACATTAAGAAGGCAAGAAAGAAGGCCACTAATGAACTCTTGACAAAAAACAACTGTTAATTAAAAAACATTCCAAGTTGATTCCTCATGAATCTGATTCAAAAAAATGCCAAGAGTGTGCAAAGAGCAATAGGTGATGTTTTCAATATGAATCTACAATGTAGCCAATAATAAAAGCTGAGGAAATCATTGATGAGAAGGTGTGTCCAAACATTTGACTGGTTGCATTATATATATACATACACACACACACACACACACATATATATATTTTACACAAGGCCAAACAAAAGTTCTGTTTTTTTTGTCAGTGTACGGCCTACATGTTAAATATAGAAAAAATTATAGAATATAGAAATATAGAAAAATCACTTTACTGGTATTGTGACTAAGGTGGTGGAAGTTGATGTAATTTCTCACAAACTCAGAATAAAGCCTATGGCCACATGCACGCAAGAACCAGTAATGAATAACAAAACAATCAAACAAACCAACAAAAATCTTACAAGTCATTTAAGTCATGTTCATTTACTTCAACCTTAAATCAAAACTGATTTTTTAAATCTTCCTACACTGTCATATAAAGCATGACTCATATTTTCTAAAAGACAAAATTCTCTAATCTCTGATTAAATTTGTAATTACTCTTGTCACTCTCTAAAATATTCATTTTGATTATATCATTATGCCCCCAAAATAATATTACCCAATAATATCATATTTTACTCATCACTGACTGAAAATCATGTGAGCTGAAGCACACAGCAGTATGGAAGGAAGATTATTATTTCTTATTCATTGACTTTGAGTTTTTTTCCAGACATGAACCTTTAAAATCTTTCACGACTACAAGACCTAGGTTATCTAACTAATTGAAAAAAACAAACTCAGTTTACGGAACATTCCTCTAGAGTGTGTCCTTGAGTAGTCAGCACCAGCTTCTGGCATCGCTCCATGGTGCTGTAAGACGTGCGGGAAAGTCCAGACTAAAACCTCAGTACTGACAGCCTAAAGGACTGTAAACACGGAACGTTAATCATTAATGAAACTGGCTGGGGATAGTCCATGATTGCCATATGCAACAAGCTTCCACTTGTTGTAGATGCGTCAGTATGTACACAATGAAGGTTAGACACCTGAAGGCATATAAAAATAAAAGATCGTGAAGACTGTGATCTAATTTCATGTAAGATCTCTCCTACTACTACTACTATTACTACTAATAATAATAATAACAAGAAGAAGAAGAAAATGAAGACAAAAACTTCCTACGTTTTATTAACTTTGACATGTCTCATGATGTTTATTGCACTTTATATACACTTTATGTACACTTTGTAGTAGACATCCTGTATTTCTTTGTATTTTCTGTACATAAGATTGTTTATCATATTGAATCGTTCATTTACACACTTTATAAATATAAACCTATGTCGCGCATTCATATTGTAGATTGTACATTAATGTATATTTTATTGCTCAGTATATTGTTCATTGTGTCTTTACATATTGTTGTTGTTTTATACTGTTGTGCTTGAGAGACACCATCGACCGGAATCAAATTCCTTGTACGTGCTCGCTCACATACTTGGCCAATAAACACGATTCTGATTCTGATTCTGATTCTATTGCTAAGATTTTACCTTTGACAGCAACATTTTCCACATTTTTTTCTTAACAGTTCACATTATTCCTATACGAGAACATGATCTTAGTAGCACTAAATGCCCACTGTGTCTTTAGATGCTTGTATTGGTGGACAATTACTTTTGGAAATGAACCATTTCATCACAAACCATTTAACCATTTCATCACTTTTCCTTGATCACATACTTTGATGGAAGTGCAACTATTTGTCATTTCTTTTGCTCAACTTTTTTTTTTCTTTTGCTCATCACGAGAGAAAGCTTCAAATATTATTCTGATTAAAGCAATGAAGGCCGGCAAATGTCATGCTTTGAGTTGCAGAAAGCACTCTAAAGCACAATGCATTTTTAATGAGAACGGGAATCAAACTCAATCAAATCTCGATAATTACCATACATTGTTACATACATAATTAGCATCGCTGGTATATTTAGCTGATGCAGCTTAAGTGGTATGGTGTTGTAAACAGGGTATGTGTTGCGCACCCTTGATTACGCCGATCTATTTGAGCTGTACTGGAATTTAGAAGTTTTATTCAAGTTATTTTGTCATGGACATTAGGGTGGTATGAATAATTAGATGTGACAGGGAAAACAATTCCACTAATTGTGGGATTCATCGAGGTGTTGAAACTCATTAAGAGTAAGACTCCATGACAAAATACAAAGGTGTAGTAGCAATTCCATGCAGACATTTTCATGCCTTGAAAAAGTCAAACAATGACAGTGGAAGTGGGAAACAAGCCCCTCAAGCAGAATTTGCATCTGGCTTGCTTGCTTTTGGTACCAAGACAACAGAGAACTTTAGCGAGCAACCTCACAAATACCTGTGTTTTAGCTTAAAAAGAAAGTAACATGGTTGCCTTTAAAATGTAAGTTAATATAGAATAATACTCTGTAATTTATATGGAGTGACTGAAAGTCAGTGATATCAAATTGACAACCAGGTTACTTTAGGTTCAAACAGCAAATGTAAAAAAAACGTTTTTACAATATACAGCTCCAGAAAAAAATAAGAGACCACTGCAATTTATTTTGAAATCAGCATCTCTATGAGTATCACAATTATCCCAGTGTCTGTTAAATTCCTACACAAGCGCCTCATTCTGCTTTATGAGGTACTGATTAGTGATCACCTGAATCAAGTATTATTTAATGAGGAAAAGTATAAAAACACTGCTGTAGTCGGATGGTGAAACACTACTAGAAGTATGTCAAAGGTCATTTTTGCTGTTTTGTTTAAGAGCGTTTAAATTATTCAGGATCTGTAAACGCGGCATCATTTCTCTTATTTGGATGTTTTATCATTTCCTTTAAAATTATGATTTAAAGAGCAATATTTGTATTTGGAAATTAGGAGAAATATTGTCAGCAGTTCTTAAAAACTAAGGCAAAGCTGTTCAGTTCAATACTTGCACCTATAAAAGACTGAACATTTTAGCAGTGGTCTCTCATTTTTTTTCCAGAGCTGTGCATTTATGGTATGCTCTTCCAGCAAACTGAAGGCAAATCCTGTGGTGGCTGTTATATTTCTGTAGTCAGTATTGGCTTTTATTCATCTTTTGAAACCGCCATACAACAGTTACATTCAGAAAGAAGTCGAGCTATGGTCAGAGCACACATTATCAGGAGTTAACTCAAATTCGAACAACAGGAGGCAAGGAATTTGCTAGACCCTCTAGTAAAGTTTAAAAGTCAATAAACCACTTTGAAGAGACAAATTAAATGAACAAAGTTCTCCGTGCCATTGCATGGATGATTTCCCTGTGAAGAACAGTACAGACGTGTGCTACTCTTGCTACAGACTGCACAGTAAAGCGATTAAGGAATTACAAATCAGCAGATTAATCTGACTTGAGTCTTTCTTTCAGTTCACTCTGCAGAAACATGTTTCACACTGACAGGACCTCAGCACTGATGTTTAATTCGATTAAAATGTCTCTAGCCTCGGTCCAAAGCAGGTGATGGAGTCATCTTGAAGTAACTTTCAGCTCTTTAAGCTCTAACAGTAGCGGAGAAGTGTTTCAGAGCACGAAAACAAGGTCAGGGATCAGGCAGTCCTTAATTAGCAGCGGGATCTGCCTTGTTAGAAAATGATAAGGCACAAGAGAAAAAAGTGTGGCTCTACAGAGACAAAGGGTAGAATAGTCTGATATTTTTGGTGCGGGTCATGCAGCAAAATAATTAGACAGGGTCTCTATTGCCAGCAAGGGTCAATTTACAAATCATTAGTGTAAGATGAGATTTATTTTCATTAAGATTCATTACTTTATAATTTCATGTTTATTTTTATTGATTCTTTATGTAAGGTATAAAAAGAGAAGGAAACTATATAACGCTTTGGAGCGGAGTGATATCAGAGTTTGGGCTGTTAGGAGCCGGTGATTCTTCTTGGTTGGCGCGAATAAAACAGGGATTTTGTCTTCCGTGGTAAAGCGAGTATGTTGTCTCGGCGTCGTCTCTCTACCCACGGCCCGAAATATAGTTAACACTCCGCCCCATTGGCAAAAAGTGCTAAATGGCGGTCTGCAAACAGTGTTAACTCAGAGGAGAAATGGCTGCAATGGCCCGTCCGTTCTAGTGCCAAACCTGCTGATGCAGCAGATATCCGCAGCACGGAGTGCGCCGTTGGACACGCCATGGACAGACGTCCATCACTGACATGCTGAATATGGACAGGCCAGTTTCCACCGGGCTGGGACGAGTCGCTGCCAAATTCGACCCCCACCCCTCCTGTGTCTCCTCTCATCCATCTCTCAGCCCCCCTTTGTCCAGCGCTCTGGAAGCAGGGACGAATTTTGCCCGAATGGAGTTAATTGTTGCTGGGGCCGGGCCTGTCAGCTTAATGAGAGGATTCTGCAGAGTGCCTGCACTTTCCCTCTCCCTTCTCCCAGAGAACGCGCCTGAGTGAGAGCGAGACGGGGAGAAATCGAAGCAGACAGGGCTGCGGCGGTGAAGATTGACCTGTAAAGAAGACTCAATCAGTGCAGTTAATGGGCGTTGGCTGTGAAGGGTGCGTGGCAGGAAAAAGGGGGTGGTGGTGGTGGTGGTGGTGGTGGTGGTGGTGGTTGTGGTGGGTGGGGGGCTTGAAGACTAAGCACCAAGCACAAGCAGGGCGACTTCACAAGAGCAGAGCAAGGCTGAAGATAAGGTAAAATGTTCCGACTGGGAGGCCGTGCTTAATGAGACTTTGGGCATTGTCTTCCTGTTCTAATGGAGGAACAAGAGCAATGTACGTTGTTGGAGAAGAGAGGATATCCAGGCAGGAAGCTGTATTCTAAACGTAATCTTACAACTACCAAGTAATCCACAGTTGAGGTTAAGCCGTCATAGATTTTGTCCAAATGTTGGCATCAAAAATGCAACACAACTGCTCATACTCTTCCAGCTACTCAATATTCTCCATAAATGGCCATTTTGTTTTTTAACATTTCCATTATTTTGTTTGCAATAACATCATCCAAAACCATTTTGAATGTGAAATCTCTCTCTCTCTCTCTCTCTCTCTCTCTCTCTCTCTCTCTCTCTCTCTCTCTCTCTCGCTCTCTCTCCACCTCTCATCTCTCTCTCTACACCCCTGACAAGCAGCCTTGTGCTGGCAGCTTTGTCCATCAAATGACACCTGCTCCCCCTGATTGTTTGCTCAACTTCCTGTCCAGAGCTGTATGGATGAATGTCAGCTATGTTTTGTTTCCCCTTCTGAGGCAACATCTCTTATTTCCCAAGAGCACTGACTGTGGGTAAACAGCTGAATTGCAGTAGCAGGCCTACACATGGGTGCTGACACTGTCACATCCCCAACTGTGCAAAACGCTAAGACATATAAACATAGACTAGTGTTAATGGGTTTTTTTTTTTCCTTCTCACAATCCAAATCCTAAACCACACTCGGCCATAGGCACGAATCCAGGCTCTTTTCAGGAACTTGCTTTTACTTCAAACTTGTCAAATGCAAAAGAAGCTCTAACATAGTGTTGGAAAAGTGAGCTATGCTTCACAGTCTTAGTGCTCGCCATGCACCACTGAATCCCTCGAGGGAGAGCGCTCTTTCAAAGAAGCACATCTATGGTGCTAGCTGTGACTTAACGCACAGCAATTAGCTGCAGTACACCCTGCATGCACACGCTCTACTTACATTTGCCTTAGGCAGTTTTTCAAAGGAAGTGCCATATAGGGTTGGGACGAGGGTTTAAAGCTAGTCCTGGACTGCACAACAATCTGAATGGAGATTCTCCATTGAAAGGAAAATGTGGACTAGATCTATTCTTATTCAGTGTCTGAAAAACAGTTTATTGTTATTTGAAGAAGAGTAAAAGGTAAGAGATAAGTGACGTCTTTATTTTAGCTGAAGCCGAGTTCAAAATATTTGCTTGAACCCAACTGTTCATATCGTATTTGTGCCAACATTTGCTGAACATGTGTCTGTCTCAGTGCAAAGTTTATGTTTAGGTTTTCACAAACCACCCCCCCACTTCTTAAAATTTTACCATACATCTCCCTCACTTTTGTTTTTTTTTTCCCCCTTACTTTATTCTTCCTCCTTACTTTCATTACTAAACCTGTTGTTGAGTGTCTGGCATGCTGTAGTCAGACATGTTGCTAATGGAATTTAACAATGACATTCACAACACCCACGCTCCTGATAAAATGCTGAGGAAATTAAATAGCAAATCAGTTCAGGAGAGGACAGTTAGTGCAGGGTAATGGCTAGCATCTTTCTATAAATGATCCGAAATGCACGGTGTGAGAACACCGCAGAGTGAAGAGTTCATCCAGACATTTGACGTGCTGTTCAAAAGCATTGCTTCATGATTAAATTAATTCTAAAAAATAATTTCAGGCAGCTGATTATGTCACTACACAGATCACAGATCTCCCATCACCTAAAACCGCTAACAGGCGAAGTGAATAACACTGATTATCTCATTACAATGAAACCTGGAATGAAAAGGGGGGATATATTTGGCAGTAAGTGAACAGTCCAAAAGTGGTCCAAGGAAGTACAACTGAACTGAACACAGTGTCATGGGAGCTCAGGGCTCACTGATGCACAAGAAGGAGCCAAGTATGGCCTGTCCGGTCTGATCCTACTACTGTGGCGCAAACTGCTGAAAACGATAATGTTGCCTTTGACAGAAAAGTGTCAGAACATACATCACCACTTGCGGTTCATGGGGTTGTGTAGAACAGAGTTCCCATCCTGAACAGTGCCCACCTTAGAAGATGCCTGCAATGGACACATGAGCGTCAGAACTGGGCCACAGAGCGATGGAAGATAGCCTGGTCTCACCGTGTGGATGACCGAGGGTGTGTGTGCATCCAGTTGTCAGTTTTGGGGAACTTCAGGCAATTTAAAGTTACAAGCTAATAACTCTAGCAAATGAAATGCCCCTGGGAAACAAGGTTCCAATGAGGACCTGCATAAAGATATAGAAAACTGACGTATACGGGGTATGCACATTTGGGGCAGCTGGTGGCCTAGTGGTTAGAGAGTTTGCCTTGAGCTCAGAAGGTCGTGGGATCGTTTCCCTCCCAGTGGCACCACTGAGGTACCTCTGAGCAAGGTACCGTCCACACACACTGCTCCCTGGGCAGCCCCCTGCTTCACATGGTGAATGGATTAAATACAGAGAAAGAACTTCACACTCTGTGCCATGGTGTGACTATAGGGACCACTTTACTTAGCTAGGATTAGGACTAGCCTCGGTTTACTGGTTGGCTAATCAAGCAAGATAACTACAAAATCATTAAAATTCTGAGTTACCTTTATAGCCTCTCCCCAGTGAAGAAGTCTTTTAATATAGATATAAGATCCTCTGCTTTGAGTAGGTTTAAACTATGATTTGTGCAGGGCATTGTCTTTTATTCACAACATTGTAAAGTACCTTAGGATGTGTCTTTTCTTACATAGTCTTGTATAAATGTTCCAGCATGGAGTTTCTAAAGTCTGTGCATATGTGGACTTGTGAGCTGGACAAGCAAGAAACTGATCTGTTAGTGTCCTCCCGGGAGGGCAAATTGGCAGTACCTTAAAGTAACCAGCTCATGCTTTTTTGTTGTGCACATTTCATTTCAAACCAGGCTCGGCACTAAATCATACCAGGTCCAGAAAAATAGGCCTCTTGTAATCAAACACATAAAAAAACACATATAATGGTAAACAAGTAACACATTTCAAAGTGTGCATCGCAGGCTCCCCACCTTGCACTGAAAAAAGGCCTACAAATCAACTAAAGAACTCTTCCTGTACTACATTTACCTAGACGTTCACGCCTGGCTTCACATCTGGAGGAGGGAGGTGGCTCTTCAGTCAATTTGACAAGCTTGCCGCCCCAGATCTCCTCTGTAGCCCTTGAAGTATCTACAGCATGTGACAAAGTCTTCAGACAGCGGGGGCCTCCGCTCGCTCTCTTTGCTGTCAGCTCACTTGACAGCTGCCATTTTCAGCGGCCCGCTGTCGCCCCCGCCGCCTTTTCCGCATTTGTTATTCCTCCACCTCGCCTTTCTCAGAATGGAGATCTCAACAGCCAGGAAAAGCGCTGTGTCACCGCTGATTAACACAAAAAAAGTGGAGAAGGAGTTCTCAAAAGCTATGGAGCAACTTTAAAGCCAGGTTTGAGACAAGAGACATTTTGGGCCGCGCCTTTCAAAGGATTAATGGCCTGGTGCGGACGCTCGCGAAATGCCTCGTTTCTCTTATTCATATCCTTTTTTTTCTCTCGGATGCATTTTCCCTTGTTGTCTTTGGACCGAAAAGGAAGACACACGAGGAAACAATTGAGCGTTCCGTGTTAGCTGGGTAAAGCACACAAAGTCAACAAACAAAGCCAACAATTCCCAAATGCACAAGCTCCATTCGAAATCAGCGTGAGCGAGCAACACATGATCTGCCGTTAGTCCTCTATCTGTGTTTCTTTCTGTTGGTTGGTGGGGAGAGCTGGCTGCTATGCCAGTGCATATCACAGATGATTGTATCAGTCATTTCAGCCAAGCAGAACACAAATGGCCAAAGCAAGTGAGATGCAGTCACATCTGCAGCGGCCACTGTTCCACTATAGTTCCACATCTAGAGGCTGGACCGACACCAGCACGACACATTTTCCAGACAGATGGACGCGCACACCTTTTGCGGTGCCTTTTGGAGATGCCAATCATGTAGAAGAGAGGCTGGTCACATTAGCATACACAAACAACAACTGGGCAGTGTCTGCAGGCTGAGCTAGAAACCTTTCTAAGACGTGTTTTAACAAGAACAATTAAATGTGTTGCCTCGTGAAGATCACATTAAAACTGCTGCCTTACGAGGATCACATTTCTACAAGTGCTCTCAACCTGGTTTTGTTGTTGTTTTCCACAAATATTGATACAAGCCATGCGATCCAAGCAGAAACCACTTGTAACCAAAAAGAGCAAACAAATCAAAAACACATGCCATTTATTTTATGTGTATCACAAATGTTTCTCTTTGAGAGCATTTTTGTTGAAAAGTTACACTGTGGCTCCAGAGTTGTATGTACTGGTTTGCGTCACTCTGTCAAGACAGCAATACAGTGTTGACTCTTTTTGAGAAATCATCTAAGGTGTGAGTTACGGGTGGTACAACATTTATTTATTTTCCAGATTTATTTATCTTCCAGACTTCCATTCTTCGCTCTCACCATTACATAACTTGCCTATTGTAGTAGTACCTCATAATAGTTACTGGACAAAAAAACCCTTAAGATGAGTAGCTGAATAAAAGTCTGCAGTTTAATGGATTGTGTAAGAGCATGGAAATGGACATTTGTTGTTGTTTTGCCGTCTTTTTTTGAAAGTACCGTCCATTCATTTTTCAGGCATAAACCCAAAGCAGTTACAGTCCAAAGCTTTCTGTGTGGCACATTCAGACATCCATGTTCAAGTAAACAAGGCCTGGGTAATGACGGGCAGTGTCCTTGAAAATATAGCAGTGTTTGGAAGTTTGTGAAGGATTTTCTATATTTCTACCTAAATATCACCAGATTGTCATACTACTCCGAAAAGTAGGTAAAGAGAACCCAATTTAAACAATGAGACAGAATATTATAATTTACCATTTATTTGTTGAGGAAAATTATCCAGTATTATATATGTGTGAGGGGCAAAAGTAACATCCAGGATTAAGAGTTATTTTGAAGGTGAAATTAGAGTCAGGTCTGTTCAATCAATGGGATGAAAATCAGGTGTGAGTGAGCACCCTGTTTCATAACAGGGATCTATCAAAATCTGCTCTTCACAACACATGTTTGTGAAATTGTATCATGGAACAAACAAAGGCGATTTCTGAGGACTTCAGGAAAAGTGTAGTTGATGCTCATCAAACTGAAAAAAGGTTACAAAACTGACTCTGAAGAATTACATAAATCAACAGTTAGAATATGTAAAAATGGCCATTATTAACTTCCCCACGAGTGGCCGACCAACAAAGATTACTCCAAGATCAAGGCATGTAATAGTCAAGGTCAAAAAGGAACCCAGCGACTAAAGGCCTCTCTCACATATATTAACGAGTCCACCATCAGGAGAACACTGTTCAACAATGGCGGGCATGGAAGGGTTGCAAGTCACTGCTCGCCAAAAAGAATCTTGTTGCCCATCTACAGTTTGCTAAAGATCACATGGACATGCCAGAAGGCTACCAGAAAAAGGTTTTGCGGGTGGATGAGACCAATTTGGGTTCGGTGAGAAGAAATATGTTTGAAGAAAGTTAAACACTGCATTCCAATATCAGAACCGTATCACATCTATGGAACGCGGTGGTAACAGTGTCATGGTTTGAGTCTGTTTTGCTGCACCCAGGCCAGGACGGCTTGCCATCATGGATAGAGGGATGAATTCTGAATTGTACCCGTGAATTCTGAAGGAAACTGTCTGCCTGCGAACTGAACTGCAATGAATTACAAGTCATGCAGCAAGACAACGACGTTCAACCAAAGAATCGGCAATGAGGAATAAAATTTTATGATTTGGAATGGCCAAGTCAATGTCCTCACCTTAATCCCATGTTGTGGAAGAGCATGAAACAAGCAGTTCATGAGAGGAAACCCACCAACATCCCAGAGTTAAAGCTGCAAGACTGCAGCATGGATCAACAGTTAATGGAAATGTCTCGTGGAAGTTATTGCTCCCCAAGGGAGTCACACCAGATACTAAAACCAAAACCACTTTTATTTATTATTTCCAATATTTATTTATAAAACTGATATTTATTATTTCTTCTTTTACTATTATTATTTTATCATTTTATTATAAGTATAATGTTTGTCTACTTTTAGGACTTCTTCTGATGCAATCTGATGATGTTTTAGGTATATTGATGCCGAAATATAGAAAATTCTAAAGGGTTCACAAACTTCAGGCACCACTGTAGCTTCTTCGCTGCCTTTACATAGCAAGTGTCCACAGGGTCACTAATCGCGGGTTAAGTGACTTTGACAGTAATGAGCAGTGTGGATGTGTGTTCCAGGATGCCTAAACGAGATTAAATGAGAGCACTTATGATACCAGTAAACTTTGGCCAATCTCCGCAATATTTCACTGGACATTGAGCCGCAGAGCTGTGACCTCAGCCCGTATTAACCTAATGCGAAGCGCCACGCTCTCTCTTAGGGATGGAGGAACGAACACCACGCTTCATTAGAACTTTCACTTGGCTGAAGACAGATCATTGACAAACCCAGTAGCGAGTCACAAGCAAAGGAACAGGGTGAGCCTGTGTCCCATTGTGAGCAGCATTTTCTGTGCTACATTGGGTCTTTTCCTTGAGGCCAAATGTATGGGAGTGATTAGAGAAGAAGAGAAGGCAGGGGCTGCCATGGGTTCTGGCCAGCTTCCTAGTAACACGTCTCCCATTCTGGGCTCAGAGAGGTTGACACTGTCACAATCTCCCCGACCACAATAGACAGGCACAAAGGCTGGAGCATGGGAGTCAAGGCCGCGGCATTCGTGAATGAAAGAAAGGGAATCCGTAGGGAGATTAGCAAACGGGCCTGTTGTCTTCAAGCTGAGGGACAATGGGTGTGATGGAATGCTTCGTGAACTGAATTTCACTTGGATGGCCTGTTGTTTTGCTGCTCTGCAGGCATCTACATTCATTAAAAGAGTGACACAACACTCATATGACCCAAAAAACACTCCCTACGCTTCGAGAAAGAGGAATGTCCACTGCCACAATAATATTCGTCCATTTCATAAGCATCTGGCAATCAGAATCGAAGTTGAAATCGATGTCGACACCTCCTTTGGCTCGAACTTTTGTTTTACCTTGGTTAGAAACTCTCAGTAAATATGCCAGTTCGGATATTGATTGGGAGAAAACTTTTGTGAGATATTTTGATAAAACAGTCAAAGCAGTCATGGTTTCCCTCAAAACAATCAAATCTTAATGTGACCATCCATTCCGTCTCCCACTCTCCCTCCTCTCCCTGTTATTTTGCTGATTTAAACTTTGATGAACTTTCTGCTGAGTGCCACAGCCTGCCTCCCAGTGCTGCGAGGCAAAGAGCAAGGCCACACGTACCACAGAGAGAGAGAGAACGCTGCAGCTGTGCACCGAAGTTTCCTCAAAAACCCTGCCGATTTGGGGCCTGGCCCTCGGAGCCTTCCACTTGCTGGCAGGCTTTGATTCATGCCACCACAGTCAACTCGGGCCACCGGGGCTTTCAGAGGTAACCGGCTGTGCTGACAGCCCCTCCTCAAGGCATTCGGCATCAACTTGTCATCTCACCCCTCTCTTGCTGCAACATCAAAAACACCACTGCTTGGAAAAAAAGGGAAAGAACTGAAAAACAGCTTCAAAAACACTATAGACCCATGAGAGTATATACCTAGTGTACCAGATGGATTTTGTTTATTGCCAAAAAACAACAATTGGCCTTAGGCATAGTCAAAGGTAGTTTTTTTTTTTCACATTTTGTTGCTCCTGGTGTGCAAAATTTCTGTCCAGTATCAAAAAGTTGGTACTGAAATGTGTTCACCATAAACCAAAATTTGTTTAACAAGCATCAGAATGCAAATCTGTGCTGCTGCTTTATTTGACATTAACATTACATCTGCATATTTCCATCCAGAAAGGTTCTGCTGGGACAGCGATGTGTGGCTTTCTCCCTTAGAAGACCAGTCACTGGTGTCATGTTGCTACACAGTTGTTTGAGAGGTCATAGTTGTTTACTTATTGCGTGATCTAAGAATGATACTAATTTTTTTTTACTAATTATGAGTATTAATAATATTAATAACTCGAGTAATTTACATTCACTCTAAATTCTGATTAGACCGCATCTGCACTTTTTGTTTGCTTCAACATCAGCAAAATACAAAAACATGGCAAAAAAGAAAATGTAAATGATGTTTTCTCCGTCGCTAAAACGAGAATGTAGACACATCAGTAACTTTTCATCCAATTCAAATCGAGCATTTCCGCGTCTACCTATGAACGAAGATGCTTGAAATGCTGGAAAATTTGGAAGCCACAGTTTCCGCACAATTTCTACACTTATGCACGCAATACTGAATAAAAAATCACACCACGCTTTTATTCCTGCTGGCAGTTACTGAGCTGCTAGGGGATGTTGCTACTGCACATCACTGGCAGCAAGATAAAGCCACACACTGACAAAGCACAAGAAGGGTGGCAGATCTGGTGGTCCCATAATCCCCAATAAATTGCTCGCAACCTGTCATTCACCGGCTGACCCTGTTGCTGGGTGGAACGGTGTGTGGAGGGGTCTGCTTCAGCGGGACTCGGAGGGGCCACTGGGGCCTGGCCTGACTCACTAGTGCCAGACGTGAGCTCTCCTCTAAGTGATGGGGGGCGAACATATGCCCTGGGGCTGCCCGAAACCTGGAACATTAAGTCTTGCCATGGTGGCTCAGCTCAGCTGTGAACCATGAGCTAGTCTGGCAGCTTGGCTGGGAGGGAGGATCTGGAGCCTGGACCACCGAGCCTGTAGCTAAGGCCTTTGAATGAAGAAGGGGAGTTCATGGGCTGGTTTGTTTTAGTTATTTTTATTTAGGAAGGCTAGGCCTAGGTAAGGTTTGAGGGCAAAATGAGAAAGCTAAGCAAGGACTACACGAAGGATAATCTGACTTTACGGGAAAACAGACATACGTCATCTGCAATCTGCTTAGATTCCTTCCTGTACTTCCCCATCAACATCCTGTATGCAACACAGTTACTATGTGAAAAATCATAAACCCATTCAGGCGTCATCTTGTTTCCGCACAACAGAGCACAGGAGCAAATAGCAGCAAGACAACTAGACAGAAATGATGATGATGATATGGATGTTTTTGATGCCAAATCCATTTATGCCTCTCTACGTCTGTGTCAAACTTCCATTCCGCTCCACAGAGAGGTGGAATGAAAGTGAGGCCTGTCGCTTGGGCCCAGACGGACACATCGGCGACCGGGCAAAAGAAAAGGGAGAACGAGTGAAGGATGAGCGCCCAAAAAAAACCAAAACAAAAAAAAACGCTTTTTCATCTCGCCTAAATCTTCACTCCAGCATTTGATAACTCGCTCTTGATTATGCAGTGGAAACTGCATAAGGACATCAGTGCACTCGTCTGAGGCACTGAAGCGTTTTTTTTTTTTCCCTTCTCTCTCTGCACAGCCCTCGCTGTGTTTTTGGCAGTTACAACTGACCATCGTGTGCCGCAGTGCCAATTTTTGTGAAAACTGGCACATATGGCAGCTGAAGTGCCATATGCCATAACAGAATATTTTTGGCTGTTTCCACCATTTGTATAATCGCTGGATCCGGTATAAAAGTGGCTCATTATTAATTTACTCCTTTTCCTCCTCAGTTTGTTCCCCTCCAGATGAACCACTTGATGTGAACGCATCTCAGAGATTTCATTTTAAGGTGCACTGAGGGAGCAATAGAACTCAGTGACCTGCAGAGGAATATAAAAGTGGACGGTTATGCTAACTCTGGCTCTTGTGTGTGTGGGGTGTGTGGTGAAGGAACTGTGTGTGAGCGACAGAGAGCGAGAGGAAGAGAGGGAGAGAGAGAGCTGCCTCTTTCCCTCTGCTCTCAGCAGACTTACGCTACACTTGGAACTTGCCTTCTTCGCTGCCATCAGGGCTCAGACTCCTTCCTTTTCCTCTTCTGCCCTCCATTGGAAAAACGATGGAAAGCCTTCAGCCTGGCTGAGAGTGCAGCGCTCTAATCTGCCGTGCCGCTGATTTATGATCTCACTTTTAATACAAGCTTCACAGAAACCTCCCTCTGTTGTACATGGCCACCATCTGACCTGTGCTGTCTCATCGGAGAATCCCCGCTCTCCTTGTCTTCATGCCAATCGCATGGCCTCCTCCACCTTGTAGGCATATCACATAGAGGAGTGTCAAATCCACTGTAAATCAACAGGGGTGTACTTTTAAATGGGTGCCTAAATATACACTTCTGAGCAGACAGACACTCGTAAAACAACCTTATGCACGAAAAGGGCATGTTTAAATGCTGAGGTTTATTGTAGACTTCCAGAAAATCAATTAATGGATTAATTCACTGTGTAATAAGACAATTATAT
>JBBPCX010000040.1:12925454-12941581 GCA_037974365.1 Hydrocynus forskahlii
TATATATATACATGTAAATATATTGATTAATATATAATGAATCAATTTTTGCAATGATTTAAAAAATGTATTTCCTAAACCCTCCAAAAAAATGTAATTTACTTTATGACTTAACACGCTGTTTTGTTGATTTCTGAAAATAAGAATAAATCCTCAAAAGAGAATGCATAGATTTTAATGCACATTTACCATTTATTTCTTGATTTCAAATAAACAGAAAATAAACTTGCATAAATGTGCCATACTTAAGCGTGATCTACGTGCACACTTCATATGTTTTTTTTTCTTCTTTTAAATCGACAAAACATGTTGTTTGACAAGGCAGAGTTCATACTTTTGAACACAACTCTGTCTTATCTTGGGTGGCTTCTATATGAGTGTAGTGTATTACGCCAATCATCTTCTCACTTTCTTCTTTAATAAATCAGTTACGCATCGGAAAAGCTTTTTATAGACACACGCAGAGCTGTTAGTCTGTGAGGTCCAGGCATGTGCTAAAATGTAATATCACAATAATTAACCTATTATCACAGTTTATGATCATCACAAAATTGTATCATGAAGTGTACAAATAATGCATGTACATTAATGTTCTGAATATCACTTTTAATACCTATAACGTGTTAGTGGTTACAAATACTTTTGCCTAATGGCAAAGCAGACTTCATTTATCGCCATCTTAATGGCATCATGTCTTTGGTTTCCCCGGTTTCTTTTCTCAGACCCCAGAGTGAGAGTGTAGCATTGTGACCTGTATTGTGAGCTGTGTAGGTGCTCAAACAGAAACACACCAACAGCCGTACTAACATCAATAAAGCATGGGGTAAAACTCAGTGGACATCAAAAATCTCTGGTCCAACTCGTCTGACTAAAATGCAGCAATCTTACTTTAAAGTGTTCTCAATAATCTCTTATGTGGTGAATCGTATGGTACACATCATTCTTGAATAATGGCAAGTCTGTTCATTTAGTTTATGTGACCTGTAGACTGTGCTATATCCAACTGACAATGGACAGAAAATGTACATAACCACCCTTAATGGGAACCAAATTTCCCATTTAAGCAATTTGAAATGCAAAACAAGAGCACAGTGTAATATGGTATCTAGCTGGATCCCAAGAAAAAGGGAATGTTGCCACTGCATCTGTGAAAAGGAACAAAACTGCATTTGTGGGCTGTACTGTAATACAGTTGATCATCTTTCCAATTTGAAACATGCTAGCATTTGTAAGACTTATGAAAACAGTCAGAAAATAACTGGTCAATGATAACTTTTGTTGCTTTGGCTCTAAACTTTAGCATATTAGTTTGAAATGAAACACTGACGATGTAAAAGTAGAGACTGGAGGAGGTCTGTCCATATCTAGTGAAACACGTAGCATTTTTTTACACAATCCTCCAGTTTTAGAGACCAAAATAACTGGACAATTGGCTGGTGAGTTGTTTTTTTGGCTAGCTGTCATAGTAGCATCACTGATTTATGCAAATACGAGGTCTAGCTGGGATTAGCTGCTGATGTCTGCTACCATAAAAATGAAAGAAACAGCAGCAGGGAAGAATAAATGAATCAAAGTCACAGACAAAACATTAGGTGTGTCAAGATCAAACATTTAGTAAATGGTTAGGAAGCAAATTAGCTTAGCAGCAGCAATGCTATTGAATATTTTCAGTTACGCACAATGAAAGTATGAATAAAGAGACTACCATAAAGAGGGCACGCCACTATGCCCAAAGGTTTAGCACAAAATGGCAAACCTATAAAACCATATTCAGTTTGTGAGAAGTTGTTTAAAAAGTGTATGGAGTTCTGGGACAAAATTAGGAGATGAAGATTAACCCTCGTCAGTTGGAAGGAGGAAAGGACCTGTTCCCGATTCAGTACTTCCCACCCATAATGCTGGGGGGAGATGCTCAAAAAAGTAATCCATTACAAATGGTTAGGTACTCCTATCAAACTTTACTACTCTGTGAAACCCATATCCGTCTGTACCAACTGAAACACACACTAGGAGCAGAAAAAAAATAACCTATTATATTAATCACTGCTTATGAAAAGGACAACAAATTATGCAAATTAAATTTAGGTTTTTAGAAATTAGCCACTAGAAACTGTTGAAATCTTTCTCAAAATAAAATCTTGAAGAATAAAATGTAAAGCCTACAAAGCTGCTCCTGAATAAAAGCCGAGCGCTGCCTGGTTGGTTGAGGGTGGCGTTCTCTTCTCTTCAGCACATGGATCTTTAACCATCAGTTTCATATTAACATAATTAATATGTTTCACAGTTTTACTTACAGTGTGAGGAGCTTTCCGACAAGAGCCCCAGTGTGTCCCAATTCTCAAACACAGCGCAAAAAACACACACTTTCCTGAAGACTGCACTTAGGAGTTTTTGACGAGGCATGCATCCCACAGCTGAATGCAAGGGTGACATTCTTAATAGTTCGGAAATATCAGGGAAGAACATTAACCATGGTGAGAATGATGCTCTTCCACAAAGAAGTGATACAGGCTAAAGAGCCTCTGTGGGTGCTTTTTTATTTTTGGATAAATTTGAAAATATTTCAGGTTTGTGTCCTCAAAATTTGCAATCAATTCGCACAGTCAGCTGTTGCGGGCAGCTCGCATGCATGCCAATTAAAAAATTAAGACAGGCACAGACATGATATAGTGAGGTAATTTACATTTTAACGCATTGTGGATCAAACCTGTGTTTGATTAAACCTTACTTGGTCACATTACTGTAATAAGATGGTTTGTACCGCATAACACTCTCCACCAAAGCAGTGGATCTCAGTCCAGACGTGGAACTCCACCGCTTTGCATGTTGTGGATGAAAGCATTGGCATTTATGGCTGCCAGCGGAAGTGGTTCTCTTGTCGTTATGAGGAAACTCCCAGGATGAAGTGTGCGGTGTATTTAAACACCTAACCAAATGTCTCCAAACAGATAGTCCTTCACATTGAATTAGGAGAGTAAATGTAAATCAAATCGATAAAAGTGCAACGTTCTTCACTGGCCAAGTCCTTATGCATGCATTTATATATCTAAACCCAGTAGAGCATCATCAGTGAAGATCTAGTGATGTCCATGAGACCCTGGCTTCAGGAAATCATCAGCTGCAAGGAATTTACTACCAAGAACTAAGCATGATTATTTTAATTTAATTACAGTTGTTCAGTTGCTGAATTCTGTTGCTGTATAACAAAGACCCCTGATTCCTCTACAGTTCCCCAGCATGCATGCAATTACCCTCAAATGAAAACTTTATCCTTGAGGTCACTGTCGCATTTCATTTACACTGACACCAAGCATAGAGCCAAAATAATGAACGTTTTGTCACAGTCTAAATATTTATGGACAGCATTTTCTGCACTCGTATCCTTCCTCAGCCTTCATCCTAATCCCTATTGTAATTATGGCTTGAGGTCTACATTGCTAGCCATAAGAAAGTATCTCTTGCAAGAACTCAATGAAGCGGTTCAAGCCATTAAATGAAAACAAATCCTTTGGGCTTCATAATTATTCCCAGCATTAAATCTATAGCATGCAATGGTAAATATGCAAATCTCCTCCGGCTGTTAATAAAAATATCATTGTAGGTTACCAGACAGGAGGTCATAAGGCACACAATGGACGTGTTCTTAATCCGTCGACAGCTTAAAATTCAAGACTGCAATTTTTTCTTTGTCCTTCTTAAACAGAAGATGATATATGCGATACCATGTATCTGGACCGAGGGCGTCTTTACCTATGGCACATTTTTTTTGTCAGTAACAGTAAATGGCTGCCGCTAAAGCCCACGTAGATGGAAACTTGTGGCTGACCTCAAAGCACTACAATTAGCATTAATATGGGTGTCGGAGAGAAATCTGTGCCGTGCCATATTTGACACACAGAGGAGGCAGTCTGTCCCTATAAAAACACTGGTGTTAATGGGGGCTATTTGTTGTAAAACAATGAGGGAGGAGGAGGGTAGACCCATTCTGTCCGCTGTGCGGCCTCTGCCTGCCACCATGAGCCTGCAGTTCACGGCTGAAGCAGATGGCTACTGATTGGGCAAGCTTTGTGGCTTTATTTCAGAGCACTGCATGGGGAAAAAAAGGTCCTTATCATGCTTGGCTAGGCAAGGGGGTGAGGAGAAGGAGAAGATTTACAGCTAGGAAAGCGTAAATCTTTATTGGCCTATGCCATAGACTCACAATAGAGTAAGTCTATGTGCCCGAGTAGAGGTTTAAAAAAAAACGCATCCACCAATTTGAAATGCTTGGTGCAAATTACACTGAGTATTTTATGTGTGGTAAAGAGTCTATTGGGTAAAGAAACGTTTGAGTGCCTACATTTGCGTACGATCGCCGGCGTGCATGAAATCTGCCCGTGAATAAAACAAAAATAAAGCGGCATAAAAAACAGTCCATGATGTAAATAACTGTATTTTTGTAATGAAACCAAAAGAATTGTATCCCATCAGTCTTACTCAGTTCCACTTTAACGCTCAGTTAACACTTGAACTCATTATGCTATAATTTACCATGGAGGCCCCTTAAAATTGGGAAAATAATGGTAGAAATAGAATGGAATTCAGCTAAAACTTAGTCTAATGTGGCACCAAAGTACAGGAGAGTCTTCTGGTTGGATTAACGAGCGCAGTGTGGCACATTAAAGCCACTAAAGAAGAGTTTAGCATCTTAGAAGTTCTTCATCACACAAATCTGAAATCAGTGTACTTAAACTGACTGCTATACAGCTCAGTGTAAAGGACTATAGATTAATACATCTCAGAACACTGTGTTTGTAAAAGAACATGTATTTAGCTGGACAGGGATCTATACAAAATCTGTGATTTAGCTTCCTGTTACATTGCAGTACAATCTAGACACAATCTGACAGGCATTTCAGACTCAACTTCAAGTAACATGTCCTTAATAGTTGCATTCAAGTAGCAGGAAGGTATGTAACATCTGCCTAAATTGCATTAAATTGCATTTTTGGGCACTTTAATTATTAGAAAGCAAAGTGAACAGATTTAAACTTTACAAGAATACGATCTGTCTCTTAATGCACTAGAACACTGTGCTAGAACATGACAGCGAGAACTCACCTTGGGATGTTAGTGAGGTCCACTTGTTACCTGGCGAAGAAAGTCTACAACAGATTAAACAAAATATATAAAACTGCTTAAATATAAGTCCTCTTGACTTATTAGTGCTCGGCTGTCCAGCAAGACTGTACAAAATCTCCTCTCTCCTCTCACACAGAGCTGCCGCCTGGAGCAGGCGTGGGCTTTGATTAGCCCAGGCTAACTTTTACCGGCAAAAGTTTTTTATACGTGAGCTAAACGAAGCCGTCGGGTCCTGAAAGGTACAGGTAGCGGAAAAAAACCCCCAAAGAAAACAGTCGCTCAGATGAAGTTAGCACATGTGTGTGGAATCGTGAAGAAGGAGAGGTTAACAGCAGCTGAAGTCTCGCTGGTGCTGAGTTCAGGTGACAGGTAAAAAAGCAGGCGGGACTGGAATCGCAGGCCGGGATAGCGGAGCCGGGGAGCCGCGAGTCTGTAACTACAGAGCCGCTGAAACCACCCAGCAGCTCCACAGCCCAGCTGTGCCGGAGCAGAGAAGACACCTGTGCCGAGGTAGAAGAGCCCCGGCCGGCAGACGGACGGACGGAGCTCGGGTGTTCCCGCCGTGTGGAGGTTCTGATCATAGAAACGAGTTTAATCCAGACGACCCGCCCGAGTCCTGCTGGAGACCAGGGGAGGGGAGAGACGCGTTGCTGCTCTGTTTTAACAGCCATACGAGGAATTACTTTACAAGATAACCAGACAGAAACGCACGAGAGACGAGTAGCCTACTGTTAGGCTCATGCTGCTATAAGTACTACAATACTAACAAAATAGTGATAATGTGAAAGTAATGAATATATTACTATGTCATATCACACACACACACACACACACACACACATATATATGTGTGTGTGTGTATATATATAGAAAGATAGATGATAGATAGATCGATAGATAGAAAGATAGATAGAGCTATATAATAATAATAATAATAATAATAATAATGATAATACTATGTTAGTATTATTAGTAGTAACAGTAGACTCAGTTGAATCATAATCACCTTCACACAGTAAAGTTACATGTTACTAGTTGTACTGATAATGGACTTTCACTATCCATCACCATGCATTAATGTACTATAAGCTAATTAGCAAAAATAATAATAATGACACCTATGGGTTAGTATCACAATCACCACCAACAACATCAAGAAACCATCACTTCTACACTTACTGTCTTGTCCTGTATGTAAATATGCTAAAGCTTGTCCGCTTGTGGACTATAAATGTACATTACAGGGGGCACAGGGACATGCACGACACTCATCTCAGCTACACTTCTTCAACACTCACAGTCACTTTGTTTAAAAAGAAAAAAGGCCACAAAAAATATTTGAGCGGTTTTAAAAGGCCCCATGTATGTGTATGAGTGTATATATGTGTGTGTGCGTGTATATATAGATGTGTGTGTCTGTGTGCGTGTTATATACGTGTTTGTGTGTATGTATGTGTTATATATGTGTTTGTGTGTACGTGTGTATGATATGTGTGTGTGCGTGTTATATGTGTTTGTGTGTATGTGTGTGTGTGTGTTGTGTTTGTGTGTGTGCGTTACATATGTGTGTGTATGTGTTTGTGTGTTATATATGTGTTCGTGTTTATGTGTATGTGCGAATGCCTGTGTATGTGTATATGTGTATGTGTGTGTTTGTGTGTATGTGTGTGTACGTGTGTGTGTGTGTATGTGTGCGCGTGTGTGTGCCGCCCGGACAGTGAGGAGTTAAGGGGCGGGGCTGCTGAGCGACACGCCTCATTGGGCAGATTATGCGCAGCAAACAAAACGTGTGTGTGTGAGGCGGAGAGGCCGTCAGTGTGTGTGTTTCGCTCTTGCGGCCGGGGGGAGATGAACTGACGGAGTTTCACCAGAGCCCTGCTGGATTATTATCACTGCTTTACCTTCAATAACACGGTGAGTAACACGAGAGCACATCTCTACAGAGAGAGAGAGAGAGAAAGAGAGGCATTGAGATATAGAGGAGAGAAGACATGGCTAGAGAGAGAGATGGAGAGAGGCATAGAGGGAGAGGGAGACTTAGAGACAGATGGGACAGAGGGAAAGGGACAGAGAGAGATAGAGGGAAAGGGAGAGAGACTTAGAGACGTGGAAGGAGAGAGACGGAGAGAGAGAGTCAGAGACGGGGAGTGACACGAAGACGGGGAGAGAGAAAGTGAGTGAGAGAGAGAGAGAGAGACAGGGAGAGCGACAGGGAGAGAGAGAGTCTGTGTGATGGAGAGGTGAGCTGCTGTAAAGTTGGAATAATAACAAAAGCAAAAGGAGGTTATAAATCTCACCGTGCGGTCGGAGGTCAGTGGGTTCAGCCTCAGTGTGTGTGTGTGTGTGTGAGGGGCTCTAGTCGACGTTTTAGCAGAGATGCATATTCATTGGGCTCTTTGTGTGCCTTTCCCGTGTGAGAGAGACCCCAACAGCTGCGTGAAGGGGGTCCAGAGTGGGGCGCCGCTGCGAGGTGGAGGGAATGAGAGAAAAATTGAAGTATTTAAAGGGAAAACTTTGAAAACGGGGTTTTTATTAGAGGGTTGGAAAAAGGGAAATTGCTATTTTCTTGTTTTGTGTGTGTATGTGTGTGAGTTTTCTGACTCTAAGTGTGCGAGGAGCGTGTGGAGACGGTCGGGGTGTGTGAAGTTTTGTCTTCGCTCTACGTTTCCAGCATGTTAATAAATTCCCTGCGTTTGGACAGTGGCGTTCAAACGCGGGCTCGTTTACAAAACAACGATCTATAAAAACATAAAAAATAAACAAAGTAAAATAAATACGAGATAAAGCAAATATCCAAGTTTATTTATATGGTTACATTACGCAAAAAAAAAAAACATTAAAAGAGAGAGAAAGAGAGGCGCGCGCGGGACCACCTGAATGAGCTCGCTGTCTCAGAATAAAGAGTTATTTATGAGGAAGAGAAGTCGGTCTTTTAGAGGCGTAAAGAACCTCTGCATCCAGATCACAGGAGGAGAAAATAAATAATAAGCTTTTATCAGCCAGGCCTGTTCACAACATTAATCACAGATTAATATGATTTCAGTTCTGTAATAATAAAAGCAGAATGTATATATATATATATATATATATATATATATATATACATACATACATAAAGAGAGAGAGAGAGGAAAATGTCTCGCTTTAACAGAGGGGAGTAATATCTTTAGTTTATGTTGCATCCCACGGTCTTTATGGAATGAATAAGAAGTTTCGTGTATATGTGTGTGTGTGTGTGTGTGCGGCGCAGAAAGGGGAGAATCGCTTCGTTAGTAAAGACGCATTCGAGGTTTTGGTAGAAAGAAAGTCATTAACTCGCTGTGCTGCCTTAATTAAAGTGTGGGAGGGAAAGTGGTGGCTTATGGAAATGAATACACACAAATACACACATACACACAGGCTCGCGCGCTGCTCGGTGGAGGAGAGAGAGCTGTGTGTTGGCGGACTTGAAATCAGACTTTTTGCAGAAACACATGGGAGTCTTAGACGCGCTCTGCCCTTTTACTCTACTAATTTCAGCTGAGTGTGTATATGTGTGTGTGTTTGAGATGATGAGTAAAATGAAGCGACTGTTCACTCCTACATTCACCCAAAACAGAACAAGACAAGAGAGCGAAAAGAAAGAAGGAAAAAGAGGTATAATAAGAGAAAGCGATGAAAAAGAAGACGCTGACTTGAGTTGTATTATTATTATTATTATTATTATTATTATTATTATTATGGTTATTATTATTAATGTTATTGTCGTTGTTGTTGTTGTTGTTATTTTTATGTTTTTTATTGTTGTTGTCTAAATTATAGTATTATAGGTGTTACTGCAGGAATTACTTATTATTGTTTTAATTATATATTTTTTATATTATCGTAGGAATTATTCGTGTCGTTATTGTAGGCTTTATTGTTTGAACTGCTGTTAATATTGTACGGTTTTACTGTTGTCGTCGTTCTGTGATCCTAAAAATCACTCCATAATTAAATATGTAAATATAACGTAAAGAGCGGTGAAAGGGAGAAGCAGCGGCCGCGTGTATGGAGGTGTTTGGTGAGGAGCGAGGCTGAACCAGCAGGGGATTAGAGGCGGCTGGGGCGTTCGTTTAAGCGCAGCCGGACTCAAATAAACGCTGCTGGAGTCTCTTCAGGACTGGGGTTCAGTGTGCACTGAAGATCTCAGTACAGGCCAGGAAACTCCCCGTCGTAATTAATACTTCGCCTAGAACTGCATGGCACCAAAGAGCAAACTGGTCCTGACCCGTTGTCTGTCTGTGCTTTCAGTCGGTAGGTGAGGATGGAAGAGTCCAGCTCCCAGAAGCTGCCTTGGGATGGCGAGGCCAAAGCCATGCAGCAGTGTCTCACCGACATCTTCACCAGTGTCTACACCACCTGTGACATCCCTGAGAATGCCATCTTTGGGCCATGCGTCCTGAGCCACACGTCCTTGTATGACAGCATTGCCTTCATTGCCCTAAAAGCCACGGACAAGAGGACTGCACCTTACATATTCAGGGTAAGAGCGTGCTTGATGTCCCCATCTCCCAGGTTAGGTTAATGATGAAGCTACAGTGCTCAATCCAGCTCCGCTGTATCATCTAAACGTTTCATTCTAGGCCTTATGTTTCAGCTAGCTTCCCTCATAATTGTGGAAATGGTTTAAAAGGATTTGCTCACCACATCACAGAACGTTAAAGCCAGGAAGAGCCTTTGGATGAAAAAAGATTAAGATGTGCCATTTGGTAATTTATTTTGCTGACCGTAGGTGGACACCTCGGCTGCCAACAGTTCTTCAGAGGGCCTGATGTGGCTGCGACTGGTCCAGTCTGCCAGAGACAGGGATGAGCAGAACCTGGAGGCCTACGTGAAGAACGGGCAGCTCTTCTACAGGTCACTCAGGAGAATCGAGAAGGATGAGGAGCTTCTGGTGTGGTACGGAAAAGACCTGATTGAGTTGCTGTTACTGAGCTCCAGCAGAAACCAAGTCAAAGGAAAAGGTACAAAACTTTATATTTTTAAATTGGTAATAAGTGCAATTTTTCATTTTACACATTTGCGTATATGGATGAATCAAGATGAAGATGCTTATGGAAGAGACTTAATTATAAAAGAGAAATAGGTTTGTTCCGGTGCTCTTTCTAAAGGAACAATCCATGTGTGAAGTTAAAATGTCTTATTAAATTACTTTGCTAAAGGGATATCAGGACTTGAATGGAATAGATCTGTGCTGTTCAGAGGGGTTTCCAGAATGAAATTTTCATAGTGATCTCCGTATTAGCCTAGATTGCTGTTCGGACTATTTGTATTTAATCTCATATGCAAATCTCAGAATCACTGATGTTTATTTTGTCTTGGTGGGTCTAGGGTCACCACCATATCTGTGTCCAGACTGCAGTCAGCGCTTCCAGTTTGAGTTCCCTCTTCTGGCTCACCTGAGGTTCCGCTGCACCAAGAGACTGCAGAGCATGGCCAGTGCAGAGGAGGCGGCGAAGGATGCTAGTGAACAGGTTAGCATGCCTCTCACCAGGTCCAGCCCTAAGCTGGGCCGGTCTGAGGGCTTCTCCAGTCCCCAGGACGGGAAACCATCAACAGACTTCCACAATCTTGCTAGGGACTTGGAGAATAACAGGACGAGTCCTCCCAGTGACAAGGAGGCAGAGATCCTGAGTGAGAGCTCGGGAAAGCGCAAGTTCTCAGACATGGAGGACAACAGGGACATCGGAATGGTGCAGCCCCTGACCAAGTCCAAGGAAGAGCTGGTCAGCTCGGCCCAGCACTATCGGGGAGTGTACGGCCTGGAGGAGAGCAGGCGGGCCTTCTCGCCCTCTAGCTCTGAGGCGACTGAGACCAAACGGAGCGCCTTCACGGAGGTCAAGAAGTTACCCCAGAGCTTGAAGCACGGCAGCAAAAACTCCAGCTTCAACTCGGAGAACAAGGTGGACGCTGGCCGGCCCAGCAGCAACCCAAGCGAGAAGCATGTGAGCATCAGGCAGGTGCTGAGCGAGACTCAGCCCCCGCAGTCCCGGATTGAGACCTCGACGGTGGGCAGCGCCTTCACCTCGGTACCCCAGCAAGACGCCGGAGGATCGGAGCGCAAGAGCGCCTTCAGCCAACCTTCTCGCTCCTTCTCACAGCTCTCGCCACTGGTCATGGCACCCAAGATCTTGCCGGCAGTGGACTGCCACCCAGCTGTAGGCGATACCATCTCTTCAAGCAGGCTTTACCAGGCCGACCACCTGGCCGCCAAGCTGCAAGGCTCCGAACTGGGCAGCAACTGCCCTGTACCGGGTGGGATGGCCAAGCAGAGCCCCTTCCTCTACGCCACGGCCTTCTGGCCAAAGACGTCAGGCCCCATCCAGCTGCAGATGCCCTCAGCCCTCACGCTCCTGCCCCCCTCATTCACCTCCCTCTGCCTGCCGGCCCAGAACTGGTGCGCCAAGTGCAACGCTTCCTTCCGCATGACCTCCGACTTGGTCTACCACATGCGTTCACATCACAAGAAGGAGTTCTCCATGGAGCCGCTGGTCAAGAGGCGGCGCGAGGAGAAGCTCAAGTGCCCAATCTGCAATGAGTCTTTCAGGGAGCGGCATCATCTGTCCCGTCACATGACCTCTCATAACTGACTTTTTGGGGATCTTTACATTTTTTTGTCCTATCAAGGGAATATTGTCAATCTGGAGAAATACACTTGATCTTACATTAAAAAAAAAAAAAAACATTTCTATTTGGAATTGTTTCTTTCAAGTGTCATGTTTTGGTGTATGCAAATACATTTTGACCTTAACACAAAAACTCTAAAAAATCTATTTATCATATGAAGCACTTATTATTTGGGTGGAATATTGAAAAATAATGTGAAAATGTACTTTGTATTTTGTATATATTAATGTACAATGTATAGAAATTGAACTGAATTGTAGTTCCATTTCACGGGAAAAGCTATTTGATGACTTTTCATGTCTATAGGCCTAAGGGTGAATCCTGAGAATAATTTGAATATGATGTTGAACTATATTTAAGAATGCATGTAAATGATAGTTATTGGTTTAAGATGCAGTCTATTCACAACAGTGTACATACTTGTTTTGTTTGAATACAAAGTGTACTATTTTGTGTCTGTGAGGAATAGATTCAGTGTTTCTTTCCTTTTGCTGAAATTTACTATTTGATAGTTTATCTAACCATGTTGAATGCTTTGACAATAAAATAGCTTTATTTTCATGGGATGGCCTGATTCATTGAAATGCATTAAATAGCCTCAGCCTGCTCTGAAAACGTTGAGCATTAAAGATGACTGTTCTTGCATAAAGATGGTTTTTAATTGCTTTTAATTTTTAAAATAGTTTCGGATTATTAATGAACATGTATGTAGAAATGTACTGTGAAATTTTTGGTACAGGACACACACGGGGCTTCTGTAGCTTCTGGAACTTTTCAGTTTCACACTGTGCGTGTATCGTTTATATGAAATATAGAATCAAATGTACAATCAGTTACAAACAGTTTTACTGTTTACTGACTAACCAGCTGACAGGGATTGTGTGTGTAGAGTAATGTTGGTACTCAGGGCGCGAGCGCAGGTTTTTATACCCCTTGTATAAAAACGCGCGAGCGCGACACGATGTCAGGCGCGAGCTCCGAGAGGCGCGCGAGTTCAGCGGAGCTGGTTCGACTTCATAAATAATCTTAATTTAAAGATTTAATCAAGATACACTACATAGATACACACACAGATAAACACACGCACAATACAACACATCTGGAGCTGCGCTAAACTGATTGCGTACAGTTTAAAATAATAAAAATAACAAGAACAATAACACTACTAATGATAAATAATAATTCAATTTGTATTTAATAATGACAAAAACCCGTCACATAATAATAATTTATAATCTGCTGGTTTACCGGATAATTGTTTACATTTTTACGCAGTCCCGGCATTAACCGGATACACTGCTAATCTTAAAATATAAAAATGTATAGAAGGTTGTATTATTAATATTATTATTATTATTATTGTTGTTGTTGTTATTGTTATTGTTATTGTTGTTGTTGTATTGCTGTTAATAATAATAATAATAATAATAATAATAATATCGTCACCAACATGCTATTACTTCTACTACTACTAATAATAACATCCAACTCCTATACATTTAAAAAAATAGGACATGAATAAAACATGAATAAAATGTGTACAAATTTTAATTGAAAACTAAATCAATAAGGAAGGAAAGGGGAATCGCGTACAGTGTTTAAAAGTAGTGTTTAAGCAGCGCGTGTCTTTGTAAAACAGCGTGCCCAGTCAGTTTTTTCAGTTTTTTTTTTTGTTTTGTTTTATTGTTCATCTGTCTGAGAGCGAATCGCGAGCTCTGCTTTATGAGGATCCACGATAGAAAAAAACCCAAGACAAGTCATTTAACGAGAAAAAATAATAGAACCCCTCCAAAACAGGCTTAACTGGAGGGATAAATCAGAGGGGAATATAAAGAGGGTCGTAACCCGAGCTCCAGTGTGAGGGGCTGTGATTTACAGAGGTGGAGTTTCCATAATAATCAATATCTACCAGCATATGATTGTTTTCTTTACATTTTATTACATTCATATGTCTTTCTCGAGAAGAAATGCAAATCGTTATTTAGCCCAGGGTATGGGAACGGTCTGGTGCTGGTGGGGTGTGTGTGTGTGTGTGTGTGTGTGTGTGTGTGTGTGTGTGGGGGGGTGGGATTGCTCCCCCTTTGAATCAAAAAGCTCAACAGTGACACCAAGCTTTCATAGTGAGAAGTTCACTCACATCCAGCTTTCCTGAACCCTGGAATACTAAAGCAACCTGACCACATGTTCTCACGCACACTATCGTTACTCTTTAAGAAAAAGTTCCAAGAAATATATTTAAGTTTGCATTCAGTTTTGGTTCACATTACTGGTAGCACGCATGCATTATCATTTCACCAATAACTGCAATCGTTTTCTAGCTAAAGAAGTTTTCATGAGATGTAGGCTATAGGGTAAAAACTACTAAATGGATCAATCTGAACAGAACCAAACAGGACTGAATGGAATAAGAGGCATTGTGACCTGGAAAATATAGTAAAGGCTTTACTATATATTGTATTATACTACATGACAATATTTTTCATAATCCACGCCAGAATGCCTCTCGTTTCTTCATGAAAATAAATAAATAAATAAATAAATAAACCTCAGACACACACACACTTTTAGAAATGACACTGTCATGGAGGAACCTCTTTTTGTTTTGAAGAAAATAAAAACTTTTCGGGTCATTTTTGAGAGCGAAGAACCTATTAAAGGCTTAAAGAACCTTCACAAAGTAAAAAGGTTCTCTCCCAATATAAAGGTGCACCCTAGAAACCCTAAGGATTTTTTGACATTCAAAATGTTCTTCAAGCTCACAGGTAAAACATGATTTCTCTAAAGAACCATCTGAAAGTGGTTCTTCTACGGTGATGCATAAGTGACCTTTTCTGGATTATTATTCCTAGAACCACTAAATTATATGAGAAATGTGATTTGATGGTAGTTCAGCTCATTAAAGGTGAATGCAGCTGATTTCTACATAATTAAATAGTTTGGATGGAAACAAAGGCATTAACAAAATGCTCTATTCTAGAGAAACCTACTAAGACAGAACTGTTCACGGTGGGTTGAATAGAAACCAGACGTCTACACAGTTTAATTCTTCTAAAAGCTCCCTCACAAAAAGTGATTACACGAAAGGCTCATGAGTATGGTGATAGCTAAGACGCTGTATTATAATGTTAAGAATCTATATCTAAAACATATTTTATATGTATATATTTATATAACAGAGAGACGTGCTGCGTGTTTCAAAGGGAAAATAGTCCTCACTGCATTGTTTAGACACTTCCCCACACGTAAAACATCACACGTAAAACTCAGAAGACATGTGTAAGTTCACTGAAATTGTATCTTAAAAGATGACTTTATTTGCATGACAGACACCCTGGCCGCTGGTTCATATTACCACCACTGTAAAGAAGTCTGAGTTGTTGAAGGAATTTGCAGGCACTCTTCGAATTCTCATCAAATGACTCAAAACGACTTTGTGCACATCTCAGCCACTGGATTTTGTAGACAGAAGAACTGTGTGGAATTCTCCTTTAACTGAGCACCAACATCCTAGAAGAGCCTCAGAGCTCCCTCTACAGGCGAATCAAGGACTGGTCCAAAAAAATGTTCCCTCATTTATGTATCCATGTTTTACATTCAGACTGAAACAACCTTAGTGTGCAGTTTACAGCATAAACACAAATATTCATATAAACGTGTGTGTCGCCACAGGCCAGAAGTTTGGACACACCCTCGGTTTATTAAGTAAACGATGTGTTGCATTTTCTAAGTTTTATAACGAGAAGAGCATAGCCTAATGCATCTTCTTGCACTTCTCTTACTTAAAGATTTAGCACTTAGTCCTCTTCTCTGGTTCTCACACTGTCCTAAAACTTTAACTCTAAGTCGCTCTGGATAAAAGCGCCAGGCAAATGACTGTAATGTAATGTAATGTAAGAAAACGGTAAACAGAAAAACCTGATCATGAAAAAAGAAAAGTATCACTCAGTTCTTCAACAGTGCACAATTCCCTCTGGCATATATAGATACTTGGACAACATTTCATTCAACAGAATAATGATGCCAAGCTTCTTCAAAATTGTGTCAAAATTATATCCAGGCCAAAGAAAAGTAAACAGTTTTGAGAAGTATGTCTTGGCCTCCCCAGTCTCCAGATCTTACTCCAGTGGAGCTACAGGGGCGAGCTGGACTGAGAAGTTCAAAATGAGCTCCAGAAAGTGAGATGGAACTGTGTGCATGCTTGAAAAGGTGCTGTGAGGGTTTGGACACAGGATACTTCCCAAAAAAATTCTGGAAAATAATCTGCATTGCTCCTTTCACATTCATGGAATTGCACTTACAGTATTGTTGCTTTACGCCTCAAAAGTTACATTTCTAGTTCTAATATTTTTGTTATATAT
>JBBPCX010000040.1:12947714-12985214 GCA_037974365.1 Hydrocynus forskahlii
TATATCTCTATTTAAAATCTGAGTGTGGGCCCAAACTTCTGTCCTGTAGTGTATATACACACACACACTTGTTTTGCATGCACAGCAAAATGAAATAGTTCTTTGAGACACGTGAAATAATGGAATAAATTCAGCTAGGAGATGTTGATGGTCTCTTGGAGCTGTGTTCACCTCTGTTTACCAGAGATATTTATTGCCCCCCCCCACCCCACCCCACTCTGCCTCCATGCTTTGAGGTTGGAGTCATCGTCCCCCTGCTAAGCTCCTGTTACATTTGTCACTGCATCACTCAGCACTCAGCAGTCAACGCTTCTCGCATGCGGCCAATGCGGTCACCCCTGGCCCACCTCCCCGAGCAGCTTCTCATGCTTATCGTCTGATTGTGTCCTGTGTTGAACTTCACCTCGCCGCTCCATCGCTCCATCTGTGCCTCCGCTTCCTATTCCTGCTCTTCTCTAACCCTCTTGGCAGCACGGCACGCTCCCATCCGAACAGGTCGAGGGGGTCTCAGGAGCCACACCATGCTTAAACAGTATAATGTTCAAGCTCAGTATTAATAGATTCTTCACACTAACAACACGGTGACACCCGAGAGGACGCCTGAGACGACCTGAAAGCCCAAACTGTGATTTACACCCACAGATTTATGGTCACTATAGGAAACTTCATTGAGCACTTTGTACTCAGGGGGTATTTATATGTCACATGCCACACTGCATGTGGTCTTTACAACGTGCTGGACATTGTCAGTGTAGATGACCTGATTTGGGCCTATAGGCTAATTGAACCATCGCAGGCAGGTCGAAGTGATGGTAGGTGAACTGGGGACCGCCTGGCCTTTCCTTCATTATCGTTATTGGTCATAAAATCATTTCTGAATGCAAACATAAGCAGACTGAAGAATCTGAATGCATTTTTCATTAAAAAAAAAACACATTGAAAAACACTCACTATCTGACCTCAGAATAATTTCCATACAGTTACATGGCAAAAAGTTTTGTTGATCCTCATCTTGTGCCACCTGAACTTAACCTACTATCGCCCAAAACTCAACTCAAGAAGTTTCACTGAACCTAACATGGTTGGAATGTGGCCACCATGGCTCTACATTTTTGCATTCCTGTGTCTAAATCATGTTGAAAATCCTGAAAAAAAAGGTTTAGTATGTCCTTGCAGCAGCTTTGGATGTACGGGTGTGTGTTCTGCCAACAGTTTTAATTACTACAGATGTGTATCGTTCTGTTGGAGTGAATAGGTCTGGAGTGACAAAAGAAGACGCCACATTTTTTATAACCCAAATATCTAGTCTTTGAGTGAGGTTAGAAGTAAAATAATTATTTTAATGTGAAGGCACAATCCATAGAAAGGATTTTACAGAACAGATTATTGAAATCTCATTGTTTTATAGACATGTTTGAATATTGCAGGATGGATTTCGGATACTAGGTTGGATTCTACAGGAAAGGAGCTTTTCAGTGATGTAAACATGACTGTGAGAAGTGTGGGCGGAGCTAAGCCCTCCCGCAGTTCGACCCGGCTAAACATGCCGAGATAAACACATACATTTGGATTACAGTTTAAGTGAAGACATGTTATACAAATTATCCAACAATTAAAAAAAAACGGTTGATGGTACCAAACTCAGTTCTGCTTGTAGCGTCTAAATGAGTGGAGGCACATAATGAGTGGAGATGGTTCTAGATACTGCACGAGACAGTTAGTCAGTAAACATTCTGCCATGCTCTGTTGGCCTTGATTTTTTGAAGATCAGGATCAAAAATGGGGCACCTGGTGGCCTGGAGGTTAGGGAGTTGCTCCTGCGACTGGAAGGTTGTGGGTTCAAATCCTAGGACTGCCAGCGGCACCACTGAGGTACACTTGAGCAAAGTAGCATCCCCACACACTGTGTTCCTGGCTGCCCGCCGCTTCACTTGGTGAGTGGGTTAAATAAAGAGAAAGAATTTCACACTGTTCACACTGTGGTGTGTTTACATATGACAAATGGACACTTTACATGAAAGATAAACGTGAAAGAAAACTGTTCCACTACTGTTTCAGTGGGGAAAATGACTAAAGTCTGCATTTAGATATATGGGAAAGACATCATTAAACAGGGCTTGAGATTGTGGTGTAAAGCACACAGTGAGTGAGTGTGATGGTCTGAGTCCACTTGATCCCTAATAGGAAAGGGTCACAGTTTTCCTGACTGATCACATTTAGTAAACTAAAGTAAAGTGGGTCCGTATAGTCGTGCCTGAACACAGCACAGCGCCCAGTGAGAACAGGGTGAAATTCTTTCTCTGCAAACTTCCCAGAGCGAACTCCCTGACCACTAGCTCTCCATCATCATTATCTCAACACCTGAAAGAATATTTTTTTTAATCCTCCAGTGCAGTTCCAGAGACACATTGAGGTTTGTTGTGGCCCAACATTTTATTTACGCTCACTACTGACACAATTTGTGCTTAATTTGCCTTAATTACTGACTTCGCTCATCAGTTTGCATTCATTTTGCACTCATTCAAAATGGTGTTTTGCAGCTTATTTTCCTTATTTGGACTGTAAGGACTGGACAGTGAATGGTACGTTTTTAAACTTTCTGAATGCAATCTTCACATACCACAACAACAAGCAAGGAATTTTAGTTTTCTCTGATATAGGCACTTTAAAGCAAGACCTTTCATATACTATAAATATAATGCATACTATTCAAAGCTTTTTCCTCACCTAGAATACAAAAAAACATTTGAGAACCTTTATTTTTTAGTGTGTAACATAAAAAAGCTGTCCTGAGTTCTCCTCCTCCAGTGTAAAAACACAACAAGCAAGAAACTTCAGCTTTCTCTCTTGAAAGCAAGACCTTTAAAGCGAGACTTCCCCACATACTGTAGACTCCATTCGTTTATTATATATTTTATGATATTTCTTTATTTTAGTTTATTTGAGTAAAACTACAAACACGTTTGCTTGTAAATGTACCCAAGTATCAAAAGTAAGTCCCATTCAGATGATATCAGTTGATTACTGACCTTATAACAAATATATGTTTATCTATTGGATGTTTAGTGAAAAATGACATTTTGATGAGCAAATCTCATAATTCTGCCTAAATGTATATAATTGTATCATTTTTAAAACCAAAAATAAGAGACTCACACTCCAGAGAAAGCGTTTAAAGAGCAGAATATGAAAGTCTCATAGTTTCATTGCTTAATCATGGAAAAAAAATTTTTTAATTCATTTTATTAAAACTTATTTAAGTTTTATTCAGGTTATTTCTAGAACAAAATCCGACCTAAATCCAGAGAGAAGCAATATTTTACGAAATCCTTCCATGAAATCATTTAGGTTATGGTTAAAATGTTTCTTCCTGGATGTAGGTGCAAAAAGTGCATTTATTTTCCTCTACAGTGCACAAGCAGACTCAAATTCTATTCATAATGCAATTTACAATGTAATTTATCCAAGAAACCTCTGTAATTTATCCAACAAAGCATTTTCTGCTCCTGTCGCATTTTCTGTTAAATACTAGAAAGATCAATATTTCTGAAAATGGTTTACAAATATCACTTGTCAGTGCACCCTTTCTGGTGATTTGATCTGTTTGTTTACGAGGTGTGGCACTTTCGAACAGAGGACCCTTAAGCACACATGAAAAGAACCAGCTTGGTCTATTATATATATAGAACAGATTCTCCATGCTGACATGCACAAATGTACCCATAGCATGCACTTTAAAGACAATTCCTCTCTTTATAGGCCTGCCTGTGTACTCGCTAGCTGCTCACTCATGCATCTCTCCTCGTACCTGCCATATGCATGCGTGCCTTTCAGATTATTAGCATTGCAGAAGAAGAACAATCAGAGCAAAGGGAAGGCATTCGGGCTGCACCTGTTTCTCCACCTCCAGCTGATGTCTCCCATGAGCTGCGAGCATAATCTGTACTACAGAGGGGTAGGACCATTTTGTTTAAATGATTCAAGACTCCTTTGAAGCACTGTTCACGATCACGTAGACTTTAAGATCTACGCATGAGTGCTGCGATGCTATAGACGAACACTGTCTTTAGGGAAAATGAAGCTGCAACCCTTTCAGGGACTACTGAATGTAAATTCTGATAAGTTGCTGCAGTAACATACCACAATGACTAGAAAACGAATGAAAAAGGGGCTAAAAAGATGGGACGGTCTTCGGAGTAGTCACAAGGCAACAAGGCCAGGTCGGCAGCAGTGGGCGACTCTCTTGTTACAGTCGCCCCCTATACCTTGTGAAACCATGCTTATCTTTTTTTAGCTTATAGATCCACCATTAGCAGGCATCTGCACTCAAAGCAAATATCTCCGGTTCACATAACTCAGGCCCACAGTTATACTGACCATGTAAGTGTCAGTGGTGCAATCGCTAACAATGCCAGGCGCAGCTGTTGTGACCCCTTCGGTGCTGCTTAGCAAACTGCAGGCCAACATAAATTGTCCAAAGCTGACCATACGCCACAAACCGCCTGCAATACGCACATCACTATTAATACAGACGCCACAGCATGGTTGCGTTATCTTTGTGCCAAGCTGGCATGTTTGCATGTCATCGTTGGGAACAGGCGTGCAACCTCCATGGCCATGTTGGTAAACTTCTCCAGGCAGGTCGCCAAAGTCATCATGAGTTTGACTGATGCACTCTTAACTATATTACTGACTAAATAAAGGTGCTAGAAAAGTTTTTAGTGAAAAGTTTATAAATGGTTTTGTTTTAAATTCGATGTACTAAACACATAAAGAGCAATAGTATTAAAAAGAAGCAGTTATAACAAATAAACAGTGACCTATTGGACGCCAAATGGCGAGCCCGCATTAATTTATACTCTTAAAGCTCTGATTTTGCCGGTTACTGATCTTTCCGTGACTTTTTTCATCAGTTTGCATTCTCTTTGCACTATTTCAAAATGGTCTGTCTTGCAGCTTAGTTTCCTTATTTGGACTGTGAGGACTGGACAGAGAATGGTACATTTTAAAACTTTTTGAGTGAAATCTTCACACGCCACAACAAGAAGCAAGGAATTTTAGTTTTTCCCTGATATAGGCACTTTAAAGCAAGACCTTCCACATACTATAAATATACTGTATACTATTCAAAGTTTTTTTCCTCACCTAGAACACAAGCCCAAGCTCAAAACCATTTGAGAACCTTTATGTTTTTAGAGTGTACCATAAAAAAGCTGTCCTGAGCTCTCCTCCGCCAGTGTAAAAATACAGGCCAGCGGAAATCCAGTGTAAAACTATACGTAGCTAATCTTTGGCTGCTCTGGAGGCATTCTGGACAGCCCGCTCTGCTTACTGCAGCTTCGAGCCAGAGGAGTCAGGTAGTGATGAAGCCTGATTTACAACATGCGGATGTGCCGGGGAAATTCCCTGGTAATAGCAGAGACCAAAAAAAGATCACTGTTTGTTGTTTTTACTTTCTACATGGCCAGGAGTGATAGGAAAAAAAAAAAAACAAAGTGAGTGAGCATTCAAGACGCATTACTCTATCCCATAGTGAAGACAACGTACCTACATCAGAGCAAGAAGAATTTTCTGTGACCTAGAGAAATGGGCACCTGTGCAAAAGGCTAATACTCAAATGAGGACATATGATCCCATGAGAAACACACATGTGGAAGTGAATAATTGAGTGGGACTGTCCCCCTGCTGTTGTGTTCTCTGGTAAAACTGTGGGAAGGAGTCTGAGGAGTTTTTGGTCGCAGAGGTGAAGCGACTTTAGCTCATCAAAGCTTAATTATCAGGAGGCTTCACAAAGCACTTTGGCTGTACAGACCACATCTCAGTAACGCCGATCCCAGAATACAGACCACTCTTCAGGTGTGCCAGACCCTTTCTGGTGGAAACAACGGTACTTGCCATCTCTTTCAGGACTGCTTTGAGCACACTGACTGGGACGTGCTTGGGGAGGCTGCACCCTATCGCAGCTCTACCAGCCTGGAGGAGTACACAGCATCAGTGACTGTGAAGGTGTGCATGCTGCTCTGAACCTGAGACACTGCCTTCAGATCTGGTGATAAGGCTGCCCTGAGAACAGCAAGGACCGACCTGTTCCAGGACCAACGTGTTCCAGGCTATACGAGCAGTGAAATTCCACGACCACTTCCAGGACACTTCCTGCCCACTGCTTGGTGAATTGGGTTAAATGCAGAGAAAGAATTTTACATATTGCCTGTGGCAGGGCATCTAGGCCATCAGCAACTACAGGGCATCTCCACCTGCATGTGATGGTGAGGCCTCTCTTACAGATGTACTGAATCACTAACACATGGTTTGAAGTATAAAGTGACACGGCAGTGAGACCACTCCAACCCCCAGTGACCAAGTGCTCTGTCTGTCCATGACTGATGTGAGGAAAACTTTGCTTAGAGTCAACCCCAGGGAAGGCTGCAACATTCCTGGTCGGATGCTCTAAGGATGTGCAGACGGGCTGACAGATGTTTTCACAAACGTTTTCTGAGCACCACCATCAGATTCTTGGCGGCCAGTGGCCTGGTTGTTAAGAGAGTTGCCCCTGTGATCAGAAGGACATGGGTTCGAATCCCAGGACTGCTAGTGGCACCACTGGGGTACTCTTGAGCAAGGTACCGTCCCCACACGCTGCTCCTCGGGCGCCATATCTGGCTGCCCACTGCTTCGCTTGGTGAATTGGGTTAAATGCAGAGAAATAATTTTACATTGCTCACACTGTGCTGTGCTGTGGTGTGTTCACGCGTGACTATAAAGAACCACTTCATTCCAATATGCTTCAAAGCCACCACCTCGCTGTGCCAAAGAAGTTGTCAGTGTCCTGCCTCAATGACTATTGTCTCGTCTCACTTACACCAATCATCATGAGATGCTTCGAAAGGCTCACCATGAGGCATGTAAGATCACAGCTGCCCCCACACTGGCCCCCCTGCAAATGCTCTATTGATAGAGAAGACATTTGCAGTAATTCAGTTTTTTAGTGGTTACATATTTGCTGTAGATTTGCCTGCTGTTGCTGTTGATAACATACTATATAATGTGTTATAGCTCATAAGGCAGAAATCTAGTCAAGAACATATTATAACAGTTCTATGAAAGATTTTTTTCAGATAATTTTCCTATATGAATTTAGTTTGTAAGTCACTTTAGTTTATGGCCCCTTATGTCAAAACAAAGTCATTCAGCTGTAAGATGACAACTAATGTCATCTTATGGTTGCTGACATAAGGTGCTTGCAAATACTCAAGAATTGCTTTGTAAATATGTCTATTATTTTAAACATGGTACAACTCTCACTATTCACGTTGATATTACTGATCCACTACTGATCTCTACATCGTGCAATAACATACTCCTAACTACCGTTTGGGGTATGTTCATACAGAATTCACTTAACTGGAAGTTGCTTATCTATAGTATTTATACCCAGCAGTTGTGTACATAGCATAGTGTAGTGAGGCTTTTCTACAGATTTTTTTATTCGCTTTATAGACTGTACATTTTTATACTGTACTTGTCTTTGTGTCTCCGTGCGTCTGTGCAGTCATAACATAAGCCATTTCCTCCAGGATCAATTATGTTTTCTGATTCTGATTCTGACAGCTACTGGACCATCTCCACCGACCCATATCTTTTAAAAGCAGGTCTGAATCCTGTCAGGCTGGTGTCACAGTCAGGAAGGTAAGGCAGTTTGGCTCTTTATTTTTTCCTCTTTTCCACCATCTGAAATTGGCCTGCTGACAGTGGCCTGTCACCGGCTTATGCCTTCATTCGACAGGCGGCTCCGTCTGCAGCAAGTGAACAGGTGCTTCTTTGTTCCTCATCTAATGCTTCGGGCCGGTGAGCGAGGACCCACAGCCATTCCCACACATTAATGAGCCTGCGCTTTGTCCAGAGCAAATGTTTAGATCTTTTGCACTGATTAAACGCTCGGCTGATCTGCGGACTGTTTTGACATGACGTGTTGGAACTGAGTGGTTCTCCTCACATCTCTCTGGGCTCCAGCATTAAGGGACAGGGTGGGGGGGGGTTGGGCTGTATGCAGCGGGGAGGTTGAGAGGCTCTGACCCCTAAATCTTGGAAATATGTCTGTGGGTTTGAAGCGGAGACGGGGATATAACCCAGAATGTCCCGCCACAGTTCTGCCTTGCCAGGGTGGAATGTTCTGGGTGACTGAGGGTATGCTCAGGCCTGGAGGGCTGCGGAGCACTGAGTGTTACCATGTACCCCAATTGGTTGTTGTTTTAATTAAAGAGTCTGCGCAAGTCATCGTCAGTAAAAGCACCCTCGGGCGCAAAAGGATGGGGAACTTCCAAACAGTGAAAATGTCAAGGAGTAATTAAGAGACCAACTATTAGTGGTTTCTAGTGCAATTCAAATAAATATGTCGATTAAAGGAAACAGGATTTTTGACTTCGCTGGGAACAGTCTGAAGTTTTGAAGTCTGGGAGAGGAGTGTGCTTAAAGAGCATGTATACACAGGTCATAGACCACTAATACGAATACTGACGTTTTCATTAACCTTAAGGCTTTGTCACACTTACGAAGAACGGAAATACACAGCAAAACGCACATACATGGGGTCATATTTAGTGCAAAGTCTTTTTAAAGCTTTAAAGTCACAAGAAGACCTTCTGTCTATTGTCCTGCTGGATTTGGCATCCTGTCCATTTTAGGAACTCTCTAAGCTGGTTTCCTCTTAGCAATTTTGAAAATTGCAGCTATCATGACCCATGATAAACATAAACGATCCACACTTGAGGTGTTTTGGTGTACAGGCATTGGCCCTCAGCTGCATTGAATATTACCCTGCTTTTCAACTCTTCTCTTCTTTTAATGGCTTTGAAAGAAACATCAACAGCTTAATTTAAATGGAAAAAACAGGCAGAGAAGTACATGAAATATATTCATTTACATTTCTTTGTTCAGAATGGTGGTTCACAACAAAAAACAGGGAATCTTTATTTGGAACATTGTTTTTATTTGTAAAACTGCACAATGACAGACTTTTCAGATTATATTACATAAAAGAAAATGTCAATTTTTTAAAAACATTTCTGCATAATTCAGCCCTTGAGGTGTAAATGAAGTTGGTCTGGTTCTTTTTAGAGAGAGACTTTCTTTCTATGATAACTCCTGAGGTGTAGTGTTTGTTAATGATGTTAGTCTTGCAGCTGCAGCAAAATTTGGACACCAACTATGTTTTGTCTACTTTTGGAGTGAGTAGAAAATTATGTCCAAAAGGTTTTTCATTCAACTGTTCCTTTAACTCGACTTTGTCACTGGGCAGTAAAAGCTGTGTCTGTCATGAACAAATGCATACTTTATTCTGAAGTGTGTTGCAGTGCTGGTTGGGTTTAAGTTAAGCCTGAGTTCTCACTGATGTGTACAGTCATGTTCTTGTTTTTTTTTCTCAAGTAGCTTTTTGCTTTGTTCTTTTGCTTTCACCAAGTCTTCGGCTTTTAATGTAATAGTGAAACCACAATGCTTGGTTACATAATGGTGGCTGTATAATGACTGTGCATATGCTATATGGACAATAGGATTGGGACACCTGACCATTACCCCAATTGGGACTTTGCATTCAGATACATAGACTTTAATATGGAGTTTATATGGGAATTTGTGCCCATTCATTCTGTAGAGTGTTTCTGAGGTCGGGCACTGATGATGGACGAGAAGGCCTGACTCAAAATCTCTGTTCCAGTTCATCACAAAGGTGTTGGATGGGGTTCTTCCCCAAACTGGGTCCATACAGTTGGAAGCATGTCCAAAATATCTTGGTCTGCTGAAGCATTAAGATTGTCCTTCACTGGAAGTAACGGGCCATCTTAATTCAATAATAAAGAGGTGTGTCCCAATACTTTTGTCCATATAGTGCATGTCCTACTAAATACATCTGGTTGATTAAACTTGGCAAAGTTACATCTGTAGTGGCCCTGTGATGGACTGGTGGCCTGTCCAGGCTGTTTCTCTACCTTTCGCCCAATGAGCACTGGGATAGATTCCAACACTTCTCGCGACCCTGATTAAGGATAAGCGGCTCAGATAATCAACTAACGAATTAATGTCTCGACTGACATTAGCTGCGCGATCAGAGGACAGTTTCCGCAGATGTATTTCTGTGACCAACACTATTTTAATACACTAATTGTTCAGCAAAGGTTGTTTGACAAAAGTTGTAACTTCATCTGATGTATCAGTAAGGATTTTCTTCCCTCTAGCCCCTACTTTTATTTTAATACCTGATGTATTATGACATACCAGTTGCAGAGGACATTCATCATGTGAGAGTGTAAGTGCCTTACTCTAGTCCGAGTAAGCGGTAAGGGGAGCCTTAGAACATCAACATCCCGAGGCATGCGAGGGTCTTAATCTGGCCTTGGTCTCGGGTATCAGACAATGGACAGCCATTTCATCTTGTTAACCCTTTTCTATGCACAAAAGGGTTAAAAATGAAACATCCATTGAAAGGGTCAGACCTTGGCCTTAACACTGTCCAAACACCACCATGTGTGGCGGAGTCTTCTAACTCACCTCTTCCCATTTGCTCTGTCATTAGACAGATAATGATCAACCATACCGAAGTAATACAAATGGTTTTCTGTGATGGGGTGAGTCCTGCATGGGGTTCGGAGGTAGCTAAGAGCCAGAAACCATTGATGAATCAGTCAGGACCCTCACTGTAATGCACGTCTGGGGCATTACCTCACTCTAGATACTGAAGGCTCTAACAGCAACGAATGGCTTTTACAATTTAGGAGGTAAACAGTTCCACACTGTTTACATTAGAGTCATCAATCGAGTATTCTGCAACAAGAGAAACAAAGAGGTGCAGGCTTTGCAGACTTCTTCGTTATCCAGGGACATTTTCATGACACATTCCTTTGCAAGCACTGGAGACAATGTTAATACCTTCTGAATGAGAACATTGTAATGTTCTGGTGGAGATATGAATGTTTAAGTCTGATGATGGTGATGCAGGTGCACTATCTGGACAAAAGTATTGGAACACACCTGTTTTTCAGGATTTGGGTTAGGGCCCTTACTTCCAGTGAAGGGCAAACACCAAGACATTTTGGACAACGCCATGCTTCCAACTTTGTGGGCACAGTTTGGGGAAGAACCTTTTCAATTCCAGCATGACTGTGTCCCAGTGCACAAAGCAAGGTCCATAAAGAGATGGTTGGATGAGTTCGGTGGAAGAACTTGACTGGCCTGTACAGAGTCCTGACGTCAACCCCATCCAACACCTTTGTGATGAACTGGAACGGAGATTGTGAGTCAGGCCTTCTCGTCCATCATCAGTGCCCGACCTCAGAAACATTCTACAGAATGAATGGGCACAAATTCCCATAGAAACTCTTATAGCTGAAAGAACTCCATATTAAAGTCTATGTATTTCAAAGTAATGTCATTAAAGTCCCTGTTGTTGTAATGGTCAGGTGTCCCAATACTTTTGCCTCCATTCAGTCTGACTTAGCAGCTGCTCACCCACATACTGCAGATTGTAACATAGGACAGTATCCCAACTTAGGCAGCTGGTGGTCTAGTGGTTAGGGCGTTCACCCTGCAATCAGAAAGTTGTGGGTTCAAATCCCAAGACTGCTTGTGGTGCCTCTGAGGTTCCCTTGAATAAGGTACCGTCCCCACACACTGCTCCCTGAGTGCTGTGTTCCTGGTTGCCCACTGCTGCACTTGGTGAATGGGTTAAATACAGAGTAAGTATTTCATACTGTGTGTTCACGCATGACAGAATGGTCACTTCGCACAATCTTAAAACACATGATGGAGGTATGCTTGAAATATAATCGTAGCCTGTTGCATAATCCCTTTGCCAGTATTCCTATACTTTTCTATATCAATGTTATTTAATGTATATATACACATGATTATCTCAGACCCACATGGTCTAGACATGGAGATCATGAAGCGTTTTCATGTATTCAGATGAAAACACACAGTGGTGCTTCTGCTTATGCAGTTCACAGCAGGCAACCATGTGAGGACGACTGCTTTAGACAACGACATTGTTTTTTTCAGAGGGCCTCTGAAACATTTCAAGGGTCGTTCAAGCCTCTTGAAACCATGATTACTTGCAACATTATTCATGTTTGTTTTTTTCTGTCATTTGCATAGGTTGCTCCGTAATTCTGCACCAGTACATGCAGCAGTTACAACAAGAAACTAGTTACATTTACTTAAATCCATATAAACATGTATGGGGAATGAAACCATTCTTGTGTTTAATATCGTGTTAGTCATATTTTTACTAACAAGGTATTTGAAAGTGAAAAAAGTGTAGTGAAAGTGACCATTCTGTCATACGTGAACATGCTGCAGCACACAGTGTGAACAGCATGAAATTCTTCCTCTGTATTTAAACCCATTCACCAAGTGAAGCAGCGGGCAGCCAGGAACACAGCGCCCGGGGAGCAGAGTGTGGGGAGAGTACCTTACTCAAGGGAACCTCAGAGGTGCCACTAGCAGTCTTGAGAATCAAGCCCACGACTTCTGGATCGCAGGGCGAACGCCGCCTCCCACTGCCAGAAATATATTCATTTATTTATTTCACTTCATTGATCCCAGAGGAAAATGCTTGAGTGCTCTGCATTTTAGACCATTCACCAAGTGAAGCCTCGGGCAGCCAGGAACACAGCGCCCGGGGAGCAGTGTGGGGGGGGACAGTACCTTGCTCCTGGGATTTGAACCCACGACTTTCTGATTGCAGGCCGAACTCCCTTACCACTAGGCCACCAGCTGCCCGAGAAGTCAGGGGAGAGCGCGGACTACAGGGGAGTCAGGGGAGAGTCCCCCACTACAAGAAATTATTTAGGGAATTCACTGTGGTCAGCACAGCTGGAGTGCAAAGGTGAACCATCTTCCTGATCATGGTGTCTCCCCTGCCAGGTAAGTAGTGTGTGGGGACAGTACCGTACTCAAGGGTACCTCAGTGGTGCCATTGGCAGTCCTGGGATTCAAACCCACAGACTCCTGATCACAGGGGCAACTCCATAACCACCAGGACACCAGCTACCCCACAGCATTTAATTGTTTATTAATTGGATAATAATCACCACCAAATCATGAATGAAGTAGTTATGACACAACAGTGGGCTGTTATAGCTGATGAAGATGACGTGTATGTTGTTCCCTGATGGAGAAGACGGATGATCAGTACCCACTGCAAGCTTTAACAGTATCCACGAATGTAGACTCACTGTTTGGTAAGCAACGTGTCACTATTACGCTTTATATTTTTGTGTTATAATTGCATACTAATGATTTTGAATTTGTTTGTGACCTAATTAATTATCATTAATAAACACATTTCAAGCCATTTATAAATACTTTCTAAGTGTAATATTACTGTAAAGTGGTACATTTTTCCCCCCTTCATGTGTGTGTCTTTTTCACAATAAAAATATCCAATAGAGTGTACTGTTCAGGTCAGTTGTGCACATTAATTGTGTTTAAAGGTGAAGCACATTCATATTTCCTCAGGGAAGGGATGTTTGGATGAACAGTGAGTGTTTCACATTAATATTACTAAACATTTTAAATAAAACAAAAAAATTAATAATACAATACATTACACAATAAATAGTGATACTATGTTCAGTGTATCACTGTGCTCTTGTGGAAGTCCAGTATCACTTGTAGTTTCCATCAGAAACCTGGTTTTACTCAATCAGTCCTTCATTAAATAAAATCAGGATCCAAACAATGGCTGGAGGAACCGAGGAGGAATCTGGAACCGAACCTGTGTTCTCCTCACCAACTTACAAAAAATCAAATACTTTTTCACGAACAAATCTTTTTACTGCTTTCTTGTTCGTTTGCATTAATTCTAGTGTTAACTTTGCAAGCAGAAAAAAACTTTATTACACACTGAGAAAATTAAAAACAGTTTGAGACTTTTGCACAGTACCGGACCGCTGTGAGGGTCCCACCTGAGTCTCAGTGTTTGAAAGGTGAAGTTATTTCTGACAGTGATAGTAAGACCACAGCCCACCAGCCCGAACCACTCGGATCTCATAAATGTGAGCCTTTTCTCGATGAAATATTGAAGCCAGTCTGACCGATAGCACGCGAGGCGGAAGGAGCTCGATGAATAAATGAAAAGCCTTTTGAAAAAGGTTGCGTGCGCATGCGCGAGGCTCCACAGAGGGGGGCGCGTGCCCACCTGACCGCTGGCTGGGACGCGCGCGCGACTCCTTCTCTGTCGGGCGCACTTAAAGACGCGCAAACTGTCCAAAAGTTTGCGCTTTTGAAGCTGCGCAGTCTGGAGTACAGGGTGCTTAAGTATTTCTTTTATTTATTTATTAAGTTTTGAGTTCGTTATTTATTTGTTTTTATTGTGTGTAAACGTGCGCGCGCACTCGGGTGCTGAAGTGCTGAAAGTTTGGACCGATGTTCAACGGCTCATATCGTTCGCTTAGTGGGAAATAGAGGGAGGGAGAGAGAGAGAGAGAGCGGTAGATAGAGAGAGAGACCTTCACTTCTCAGGCTGTGAGATCATTTGAGATATAAATATCTCCTCGCGCCCGCAGACTTGCTCGAGCTCCTGCAGCCCCCGGGTTAAAGCCCACCGGTGCTGTGTGAGCCAGAGGAGCGCAGGGAGAGCGGCACGATGTTGGAAGTGGCCTGACCCGAGAGCCTTGGGGAAGAATGCACGCTCCTCTCCTGGTGGTGGTCTTTTCTCAGCTGATGGGCTTCGTGGTGTCCGCGCAGGAGGAGAGCGCGTCCGGACGCAGGACCGGCAGGCTGTACTGCAGGGTGGGCATCGGCTTTCACCTTCAGATTCACCCCAACGGGAGAGTCAACGGGAGCCACGAGCCCAATCACTTCAGTAAGTAACTCGCCATCACTCCCTCAGCTCTGCATAAACCTGCTCTTATCTGGAAACACCTCGTCTTATTTCCACACATTTCTTAATATTTTATACTGTACTTGTCTCTGTGTCTCTATGTGTCTGTGCAGTCATTACATAAGCAAATTCCTCTGGGATCAATAAAGTTTTCTGATTCTGATTAAAATTTAAGGGGGTAAAATGGCTATTAGAAAGCACAATCGTTTTTGATGCCCTTAAAGAAATTTTTAAGTGCTTGGTTATTAGAGAACTAGTTTTGTAAACGAATTGTGTGAGTGTGAAGAACCTGTGTAGTGCAACAGTAATGTAGTGGTTTTAAGAAGAACCCTTCAGTTGGTAGATAGCTTTTAGATTGTTTGGAGAAGTAATTTTGGGAACGAATCACATGTGTGGCAAAGCTTTGTAAAGTTTTAAGAACATCTGCATAATGTAAACAATCTAGGAAGAAACTTTAAGATTTTGTTTTGAACTGTTTCTGCAAATGAGCCACTGTGAAGAAACTTGGTAACGTAAAGTGTGTAGGAAGAGCCCTAAATTGGTACAGAACATTATGAGTTAAAATGTTAATCACGATTACTAACTTCTTCGTTCTTCTATGGCATCATGAGCTCAAAGCTTGTGGACAGGGTCTAAGATATGCCTTAGTTATAGAAGTACTGCATCATACCTAATACTATTTTACCCCATTACTATGGCACTTTTAGGTCCAGTAACCTTTTGCTAAGTTGAAATTTGGTGCAGTCCAGGGCATTCTTTCATGGTGTCAAACTGTACCTTGTTATCGATTAATAAAAATTTGGCACTATAAAATGCTGACATGAGATAAAACACTTTGCATCGACATCTTAATAGGGGAATAATGCCAGTAAGGCTTGTCGCCTGCTTTGAGCTGGTGATAAGGTTGAGGCTTCACCAAAGTGAGCTGAGATGTCCAGGACCAGCAGACTGTGCTACTGCTCCTGACTGAAACGGCTTGTTTATTGGAAGAAACGGAACGCAAAACAGGTGCAACAGCTCAGATGAGAATGCGATTTGGTAGAGAACCAGAATGACTGCCATCGATAGCATGCCATGCACTGGATTGTTGTTAATGGTTGTATGTTTGAGGGACATACCATGGTGTTAAGTCTGTCCAGAGGGACCAGTGTGTAGTAGATAGAACAAAAAACAGAAGAAGTCCCTCAGAATGACAACCAAGTTGCTTCGAGGTCATTGAGAATTAGAAAGAAAACTACCCCAGGCAATCCTCCCAGTCACATAAACTGCTTAGCCCCACACCTAATCCACCTAATACCACTCGGATGCAACTTAAATAAAACAATGAATACAGTCAAAATACTGCGATAATACTGGACACATAACATTAGGGCCGGGGCTTTGCAGAACCAAAACAATGAGATATTGTTTCTCATTTTTGTGGAATGGACTGATGGACTGATCAGAATGATGCCAGATTCATTTTCCGTATGGAAGTTAGAAGGCTGTTGTTCGCTTCAGAAATTCCAGGGTAATGTAATCCAAGCATGGGCATCTGATTTTGGGTGGGACTGTATAGTGAAGTTGGTGATGGGGTGGCCCACTGTGTCGATGTTCACTTCGGCAAATTGAGCATCTAGCTCAAGTCGATCATTTACTAGCTCAAGTTTATTATTTACTGACAGTGGTTCACGTGGTAGATTTGTAATGGCTTGATCACCCTTAAGCATGCTTACAAAAACTAGTCAACACTAGCTAGTCAACGTATGTTGACTAAATTTGTCTGTTGCAGGTGTGCTGGAACTATTCGCCGTGTCTCAAGGAGTCATAGGAATCCGAGGGGTTTTCAGCAACCGCTTTCTAGCCATGAACAAGAGGGGATGGCTTCATGCTACTGTAAGTCAAATTTAGCACATTCCACATTCACACAAAGTCATGAAGCCATAGCTGAGCTCCTGCAGGCAGAAGATGTCAATTCCCTACCAGCAGGCGTCTCTGAAATGAAAGTTTACCATCCTCAGCCACGTGGGGTGAATCTTGGCTGGGTCTGATGTTTGCAAGTTTCGTGAATGACAAAGATTTGCTCAGCACACAGCGGCAGCGAGGTGCATCACAAGCTGGCTTTGCCGACAAGCATCTGTGGGGGTCTGGGCCTGGCCGATAGAAGTCAGAGCTTATTAGCATGTGCTAATGGAAAGGCAGATTAGAACGGAGCCTGGCATAGCTGATAATCTTACAAGGAAAGGAAGAAAAAAATCAATATCTTGAGCAAACAGAGTCGGGCAGCTGCAGAGATGGAGAAGCGAGACCAACGTCTAGATAGCAGAGCCTGTATCACATGGTGACAACCCAGAGATCTGAGAGGGAGCGGATGCTTAAATGACTGATTGGGAGTCACTTTTCAGACTTGGCTTATGGAAACAGGCCGTTATGTGTATATAGCTGTGGCAGTAAAGTGTTGCAGTTCTTTTATTACCATGTGTCTTTTATTACCATGTTGCTTTAGCTTGTGTCAGTGGTGTGTTCTAGTCTGACGGAGAGGGTATACTGTGACTAGCTACTAAATAACAAATATATCTAGCTACATCACCTTCACTTCGGATATAATTCTGGATGCTTTCAATTTATTATGTCTCTAATGTTACATACAGTATAATTACTGATCATAGGGCAGATTTAGTTGCCACCGACAATGCTGGTAAAAATAGCTATTGGTAAAAAATAACTCTTAATGTTAACTCGAATCTGATTCCTGTTCAGACCTGATATTAACAATAATCCCAAGTGATCTAATAATAAGAGGGCAGCGAGACATGCAGCCATTTCCATGTGTCTCAAATGCATCTCTAAAGACCCCTTATGATCAGATTTCATTATTGGAGGAAGGACACCCGGCACATTTCCTTCTAGCAACGTTTGTTGTCAGACAAAAGTGTTTCATGTTCATGTAAATGCATGAGTTGTTACAAATGGGTTCAGACTGCAAATATTTTAGGTCATTTGCGTCCATGGTCACTTCCGCAGGTTGGTTGGGTGATCCGACCACGATGTATATCTAAAACGAATTGGACTAGCTTATAGTTAGCATTGTCCACTTATTATCAGATCACCCAAGACTCATGTTAATACCAGGCTTAAGTGGGACAGAGGGATCACATTTGAAGTTCCAGCTATAGGATGAGTAAGAGAAGTTATTTGCAGAACTGGATTATTATTGCTAACTGAAAACTTTTTTTTCACATACACTGGCCACATTGGCCAAATGCATACTTTGTTATCAAGATTTGCTGTTATTCTGTTAACAGTTACCTTAAAATTGAGAACATTTTAATTATTAAAGAGTACATTAAGAGATAAAATGGAACTTTAAGGAATGACAGCCACAGACAGTCTGCTAATTTGTCTTTTTCTGCTGCCGTAGTCGTAATTTGCTCTAAAATTACTGGAAACAAATGTTGTTCTAACTTTCATACAGAATTTGGAGTGATGGTTCCGTCTCATAGAAGTTACCATTTTGGAGATAAAGGGTCGGTTTCCCAGACAGGGTTTAAGCTTAGTCTTGGACTACCCTTTCCTTTTCAATGGGAAATCTCCATTCACAGCACTACGTAATCAAGGACTAGGCTTAATCCCCGTCCGGGAAACTGACCCAAAGTGTTTAACGTCCCAACACCATTGATATCTGTGTGGTATATAGACTACACAGCTAGAATATATGAGACTCACATACAGAAGGCCTTTGTGTCCTTGCTGCAGAAGTTTTCCTCAGAGGCAGTTTCTATTGCAAATGGTTTACGTTCTGTTGGATTTAGAAAGGAGCTTGGGAAGCTAATCCTAGATCTCCTGTTCACATCGAACTAAGCTATATATGCTTTGAAGGCTCTATTATTGTTGCATGAGACAGTCTCTGGGTAAGGTGCATTTGTGCCAAACCACACTTTTCATAGCCTCATGTCAGATAACATAATGTCTTAGTTCAAACTCAGAGCTGGAACTTTGGATGGCACATTTCAATTCTTTCTGAAAACCACATTCTTTTCTGACCATGCGATCATATGGACATCTGTTTTTGGGATTATAATCGGAATTATAATGATTATTTCCCCTTGTGCTCACTCTCTCTACTAATAATATCGTAGAGAGATGTAAAATCTGATAGGGTCGTAATCACTAATTCATTTAAATGATGATACTCACACAAGTCTGATCTTAACGGAATGACTTTTACTAAGGTTAAGACATTTCTCATTTCATTGTACTCACTTCGTAGCTCTTGATTCTGACCTGACACACATGAAATTAACTTGTTTACGTAACACTGTGCATTTCTAAAAGTTACTCAGAGTGCAGAAGGGAGATGGAGAGTGCGGGTCAAGGGGGAAAGGAAGGAAAAAAGGATGCATAAATCTGAAGATGAGCCTCTAAGCTGCTCCAGACATCATCAGCAATTAGAGCAGCTGCAGTGGCTCTGTCAGTGTTGAATTAGGTTTGATTTTCCTCAGCCCAGCTATAGTTGCATAGGCTTATTTAATAGCCCTGTCAGCTTGGGTCTTAAACCCTGGAGTACTGCGCTCCACAGACAAGCTGGCCCAGCCAACAGGGTATCGGATGACTTAGTGTCTTCTGTTGTTGCACTGTCTGTCGTATTTAATATTTAGATGTTTTCACAGGGGTAATTTATTGCAGAGATAATGGCGGGGAAGACAGATGTATATCACGGCACGACAGATGTATATCACCTAGCCCACAAGCCATTCAAAACAATATTTTTTGAAGGTTAAAGGGTCACATGGATTTATAGAGTAAACAATTGGAAAAGAGACACAAGGGGCGTTTCTCAGTACGCATTCTTCTCTGTACTTCTCGTGGACGCGTCACCAGTCATGGCCCAACTACCGTTTCAATTCAAAGGTCGTACCTAGTCCAGTACAGATCAATTTCATGGAAGTTTCCTTGATTCGTGGGTTTTGTCAAGGATGCATCAGAGATGACTGATGTGGACTTGAGTAGTCAAGTTTCCCAGAATGCATTTTACACACAATAGCAGAATGTCTCCAAACAAAGTGCCACATAAATGCAATTTTTAAGCAATCACCACCAGACCCAAGTTCCTAAGACTTTCTGCTACCATTTTTGTTCTCCTCACTCAAAAACTGCGAACTCAAACTGTGAACATAATTATTTCACACATCTGTCAACAGCGGGGGTCAGGTGTTCCATTACTTTATATGGACAAAAGTAATGGGACGCCTGACCCCTGTGAAAACCAGCCGAGAGCTAGAGCGCTGAGTGGACAAAAGTAATAGCCATTACACCAACAGAGACTTTAATGACACTGCATTCAGATACATTTACATTTACATTTACGGCATTTAGCTGACGCACTTATCATCTGTTTCTTAAATCTGTAAAGCTAAACTTAAATCAACGTCTACTATTCAACCAAGTTACTGCATGCTCGATATACCTAAACAACACCTGTCAAACAATTTCTAAACAACACATGTCAAAGAAAAGTCAGAAGTTAAAACAAAAGTAAGGAAGGGATGGGGATAAGGGTTTTATTTTTTGAGAAATAAGCAAGCAAAATGAGAGACATAGTTAGTCACCAAGGTGCTCCTTGAAGAGGTGGGTCTTCAGACGACGCTTGAAGACAGCGAGGGACTCCGTAGATCTGATATCTGATTGGAAGAGGGACTTCATTCCACCACTGGGGGGCCAAGACTGAGAAGAGTCTTGACGCAGGTCTTCTTCTTCTTTTGAGCAACAGAGGCTCAAGATGAGCCATGCTTGAAGCCCTGAGAGGACAAGAAGTGATCCGTTCCTTGATCAGTGCTGTTATGTATGGGGGTGCAAGTCCATTCTTGGCCTTGAAAGCAAGTGTTAAGGACTTGAACTTAACGTGAGCAGCCACATGGAGCCAGTGAAGGTTCCTTAGTAAAGGTGTGGTGTGAGTGAACTTAGGAACATTGAAGACTAACCTTGCAGCTGCATTCTGAATCAGATGAAGTGGTTTAGTTACCTTCTGCGGAAGTCCAGCCAGTAGAGAGTTGCAGTAGTCCAGTTTGGAGATGACTAGAGACTGGACGAGAATCTGTGTGGCTTTTGTGGTGATGTTGTAGAGAAGGTATCTGCATGTTCTGGAGATCTGGTCAACCTGCAGCGAGAAAGACAGATCTTCATCTAGTGTAACACCAAGATTTCTTACATTCTTAGAAGGGACGATAACAGTGTTCCCAACAGAAACAATGAGGCTTGGTGAAGGACTCCCTTTGATGAAGAGGAGCTCAGTCTTGCTGCGGTTCAGCTTGAGGTGGTGGGCCCCCATCCAAGAAGAGATATCGGCCAGACAGTCTGAGATGCAGGTTGAGGCCTGGTTGTCACTGGAAGGGAAAGAGAGAATAAGTTGCGTATCATCAGCATAAAAGTGGTAGGAAAAGCTGTGTGAGGTGATTACATCCCCAAGAGAACCAGTATATAGAGAAAAGAGAAGTGGTCCAAGGACAGAGCCCTGTGGAACACCAGTGAATAATCTTTGTGGAGCAGACTGGGTGCCTTGCCATGCTACCTGGTACCTCCGGTCATCAACGTAGGATGCAAACCAGTGCCAGGCTGTGCCCGAGATCACAAGGTTGGAGAGAGTGGCGAGGAGGATCTGGTGATTGTGTTGAAGGCAGCAGAGAGGTCAAGGAGGATCAGAGCGGAATACAGGTTGGCTGATCTAGCCGCGTGAAGTTCTTCTGAGATGGCAAGTAGAGTAGTTTCAGTGGGGTGTGCCATCTTAAACCTGGACTGGTGGGGGTCCAGAAGCCTGTTTAGAGTGAGAAACAAGTTGATCTGGTTATACACTGCACGTTCCAAGACTTTGGAAAGGAAGGAGAGAAGGGATCCCAGTCTGTAGTTGTTGATGTCTGAAGAGTCCAGCGAAGGTTTCTTCAGAATCGGTGTGACCACAGCAGACCTGAAGGCAGATGGAACATGGCCAGGCATCAAGGAACCGTTGATTATGTAGGCAATGTGTGGGATGAGATCTGAAGATATCTTCTGGAGTGTGCTCGATGGGAGAGGGTTGAGCGGAGACGTGGTAGGTTTACTGGACATCAGGAGCAGTGACACTTCCTCAGGAGAGAGCGGTGAGAAGGCATGAAACTGGGCAGCATGGTCTGGTCTTGAGGCTAACTTGTTTTTCTATAACAAACTAGATAAAACATGAATGCCCTGCAGGGGCAAATAGCTTTGGTTTCATATTTGATTTGAGTACATTATTGTAAAAGTTGAGATTTACAGAAATATTTTAACTGTAACTGTGTGAAAGGGAACACTGCTGTTAAAAAGCTCCTTATTTGTTTAAAGTGTTTGCAAACAAAATGTTGTTGTACGTTTGTTCATATAGCAGTATTTTAAAAATAAAAGTGCGCAATACACTACTTTTGAATTCATTAATTTAATTTTGCATATAACAACCATGCGATTAACCATGATATAAAAATGTAATTGCCCAGCATTTATATATATATATATATATATATAACTTGATTTTAGGACAATAATTTTCTCTTTTTTTTTTCCACCACTGCACTACATCACGTTAAACAAAACTATTTATGCTGCTTGTAATGAAACCCACAGTGTTCTTTAACTGCTGGCACTATCACAATATGGTCAGAAAAGCACAGTAGTTTACCATAATGATAAATTCTGTCTTAATGTCCAGCTCTGATTCACTATTATAAAGTCCAATATTTGAAACAACAGCTTAGTGTGCTTATTAAAAACTCTACCCACAGCCTACGTTTAGTCCTGAGCTAACACACTACCCACAATCTTAAACACAACCATAAGCTAAAATACTAGCCTCAGTCTAGAACAAGCAATGGCGCTTTCAACAAATTCAACAGTATCACAGTGGACAGTAACAGTATACTAATGAGGGTCATGCTGAGAGATGGGAGACACCCCAATATTTCCAGGCATAGGGTTGTAATAAGCTCACTGACTGAAGCAGGGCTGTTTGAAGAACTAGCGACTGTACAGGCCCTACAGAGTGTCTGTTGGTTTCAGGCTATTTGTGTCACACATCCAAACCACAGATGTATTTCCTTAACAGTTAGCACATTACCAGCACCTCCACCAGGAAACACCATGATAACATCTACAGGCAGTGTGGGCAACTTCAAAAAATGTAAGTGCATCGTAAGTTATGTCGGGTCAAGCTGTGACTGGCATGTTTAGTTAATATCTTAATGGCATAATTTTCTGCTATGCTGCACTCCTCAGTAAACCAGAACAAGCATTATTATTATTTCAGTGGTTCCATGTTGGGGAAAGTCCATCCTTGGGCACACAATATAGTTTCCCACCAGCTATATTTTTAGAGAAGAGGAAACACACAATTATGAGTATATACATGCAAAACCATTTTGGCGTGTTGTTTATTGACAAGGCAAACTCGTAGGCCGCTGCGGAGACTGTAAACTGTTTCAGGCATATTTTTTGTATGCCTGTAGATTGAGAGTAGGCAGTGTGGCAAAAGTATATGACAAAGCTTGCAAACACTGTCATGAAATACAATAATCATCATGATATTTTATTGGAATATCATGGGACTAGACCAAAAGTCACACACTGCACTGCATTAAATCTAATGAAACAAGATTAACTGTGGTCTCTTTGTAATAAAACTTGCAGTGCCTCAGTTTACTGCACTGGCATGGACTGACATCCACGATGCGCTCAGAAAAGCGTCCTGTGACATGTGATGGTAACAATATATGATCACTGTATTGCCAATCCCTGCTTACTAAATACAAATGACATGTCCAGGAGTTACTATTCTTAAGCAGGTCAGAATATCAGAAAAGTCAGGGGAACTCTCAGCATCAGCAGGATTTTTTTTTTTTTGCCCAAAACACACCGGCTGTAATGAGGTAAATCTCAACACAGACAAGAGCACTTACATTGTATTTAAATTCTGCTACTATATAAAAAATGCCATCGCATAAGTACACTTATTGTGGTACATTAGTTCATCACTTCTAAATTTCAATGGATGAAGGTAACTCGTTTTTCATTTCTCCAAATTTATAAAGCTAGTTTGGTTCATTAAAAGCAAATCATGGTAAGCATATAGAGATTTGGTTAATAGTATATTGAAATTTGGCTAATGGAAAGTGCTGGAAATGTACTAGTGTTTAGCCCATGCAGTGCTCTTCCAGATCATCCATCAGTCAGTTCGGTTGTAAGGAAATTGGAATCGAGATCAGCCATAAAACGTCCTGATCTCTGTTTCCCTACTGGTGTGTAGAAGCTTTATTAGAAGCATCTTCTTACAACCTGTAGGAAGGGGGTCAGACTTCAACTCTGAAGGGCCCCAGCACTTTATTGTTTATAATTCTACCATTTAACACATCTGATTCAACAGCTAATTAGCTTTCACACTTTGAATTGGGTGTGCTAAGCATGAGTTATACTTTCGCAGCAGACGTTCGCCCAAGGCTCAGCAGAAGGCGTGCAAACCTGAAGCAGGCATGTAGGCGTTTACACTTAGGTCGCTGCACCGCTTGACTGACTCCACAAACAAATGCAGAGGCGTACTTGCTCAGCCAATCTACCTTCAGATTCATCCATTTGAGTACGCCATGAGTGCCAAGTTACAAAGATTTTGAGGTGTGCAACCATGTGACATGACACCATACAGGGCCATGTGGCTGAAAACAATTTTTGTAGGGATGTGAGCATCTGGTGACCTAACTAATGGAGTGTATGGTAACGACAAGTGTTTCAAATACTACAAGGTGCACTGATTATTTAATTCTCAGGCAGGTGTGTGTGTGTGTGTGTGTGTGTGTAGTGCAAAGAAAATGTTTGGAAATAATTGTATTTTGTTCATACACTATATGGACAAAAGTATTGGGACACCTGACCATTACACCAACAGGGACTTTAATTACATTGCATTTTAATACATAGACTTTAATGTGGCGTCGTTCCATCCTTTGCAGCTGTAACAGCTTCCACTCTTCCTGAAAGGCTTTCCACAATATTTTGGAGTTTCTGGGGGAATTTGTGTCCATTCATTCTGTAGAGCAGTTATGAGGTCAGGGACTCATGTTGGATGGGAAGTCCTGGCTTACAATCTCCGTTCCAGTTCATCCCAAAGGTGCTGGATGGGTTTTTTTTTAGATATAGACTTTGTGGGCCAGTCAAGTTTCTTCCACATGGAACTCATTCAACCATGTCTTTATGGAGCTCACTTTGTGCTCTGGTACACAGTCATGCTGGAATAGAAAAGGTTCTTCCCTAAACTGTGTCCACAAAGTTGAAAGCATGGCGTTGTCCTAATATGCTGAAGCATTATGATTGACCTTCACTGGAAGTGAGAGGCCTAGTCCAGACCCTGAAAAACAGGTGTGTCCCAATACTTTTGTCTATTTAGTGTATCTCTGACACCCTTTTATTCTTCATGCTTCTGCATCAGCCAGTACAGTTCTTGATGGCAGTTCACGATTGTTGTTAAAGTGACCAGGTGGCCATGACCATGATAAACCAAGACAAGACAATTTTTACAATACTGGACCATATACTGGACCACGATATGTATATTGCTCGGCTTGAACATGAAACTTTCCATGTAAGGCACGTGTTACTTTGGCTTTTACATATGACTGCATGAGTTCAAATATAAGATATGGTTTTAGCCAAGAGATTTTTGATTCAAGTCTTTTTTTTTTACCCTGCTCTAACACACCTCAAACTCAAGTCATGAAAGGGCTAGATAATTATCTCTTGAGTTGGATCAGCTGTTAGAGCAGTGAGTGCAAGGGCTTGTAAAAAAAAGTTAAGCACTTAGACAGATGGCAATCAATAAGGCTTTTTTAGGAAAAAAAAAGTGAAGCCATGTGAAGTATTTACTTCACATATACATACTGTGTAAAAAATGCCTAGGTTTAGTGTCTGTCCACAACATGGACCAACAGTCCATCTCATCACAACCTGTAAAACATCTTATACTGTTTTTTTCCTCTCCACTGTTTATCAGAATAAATTCATCAGTGGCTAAGCTCCTGTTCAGATGGTTTTGAAAAGATCAAAAAGACGCCTCGGCAAGTTCGAAGGTTATGGGCACAGTTGTGAAACCTTAGCCAGGCTAGAGAGCTTGCACAGTCCACAACTAAAGATTGTGAGGAAAAAAAAGACGGAGCATCTGTCTTGCTTTGCTCTGTCCTGGGTGGATAAAGTTATTTCATGGGCTAATGAGGTTTTTAGCCTGCACAAAGAAAGCCCTGCTCCTGTCACTCAGCGAAGGTCTTTGATAGGAAAGTCATTTTGATGACTCTGAGTTCGGGCGCGGATAAAAGTAAGACTTGCAATTATCCTGCAACCCCTCACTGCTCCTTTCCGCGACATGGTGGATGTAATCTCCTCACTGCTTTTCATTAGCTCGCTTTATGAGGGGCTAACTCAATCAGGCCACAAAGTGGTCGGCCTCCAGCAGCTGCTACACGGCATCTGACAAGGTGTGTGCCTGGTAATTACCGGGTTTGTGCTCACCGACTTCTAGCTTTGCTGTGACACCCTGGCCTTTTCTATTTCTGTCGAGATGCTGGAGCGTAGCAAACAGAAAATGAATGTTTACCAGAAAATAATTTACTGTTTATTGCCTGATGTTTTAGTTAGAGGTTACTGGCCTCTGACTTCCTAACACTGGCAATGAAATCAGAATGATCAAACAATCAAATCAGAAAGAGAAGTAGAGAAAATCCCAGAAAGTCTGGAGCGACTGTTATTTTTCTAAGCATAAAAGTAATTATCTAATTAAAGAACTACAGGAGAAAAATAGCTGAGGTAACCTTACACTAAGTAAATACCACTGTCATCACAGCTGTGCTCCAGCTGAACCACATGAAAAGATCATCAGAGTCAGTTTTCATTCTCTAGTCAGATGGTGGATGCCAGGGTTCAATCCTTTGTACTTAATGACTCACCATGAGTTTCTTAATGGCCTTAAAGGAGAAGTTTGGCAAAAAATCCAAAACAATTTTACACATTTGTTCACTGATCCAACATGTTTGGTGTGTAACTTTTGCTTCTTTGGTTTAGCACCGAACTTTTCTCAACCTGTTCAAACTTCATTCCGCTCTTCAGGGTGGTGCAGACATGTCAATGCAATTTAGGACACAGTACTGCTCACTGTGAGTTATGTAACTGAACAAAACCTCATCGCTACAATCATCCATTTAAAATAACATAAAACACTTCAAGGAGGACCGGTCTTGAATCAAATTCCATTTTGTTCATTCAATGGAAAACAGTTTTGGGGATGGAGTTATGAAAAAGATTTGACTGTTGACATTTAGTGTTTGTTAAAAATGACAGGGAAAGTGGAACTGGACACTATGGGCAACTGGTGGAAATGGAAATTTAATTTGATTCGATACTTAATTTTTTGTTATTCTTGAAATATATAGTTTAGCCCGGGAATGTCTGTATAAACTAGACTGCATTTCCGCAGAGAAAATGCAAAGTGTGCTTGCTCAAATGCAATACACAGCATTAGCATTAACATTGGCATCAACGTTAGCATTAGCATCAGCGTTAGCATTAGCATAGCATTAGCTTTAACATTAGCATAGCATTATCATTAGCATAACATTAGCATACCAATAGCATTAGCATTAACATAGCGTTAGTATAGCATTAGCATAGCATTAGTGTGTGTGTCCCAATACTTTTGTCCACATAGTTTTGTATGACAGCTCTGTCCCAATACTTTTGGCCATATTGTTCCGTTTAAACAGGTGTGTCTGTGGGGGCGTGGCCTGAAGTCTCATATAAAGTTTCATAAGGTTTGGTCACTCTATGGAGCCTGCAAGTTTCTTCTTCTGAAACTGCATTCATTTAAAAATGAATGGAAGTGAATGGAGAAAAAAGGGATGAGCGAAAGACAAGGAAAAGATGAGTGCAGGTCATCACCGACCGTGTTTGTGTGTCGAGGAAATTGGCCTGAGGTACCACACGAAGTTTGGTGGATTTCGGACGAAGCGTGTCCGAGCAGGACTCTGAAAGTTCAGGACGCCAATACTTTTGCAAATCATTTTCGCCGGAAAAGTGGAAATAACAAACGAACAAGAAGGCGTATCAAAAAGCTGTGAACAAGCATGCTATTCCAGATGGGGCCCGACGTTTCAGAGTTGGAACGGTGTCTCTATCTCGAAAGCCCTGGAAGGAGTAGTGTGCCAAAAAACGGGTGAACGGAAGAAGAACAATAAAACTTAAGAAGAACATCTCCTTGATGGAGGAGATCTGTGTGTTGTACTGATTGCACTGATCTGTTGGTCCTAAACTGATTTGTTTGCTGTTTTTTTCCCCCCCAGGAACGGTTCACAGACGACTGCAAGTTCAGGGAGCGTTTTCAAGAGAACAGCTACAACACATATGCTTCAGTGACCCACAAGAACCATCGGACTGGTAGAGAATGGTTTGTGGCCCTCAACAAAAGGGGGAAGGCTAAAATGGGCTCCAGTCCGAGAGTGAAGTCCCAGCACGTGTCTACACATTTTCTGCCCAGGATGAACCTGCATGACAAATCAGAACAAGGCTTTACGATAACGGACAAAGAGCAGGAAAGAAAACATGTTTTACAAGCTCCACCAAAGCCTCCCAAAGTAATCATCAACACAGGACAGAAGAGGTCTCGAACAGTCAAGTACTGGCCCAAATTTAGATTTGGATAGATCAGCGATGTCTTAAACTTGGACAAAACTTGAAAACAGGACACGTTGAAGATGGTGATTGTATTTAAGCAGCTAAAAACATTGTTTCAGAGGAAATTTTTCAAGTTATCTGGCAATCAGCATTCCAGTCACAAAGTTAGTCCATAAGAAAGGGCTGTATGATCCAGTCATGTAGCTTTTCCAAAGCTGAACATGAACCCAGACTTTCACAAATGTCTTCCCAGGACCCCCCCAGTACAACACGTGGTTCTCATCTATAGGACTTACGTGCTTCATCTTTACTTGCTGAACTTTACAAATATAAATCCACATTTTAACAATCCACATTTAAATACCTCTATTTATACAGTATATTTATGTTTGTATACAAATGTCTTCATGTGTCTTTACTTCCAATGTTTGTGATGAGTATGAATGTGAATCTATTTTATAAGTCTTCATAAAGTGGGAATAACTTTTCAAAACAATGACATAGAGAATGTGTCTTATTCTGCATTACTTTCCTGGCTGAAGTAAATCTAAAGTCATGTACGTTGGGCTGTTTGTTGCACAGCCAAATACATCCAGAACATCCAGTTACCGACTATTAAAGCTAACATTCAAGCTGCCACCTGTCACGAGCCCCAGAGCATTCCGCTGCGGAGGGTCCCTCTGCGAGGAAAAACATGCCTCGCAGTACTGCCTTGTGTTTTGAGAGGGTTCGAGTGGTAGGTGTATCAGAGGACAGGCAGCCATGGTATGATCCGTAACAAAACCGTCTTAATACCGTCTCTTTGAGTCTGTGTGGTTAACAGACATTCATGGTTCTTTCCTGTGTAGCAGACTGTGACTGACGGTGCTGTTTACTGAAATTTAGCTTTTAACTCCTTTAATTGTGGTGAGGTGCATTTTTTTCCCTTCACTTTACATTTTCAATTCACAACGATGATGCTGCACACACCACTGCTGTTTACTCTCACAACCGCTTCAAGAGTTAGGAACCATTACTTTAAAATGACTTTATACTTATACTTTAATACTTTGCTATTATTATGAGTCTTTTTTTATTATTATTAATATTATTAGTAAGTACATATGCTGGTGCTCTCAGGAACATCCCTGCATCAGTTTACGTGAAAATAATAAAGCAATAACTGCTGAAGTTGACCTTTTTGGTTTAATCTCAAGTCAAGTCAAGTCAAGTAGGTTTATTGTCATTTCAGTCATGTACACACAGTACACAGTGAAACAATGTTCCTCCAGGACCATGGTGCAAGACAAGAACAAAAACAGAAACACCACAGGACTACATAAGTGCAGATAGTAAAAAATATACAGAGTGCAAAGAGAGCAGGAGAGGGAGTGCAAAAAACACAAGAGCCACAAAACAACGTTACAATATTTAGTGCAGTTGATTGCTACAACATTATGACAGATACTGTATTCTAGCAGTGGATGCATTAGGTGTAGGGTAGGGCTACTATCGAATATTTTTGGAATGGAGTATTCTGTCTATTTTTTCATCGATTAATCGAGTAAACAGATAAATCATACTGTGTTTATAAACAGCTATATCAATAGTGTGTTATCCAACATGAAAGGCCTCTTAAAATGAGCAAGCTATTTTCTGTTACTCCTCACAAAAAAGGTCTTTATTCAAACTCAACACTTCTATTAGATCAAACTTAAAAACCTTTGGCGTATTGAACCACATTTATGATGTACATGAACAAAACTATTAAATACAACTTCACAAACATGGGTTGGACTATTTATCCTTAGTTTTATCTTCATAAAAAAGGAAAAAGGGGTGTACCACCTGTAATAGCCCATCTGAGAATCAAGGATGAATAACAAAAAGTATAAAGGTACAAAATATATATATATATAATTCAAGTATTACTAATCCAACTTAAACAGTACAGTTCACTTTCCAGCTGTATCCAGAAGAGGTCGGTAGGTTGAGTAGAGTAAAGCTGCAGCACCTGAAGAGAAAGCATCCTCACATGAACTGAACTTCTCCACGCGGCTCGGAGCCATGGAACGCGATTGGGGCCAAAACGTCTACTTTGACGTCCGTGTTAACACGTCCAATTTTTTATGTGTTAACACGTAAATAACTGACGTCTTAACACGTACAATTTTTACGTGTTAACACGTCCGAACGTCTTATTGGGTGCTACCACTTAATCGGTTTTTGAAGGGAAGCCCTGCAGACAGTCACTGTAAGAAGAGAAAAATGTTCCTCTGTCACTAGATGGCAGTGTAGGGTAGGCCCTTTACAAGAGCGGGTTCTGCAGTGAGACTAATGTATTACAATTACATTTTTTTATTACTATTATAGTTGTTTAAAATACGTGGAAAAACAATAAAACAGTGTATTTTGCATTTTAACACAAGAACAAAACGTTCTAGACGTCATTTCTCCTCTCCTCTCCTTTCCTCTGCTCTGCCAGTTTAAACTATCCCGTGATTCACTCCTACAACAAATGGACCGTGCCGAATACAATGTCACAGCTACATTTAAGACACGTAATGCATACGTAGCCTAAACGTAATTACAAGTAAGACTGACATAACCGTAATGTAGAGTCCACATGATTACAACGTAACGGTCACATGACTACAGCGTACATGGAACGTATTTGCATACGTAGCCCCATACGTCAAAGGGGTGTGATGCCAACCAACAGTAGCTGCATTAAAGGGACATCCGCCTTAAGACGTTAAAATTCGACGTGTTAACATGTAGTTCTATGATGTGTTAAGATGTTCGTGTGAAGACGTTAATTATTGACGTGTTAACACGTAAAAAGTGTAAAATGTAACACTGTCTGCCTTTTACGCACACCGGGATCTTCATTTTCCGCCATTTCCACAGAAAAATAAACGCGCCGTCTTAAATCTTTGAAATGCGGTCAGCAGTCCCTGTGAAACAGTGATACCGGAGCTGCGCAGTGTCTACACAGCAGGAGTGATACGATAGCAGAGACATTTTAAATAGACGGACTGTGGTGACATAAATTAAACGAAAAATTTGCCTCGAACATTTTTTTGGTAATCGAATTATTCGAGTTACTCGAATAATCGTTTCAGCCCTAATTAGGTGTTCAACAATTTTACAAGCTCAAAAAAAATATTCAAAAGAATGCAACATAATGACAAAAATGGTAAACTTTTTTTCTGCAATTTTCTTACTGTGTTTACTGACACAATTTCCAGTGTGTTCCCTGATAAAACTTAATATGATGGTTTATACATCCTTAGACGAAAATTCAAAATGTACAAAATGTGGTCATTTGTCACTTTCAGTCCAGTTCAGTCCTTCAGCTCAGAATTTGGCCTCAAGGCTCCATTATGTTGTCGCTGCTGGAACAAAACCCATGCTCCTTTTCCCCCACCTAATCTGAAAATTATGTCCCACGTTTCTCCTTTTTCCCCACCTAATTTGAAAATTGTGTCCCATGTTTCTCCTTTTTCCCCACCTAATTTGAAAATTGCCTCCTGCCCTTTATGTTCTGATGAACACGCCAATAGAAATGGTCCAAAATTATTTGAAATTACACGGAGTCATATGGTGAATGGGTAATTTCTAACATACACCATACCTACCGTATGACGAGATTACTCAAGAACAATATTTCTTAAACGTCACTCTTTCACTACTCGCCCGCCCCAACACATCTGATTCAGCTCATGAAGGACTCTATAATTAGTGAAGTGGATCAGGTGTGCTGAATCAAGTGTACTTGTAACCGTAAATACTAATGATCAAGAAAATATGTAACAATCACTGGCACTCCTAGAAAGTATAATGCTCAGTACAGCTGGTAGCCTAGTGGTTAGGGTGTTTGCCCTGTGATAAGGAAGTTGTGGGTTCGAATCACAAGACCGCTTAGCACCTCTGAGGTTCCCTTGAGCAAGGTACTGTCCCCACACACTGCTCCCCGGGCGCTGTGTTCCTGACTGCCTGCTGCTTCACTTGGCGAATGGGTTTAAATGCAGAGGACGAATTTTGTGCTGTTGACACTATGTGCTGTGGTGTGTTCACATATGATAGAATGATCTCTTCAAACTTTATAGAATTTAACGGAATGGAAGATACAGTCAAGTTCAGAAGTTAGCTGAAACTCAGATTACATGCTGATTTTCAAAGTGAGAATAAGTTATATATTAATGTAACATATATGTTCAGATTTATTTGTTTTATGTAACAAATAAAAAGTTACTGCATCGCATTATATTTGAACTGCAATAACAATGTGCAGAAGTGTCTTCTCTGTTGAGGATGTTTACGTTTTCTCAGCCTCCTGGGGTCTACAATGACTTCCTATTTCTCATTGGTAAATGAACTTTCCCAAATTGTTGACTCTCATGCATTTTGCTTCTGTGTAGAGCAAAGACCATGGCAGGTGATGATGGTACTGTCTTGGGGTTTCCAAGTCCCCAGTAGTGAGATACCACATTCATGTCCAGTCCCAAGCTATTACAAAGGTTAGACTGGGACTTGTTTGACCATTATAGTTTAATTCCTGTCATGGATCCCCGAGGGTGAACAGGGGATTGTATAAAAACAACAGAAGTAATGCAGCAAAGTTCCAACTGTATAAGGTTAATGGCTTTTGATGTTGCAGGGCCTTCTTGCTTCTGAAGGGCATGGGAAACCTCATCTGGGAAACATCACCTGTCTGTCAACTTCTGGGATATTTTTGAGCAGAAGTTGGCTCAGCTCAGAGGCTAAAACCGGGCTATTGCGGATTTGTCAAATGCAATGATCCAAAGCATTCTTCCAGATACACAAAAATGTCTGCCTGAGCACAGATTTAAGGCCTTGCGATGGCCATCCTTGTTCCCAGACCTAATTCTTGTTGAAAACCTGTGGGTTAAGTATGAGTTTCCCAACCCTGGTCCTGGAGGCACTCTGCCTTGGACTTTTGAGTGTTTTCACTGCTCTTAGCATACCTGATTTAACTAGTCATTTCATTGACAAGCTCTTACTGAGCAGTTATGAATAGATTAAACCAGGGCAAAGCACTCCAGAGAAGTGAGCCTCCAGGTCAAGGGCTAGGAAACATTGGGTTAAGATGAAGAGTCACTAACCAGGAACCAGGCAGAAAGGAAATGTCTCAGAGCCCTGGGTAAAGAAGGGCTGAATATCTTATGAGCCATGAGATCAGAATAAGATTATGTGAGGACATCTCACAAACAGTAAATGTAAATTAGCACTCAAGGAAGATTCTAAAATAGATTATGCAAAGAACCCAGGAATGAATATCTTTGGTGAGATGAACAAGTCTGCGTGATAAGCCTGCCCGCCTGAATTCTTAAGAGACTCTGACATTACCTAGACATTTTTCTGATGTCACGGACTAGTCTGATTATGTAACACTCTGTTTTTGTGTCTGAACTGTTAGCTCATGAAATCCTGATAGCTCTTGATTTTAAAGACAATCTGAGTCATGCATTTCTGATCAGATTACTTGATCCAAGTGTTTCTCAACATTTTGAATCATTTATGTTTTTTCAGTCTGCTGTTGTGTGTAGGCTTACATAATGCACGAATGTTCTAATTATCTAAAACAAATCAGCTACACAAACAACAAGAAACCCAGAACATTTATCCCTTCTTCATCTTAGCCTCATGTGGTAGCTGGAAAGTGCATGAGGGCAGGGTGGTCGCTAGGGGGCTGTAGAGTGCAACAAAAGCCTGAGGCAGTCTGGCGCCCTCAATAACTCAGGAATGAGTTAGATTATGATCTTCAAGGAATTACATGTTCTTCCTTGACATGTTAGAAATGTAATGTTTAAGAAGTTAGGTCAATGATCTAACAGGTAGGATGCTTTTATACACGATATGGACAAAAGTATTGGGACACACCTGCTTCTCGGGGTGTGTGCTAGATCCCTTACTTCTAGTGAAGGACAATCTTAATGGTGTAATGTTCAGGCGTCCCAGCACATTTCTCCATGTTTTCAATATTAGCTGGGATAATTCTGAATTACATTTACGGTAACTACTTAGTGCCTTGCTAGTTATCGCAAGGCATAAAACCGCAAATAAACCAAAGAACAATATTGAAAAAAAACTAAACTTAATTAACTTGTTTTGAACTCAGGGATAATTGATAGAAATTGTATTTTGAGCTGTGGTCAGAATGACATGAAAAAGTAAAATAAATACACAAAAACAGCTTATGGAGACATTAACATTACCCAGCCTAGTGCTAAGTTTCGAGCCTAAACAGCATGCATCAGCTAAAATAATTAATCTATGAAGACGACTTTGCTTTTTTATTCTGCCTTAAATGGGAATTCCACCATTTATTGTAAACAAAGTCATGATGACTGTATTTGCGTTGCAGACATCACAACTTCTGACCTCTGTATACACTATATGGACACCCAAGTATTGGGATGTCTGACCAGAACACCAACAGGGACTTTACATAATGTCATTGCATTTAAATACATAGTTTTTAAAATGCAACTGTGGCCCCCTTTGCAGCTATAATAGCCTCCACTCTTCCTGGGAGGCTTTCCACAAGATTTTGGAGAGTTTCTGTGGTAATTTGTGCCTATTCATTCTGTAGAGCATTTATAATGTTGGACGAGAAGGCCTGACTCACAATCTCCATTCCAGTTCATCCCAAAGGTGCTGGATGGGGTTGAAGTCAGGACTCTGGCGGGTCAGTCAAGTTCTTCCACACCAAACTCATCCAGCCATGTCTTTATGGAGCTTGCTTTGTGCACTGGGACACAGTCATGCTGGAATAGAAAAGGTTCTTCCCCAAACTGTGCCCACAAAGTTGGAAGCATGGCGTTGTCCAAAATGTCTTGGTCTGCTGAAGAATTAAGACTGTCCTTCACTGAAAGTAAGGGACCACCTTATTCTTAGCTAAAGAAAAAAAATATGAAGGCAGACACAGTCATATATATATATGTATATGTGTGTGTGTGTGTGTGTGCGTGTGTATAGAGAGTGTTTGTGTGTTTGTGTGCTGTATATATTTATATATAAAGAATGTATATAGAAAGATATATAGAAACAAACAAAAATGTATAGTTTATTATTATTGTTGTATTATTTATTGTTATTGTTATTATTGGCTTTGCATCTTAAACACAGTTTTCGACTTTTGTTTAGAATACATTTTATTTATTTTATTGTTTCATTACATTACTAATTTCTACTTTTATGCTGAAGAAGAACAATGTAGATGATGTATATGTTTTAGATGTTGTAGATGTAGATGTTGTAGATGTAGATGCTGAAGGTGCAGTAGATGCTGTAGACCAGGGGGGTCGAACTCCAGTTGTACGAAAATGTCCAGCACAGTTTGATGTTGGTTCTCCTCAAACACATTCACTAACCCTGACAATTAACTGGTGAGGTGAACCAGGTGTTTCTGAGCAGGGAAATCACCAAAACGTGCTGGACCGCGACCCTCCAAGACTAGAGTTCAACACCCCTGCTGTAGATGTAGATGCTGAAGGTGCAGTAGATGCTGTAGATGTTTTACGTGTAGATGCTGAAGGTGCAGTAGATGCTGTAGATGTTTTACGTGTAGATGCTGAAGGTGCAGTAGATGCTGTAGATGTACGTGTAGATGCTGAAGGTGCAGTAGATGCCGTAAATGCTGTAGGTGGCAGTAACGTGGTGTTCAGCCTGAGCTCAAAGCCCTGGAAGGAGAAGAGGAAGTAAGGCAGGAGGAGTTTTGGAGAATGACAGGAGGGGAGAGTTCAGAGTTCAGCCTCTGATTTCATGCTCTGGTTTTTTATCTGTCATTTGATACCATCATCTGAAGCTGCGTTTTCATCCTCCTCTTTAAACGAGCCCGGGCCCTCCAGCTTGGCGTGCTGATCCGGTTCTGGTGCAGACAGTCCTGTGTGGAGGTTCTCCTGGAGGTTCTTATGGCAGGCAGCACCTGGACAGTGCAGAACATTTTTGAGAGCATGGAGTTCGGAGCGTCCTCTCCCAGCCCTGCGGCTGCTGCTCGGGTAAAGAGGCTCAAACTCAACATTATTTATACTTTTATATCTTTAGGGACTTTATGGCTGCACATTATGGCGATTAATGACCTGCACTAGGCTTTTAATTAAGTACTGTAACTCACGAGACAAGCATGTGAGACCCACTTCAAACGATTTGGTTTTTTCCCACCCGTTTTCTGACATGTCCCGCCCTTCCTGCGCCAGGATTGGCTAGCCGCGCCTTACGTCCTGTACACCAATTGGCTACTGTTTCTTATTGGCGGGCAGTCAGCCAATCAGGACAAGCTCCGCAGGAGGTAGCGTCAATAGCGGTCGCAGACTGACGGAATATGGGTGGGGTTTTTGAAAAAGCAGTTTTAATGGAGCGAGATGGGACAGACTGTTCGAGGGTGTAAAGTTCAGACCAGTTTAGTGCACAGTCTCCAGAACCCCTGTACTGTTTTACAGACTAATAAATTATACACAGCTTGTCGTAAATGTGTTTTCTTATAGGAATTTGAATATGCTATGATGTCAGAATCAGAAAAATGTATTGATCCCAAAGAAAGTCCTTGTAGTAATTCTCTCAAGGCTCGTGGTTAGAGAGAACACAGCTTACTAAAACCTAAATTACCATCATAAATAAAATGCTAGAGTTTAAAAATCACTGTATAATTCAGGGAATTACTTTTTTTTTTAAGTTAACACCTCTTTTTTAAACTAACACCTTTTTTAACAACTCTTCGACTTAAAAGTAACATTTGCATACAGATTGTACCAAATTGTTTCTATCTATGTAGTTTAACACTTTTTATTTCTATTTCTATTCATTTAGTGTAACACAGTATAACAAAAAACATACAATAGAGTATACCTAACAAAGGTCACACTTTATGTATTTGTTTCATTATAAACAGGAAATGTGTATTAAAGTGTGTGGCAGTGTGTTCTCAGCGCTTTTTC
>JBBPCX010000040.1:13000468-13020204 GCA_037974365.1 Hydrocynus forskahlii
TCTCTCTCTCTCTCTCTCTCTCTCTCTCTCTCTCTCTCTCTCTCTCTCTCTCTCTCTCTCTCTCTCTCTCGCTGTATGTCTCTTCCCCTCTTTCTCTTTCACTCTCTTTTCAGCAACCCCTCGTGTTCACAGGGACCTTTAGTGCCTGCAGGTGTATAAATAGAGCTGTTTTCAATTAGGAAAAGCTTTGCCCATAGCGTGCATCTGATCAATGAATGCCCCTGCACCTGTGGTAATAAAATACTAAGGGAAGAGAGAGATTGTGCAGTGAATGCTAATCAGATGTTGCCCTTTTGTTACCCTGCTAAAAGCTAGTATATAACATGCTCCATTTGACAGCGTGCCGTGGAGGTATCTTGCCAACAAATCGCAAAACGAACAAATGAAGGGATTTTGCTCTGGGAGAACTTGCGTGAAACTTAATCCTTAACCCAATGAAGAAAACTTTCAATGAAAGAGATGCCTAAATGAATGATGGCTGTTTGTGTGAGTACAGGTTCCGCATTTAGTTATGACTGCATTGAATGAAGGACAACAGTAAACTCAAGGTTCCCTTTGTGTGATTAAATGGAGACCAGGGACTCTTTGAATGGCTGACCCTGTCCTCACCAGTTCTCTCTCTCTCTCTCTCTCTCTCTCTTTCTCTTTCTCTCATGTGGTTTTCAGTGACAGATCCAAAAGAACCAAATAAGTAAGAAATATTATTTCCAAATTGCCATTTCAAAATTGTCTTTAACCTCTCAAATGCAATACCAAATCAAAAGAACTACACAGCTATAAAATTTTGATATTTGATATTTTGAATTGAAGCGCCTCGAACTGAAGTCCATGTAAAAGTACCAAGCAAACAATTTACAAAAGAAATACACAGTCAACGATATACAGACCGCTTTTTTCAGTTTTTAATGAGAGAAGTATCACTTAGAAAAATTAGACTAGACTAGTTCAAATAAAGAAACTGTAATTCTAGTACATCATCATGTTTTAATGTTAGGCTACATGTTGCTATGTGTTTTTAATCCTGCTTTACTTTATGTTACGTTGTACTACGAAGCATTCTAGATATTTCAAATTACATTGTTTTATTTTTTTTCTTTTGTTTTCTCTTGAGATCAGCCAATATTGAGTATTGGATCTGTGCCATCTGCGGGATGAGTGATACTAAATTTTTAATGGCCGATGCCATTTTAACATGCTAAAAGTTCAGATAACCCATGGTGTCAACCAATAGAATTTGGTATTTGTATTTTTTTTATACTCCAGCAGTTTTCGTTACATGGTGCTTCACTGGCTGATATGATTAACAGTTCTCAATGGTCATAACTCAGAAACTCACAGTCTTAAATAATATATTGTCACTCAGAGTGCTTTGTGGTTTTGATTTCTTTTTTTTTCATTAAAAAGGGTTTTTTTGTTATGTTATTCTTGTGCTGAAGAGTAGCTTTGGGATGCACTGATATGTTTTTGTAATACAAGATGGCATTTTGTGTTCAAATTCAGTAATTCAGGCTAAATTTTCTCAAGTTTAACAGAGTGATATTGTGAGCGCCCTAGTTGTATAAAACTCCAAGGTTTTATTCCATCACAAGAAGATTTGCTTCCCTGTTATGCCACTACCAGAAAAGGTGCCAATTATTGGTTTGTTATGGGTGACATTATTGGCAGAGACTAATAATGCCAAAGGTCGCAAATATTGGGCGTTATCACTGGTCAACTGCTAAATCTGCCAGGCACCATCTCTTGATGGAACTGAAAATTATTTATGTTTTGTATGCTCTCTGAACATACAACCAAAAACAAACTGTTACACTGTCCCCGTAATAATAGCTGTTCTGTTTAGAATAGCATACACTATCTAGACTCGCTTTAGGCCCACTCACTGAGTTTACAATTCACAGTTTCGTCTAAAATCTACAACTGCTGGTCTTGGATCAAAAATAAAAAAACACAGGGTCACGCTGGTCCCAAGGGCTCTGGTGTGAGTCTCGAAGAGCTAGCAGTTTTACACAGTCCTGATATGAGGTCCTGGCAGGAGCCCCAAAACCTGCAGTCTGGCCAGCGCCCAGCAGTAAAATGTCAGCAGATGTCCTGACCTCGCGTGCCCGTGACGGGCCTGGGGGCTGCACGTACACCCCTCACTCACAGCTAGCTACCACAGCCATGTTCTTTGTCCATTGTTTTGCTCCTTCCAGAAATCGCTTCCACAAACTCTAGTCTTTCTAACTCAATGGCTAAGGGAGCACTCGCTCTCCAGCCAAGTAAAACCCTGCTGCGAACACACACTGTACATATGCACCTGAGTGTTAATCCCTCGCTTGCATAGGCTGAAATCAGACCTTCTGCCCTGTTTTTCAGGGCACGGTTAAGTTAGCGTGGGTGAAGATGCCTTGGCGCTCAGTTGTTCTGCTGCATAGTCCTGGCACCTCGAGCGCTACATGAAGCTAACTGAATGGAACATTAGTTTAAACATCCATATTTCATATCCAATTAGTATTTTAATGCTATTTTTGAGCATTTATGTGATATGTCAAAGTCCAAAGTGCCACCAAATTTGCTCTTCTTAAAAAAAGAGGCCAAAAAACAGTTATTGGGAACAGGGTCACAGAAGAACCACTATTAGTTCCCCAAAGCAGCTGTTGTCAAACTTCAGCCCTCTTTCAGTTTAAAAAAGTTCCAAAGACCCCCACACTCCAGCTCTCCAAACTTTAGACACATCTGTAACTGTTTAAATAATGTCTTTGGTGGTTATCTAGTTAGAATGATTTAGTAATTAAGTTTTGGGTGAGCAATATGATATTTTGTCTTTACTGTTAGAAACTTTGACACAATATAGTTTTGTGAATATTTATGCTTAAAGAACACTGGCCCACTGCAGTGTTCATTAAAAGGTGAGCGTAATTGGTACATAATCCAAATGTTAGTCAACGATGAGTGTAGGATATTGGCTCTTGTCGAAGTTTCCAAACTATTAGCTCAGAAAAGGCTCATGTGGGAGTGATGGACTTTGTTTGTCACGTATATCATATCATGTAGAAAATAATAAATTAAATCGGGGACACCCAGGCATTATGTTGAATACCCAAAAGGAATGTCATTTTTAGAATTTAAAGGTTTTTACAAACTGAAGGCTTTTCCTAGAATTCTATGTGCAAGCTAAGGACTACTTCTTAGGAACCTTTTGTAGAATGAATTGCGATATGTTCTATCAGGATCAAACAATAGAAGTGCCTCCACTAAAAGATTTCTGCATTGGATCATAGTCTATTCCCAGTTCTTAGTGCTCAGTTTGACTGTGGAAGTGAACTACATTTAAATCAGCTGAACAAATATCCATAGTCACAGGGCTTAAATGCCAGCTCTCTTGTTTGACTTGTTCGCACTGAAAGGAGTTGAGAGTTTGGCAAAAGAGGGACTCTCCTGTTTCTACTTCCTTGATAGAGATTTGCAATGCATCAGTTCAATCTGGAATGAATGTTCTTTTGAACTATGTACATGCACAAGTCTAAAACGCTCTTGATAGATTTGAATGTGCTATGTGCTGTTTTGAATAAAACTTGGCTTTTGCAGAAATTAGTTCGGCACATGTGCGGCTAAAGCAGAGACCTGAAGGATAACAAGTTAGTTTTTGTGATAGGGCTCTTGTCACGAAACCAGTGCTGAGAATTGTTCTTTGTGTGACAGAGTCCAGGGGGGAGCCTGTCCGCAAAGCTGATCTGTGCGATGATTTGGTAAAGGAAACAAAAAACACGAAGCACAGTCCATTGCACTTACAGTCAAAGGACTTACTGTAAAAGGTGCACTTGAACTGGAGGAATTTTTAACAACTTTGGCTAACTTCAACACGGCAACATTCCAGCAGCCTTCATAGTCAAATATGAACCCGTATCCTTTATTTTCTTTGCAAGGTATTACTTTTGATGCACTGGCATTTGAAACAAATATTCTGAACCAAACAAAATGTGGAGAAATATACTATATGACATTTGGCACAAACCCTTGCTGTTGTTCTGTACTTAAAGTTGTGCAGCCGCATGGCTTAATTACTTTCCAAAGAATATCTGATTACTTAAAGCAGAAGTTTCGTGTAAATTCAAATTTGCACAATTTGCATCTTATGCCACATTTACAATAAAGGTCCAAAGAGTGTTCTTTGAGTGATGTCAGAGAAGAACCATTATTGTTAATAAGTGTGAAGAACCTTCTAAAGATATCATTTGAAAGGTGTTTTATTTAATATAAAGATTTCTTAAAGGAACCTTGACATCCTGTGTGGGTTTTTAAACTTTTAAAAGGTTCTTCACACTTACGGGTCTCATACCCACTGCAAGGTTTATTTAGGGAACCAAAACAGGCACTTCAGTGCCATCACCTTAGGAACCTTTTCTGGCACACATATTTTTAAGAATGCAAATGTAATGAACCAACCAAAATGTTTGGTGTCTACAGTTTGCTTCTTTAGTTGTGCACTGGAGTTCAAGTCTAAAGTAGCCATTAAAGTAATCAATGCTTATAACCACAAATTAGCATAATGCAAAATATCATGCCAGTTGGCTTTTAGACCACTTTATAAAATATGCTTTAATTTGAGCATCAGATATACTTATATCCAAAGACTGGTACAAACGCATGCACTATATTTTTATATACTGTATACAATTATATATTAAAATATGACGGTGTGTGTGTGTGTGTGTGTGTGTGTGTGTGTGTCTTTGTACATATACATACAAAGAGTTGTTTGTCACTTTCACATTACATTGAATAGTTTTTCTTTGTTTTTAAATCTTTAATTGGTCCTGTTTGTTTGGATTTAGTGAAGTGCAGTGTGTGAAACACAGAATAAAAAACATTATAGCTGTTAGCAGTGCTTTTTAAAGTGACACTACTGGTGCTTTTTTCCTTTGTTTCAATTTAGCAAATGAAATTTTGTATTCGAGAAAATGTCTTGAAGTATCGTGATATTATGCTTTAGCCAAATTGCCCACCTCTAGGTTTTAATTTGCACATCTTCATTCAGAGGGCTCTTCTGAATTACGACAAATCTGATTGCCAGATGACCAGACCTCAGTTTGGTTTGTCTCGTAATCATGTAGGCCCTGTTCTTGTGATCATTTCACCACCACATGTAACAACTGTGTGGTCAAACCTTAAAGAGAGAGGCATGGAGTCCATCATTTAGCATGCTTTTCTAGCTGATTAATCTTCATTGAATCGATATCAGTGTAGAGATTAAGGGATTTGTCGCAGTTGGTCCCTCTCACAATGCTTTCTGTAAAGGGTTGAAAATGTGATTGCAACGAGACTCAAGAAAAAGGGTTCTGCAGACGGAATTTCCTTTTTGGCCATAATGAGACCATCTGCTTGCTTATTGTTCTACTTTTAGCCATTTCCTCTTTGCATGCTATTTGTCATGTAAGCAGCATTTTTGGTTGAGGGGTCCTGCTTGGTGGATGTGGTGCCCCCCACTTCCCTCAAGCTCCCCTCCATCCCCCATCACCCCTCCCCAGACCCCCCCCCCCTCCACACCACCACCACCACCACCACCCACAGGCCAGATTCTGGACTTCTTTGAAAAACTGTTTTTATCATGAGCTGTTACAGTGGTAAGTGGCCATGCGGAGGTAGGCACATATTTAGCTTTATCCCCTATATCCTTTACCTTAGGCTCCAAGGTCTGTGATGTTTGATGACTCATGATTCAGCCTCCAATATTCCAGAGAAGAGGTGGAAGTGGTTTTCACATTATATAACTGCTTGCCATAAAGTTACAAGACAGCACTGTCATCATCCACTTTGTAGTCTGGCCCCCTCACAAAAGGCGGATGTATATGATGGATTCTGCAGCAGCAGAATTTATCATGCTAAATGTAAGTGTCTGGTGTAACACTTCCACATGCTCTGGTGCCTATTAGAGGCCCACCTTTTGCTTCGGGTCAACAGAAGTTAGAGAGAGATAACTGGAATTTTGCAAATTGTAGAAGGGAGTTTACTAAAGTTATTGGAAAATATGAATTAGTAATTTATCATACTCCTTTCTCATTGGTATGCCCCCTTCTAAGGATTTTCTTAGTTGACCCCAATGCCTACTGGAAAAAATAAATTACGCATTTGTGATACTGTCTTCTTCTTTGTATGCCCCCTTCTCAGGATTTCCTTAGTCGATCTAAATGCCTCCTATGTTTGTCCAATAATATTTCAACATGAGTTTTAAGCATAACCAGCAACAATTCAGCATGATAGCTCCTCATAAACGTATGTTTTTAAAACGGTAGGCCTAAATTATATAAGTTTACTTTCTACCTTCTTAGACAACAAAAAAAAAAAAACACAATTTTTTCTATCTCACACTGTATGTGCTTTGCTTTTCAGTACTCTCAGACTGACTCATTTGAACTATAGGTTTAAACAAAAGCTTTAACTTGTGTGAGACCCTCTAACTTAATTGTTGAAAGATCCATTTAAGTGTAAAGTGACCATTCTGTCATACGTGAACACACCACAGCATGAAATTCTTCCTCTGAATTTAACCCATTCCCCAAGTGAAGCAGGGGGCAGCCAGGAGCACAGTGCCTGGGGAGCAGTGTGTGGGGACAGTACCTTACTCAACGGTACCTCAGAGATGCCACTAGCAGTCTTGGGATTTGAACCCCCAACTTTCCCATTGCAGGGCAATCACCCTAACCACTAAGCCACCACCTGCCCCATTTGAAGAAACATCTACAGTATCTGCAGAAAATATGCAGAAATGCATAAATAAAACATGCAAAAAGTGAACGCATGAATTAATAAATAAATAAACACACAAGCAAATAAATAAACAACCAAATAAATGCAACAAATTATTTCACAGCTTCACAAGTTCATTGTGTATGGTTTTGTAGGTCTGATCTAAACAGCAACACTCAACACTAACCTTAACCTGAAAAAAACAATACAACTTACATATTATAATTAACTCAGATATGTTCATTTATTTTAGACAGTTTTAATTAAATATTGTTTTGTGGTATTGCAAATGTATATATCCCATTTTAGATGTCCCAAAGAAGCCAATACACAGATCTGCTATAAAGTTGTCATATATAGATTGTTGCTTACCTAGATAACAATGAAACTTTAAGCCATACATTTTTTTTATTTAAATAGAGAAGCAAGTTCATCTTCCATTGCTAACTTTGTGGTAGAAAGATCAATTCCATCAAGAGTGAGATTATTCCTTTAGGCAAACATAATACAGGATTGACCACGCAGCAAGTTAAGCCTAACAAATGCATGTGTATTTTTTTGTTTATCTGTATAAACATCATTTTTAATATCTTTCAATCACACAATTTGCTCTGTTTTTAAAGAAACACATGGGGGAGAGTGGCTATGTTCAGTCTTTAGCTAACATTACCTGAGTATGCCATTTTTTGTATCTGTCTCTCACAATTATCATTAAGTAATTCCCAGTCATTCTTGGCGCATTATTATAGAGTACAACTAGGCCTTTGGCATAATCATATTGTTTAATGGAAGACCAAAAAATAAAGTGAAGAATAAACTGTATTATTGAAACATAATTTGAGTTCATTATCAGAATTATGCATTGGTGATAGGCTATTTCACCACTCAACACAAATGCGTGTTTAAACACACCAGGCTGAAGGTGTTCACTAGAACATTTTGCATCAAGCAGGTCCGTGGGGCAGCTGCTGGCCGAGTGGTTAGGGCTTTGCCCCAATAATCAGAAGGTTGTGGATTTGAATCCTGAACTCTGAGGTAGTCTTGAACAAGGTATCGTCCCCGCACACGGAACCCGAGCGACCCCGTTGGTGGCAGCCCACTTGGTGAATGGGTTAAATGCAGAGAAAGAATTTAACATTGTTCACGCGTGACTATCAGGGGCTACTTTTACTTTCCACGGTTGAAAACTAGTTTGCGAAGTAAACATGCCATTATAATAGCAATCCACCACAGCTTACGTGCCCCTTCCTTTTGAAGGTGAGGTGACATGCCCAGAGGTGTTACACCCAAAACAAACTAAATAAAAGTTAGGACAATATATTTGCTCCTGAAGTCTGTTTTTTATGCCGTCAAAATAACAAAATTGATTTGGATATGCCCACAAATGTGGCTGTGTTTTGCACTTTACGCTTTGCATTAGATCATCAAAATGGAGCCCTGTGACTGATTACCCGGCTACTCATGACTTATAGCAGACAACCATATTTATCTCTTACGATGAAAAATATTTCATTGGGCCATGGGATTGCAATACACTAAAACTAATTCAAGTGAAAAAAACTCTGGAAATTGATTCAGCGTGGTATTTATTGCACAACTAGGATTCATTACTACATTAAATAGCATTCAATCAAATGCATGACCAAACCCACAAGTATAAAAACCATGAAAAAATCGCAGTATGTATAGAAGCTGTTCTGAGTACTAATGTTCAGAATCATTCAGCCTAGGATTCATGATGCTTTTAAGTTACAGTGTGGTTAGGGGTCACTAAGCTCAAGTATGATTAGAAGCTCTTCCAGTCTGATGAGGCTAAAGCCACAAAGCTAACATGTGCAAAGCAGATTAATCCTAAGGCCCCTGATTGTGTCTAATGGAGGAATTCTGCTACTGAGCGTCAATGAAGTCTGCCCTCATAACAGTCAGAGATGCTAGTAAAGATAGTAAAGAGACCATAAACATAAAAATTGTGGGCCAGTTCAAACCCCTAAGAAATTTATATGTCTGATAAAACCTTATGAGTTTGTCAAGAAAACAGTGAGACATGTTATTTTGCTTAATGCCTTTTTTCGCCTACTAATATGAAGTTAAACTTAATCAAAGCATGTAGCCTCATTTAATCATGCACCCATAATCAGTTCCAACCAAACTTGTAAAATCTTAAATGTGTGGCATTTACGTTGAAGTTGAGTTTAAGCTGAAAACTAATTGCGGCACATTAATAGAAACATTATTTTAAAAACATTTTTTTATTTGATCTTTCACAGAAATAAAACATTCTATACTTCTATACTCACTTGGACCCAAAAGTCAGAATACATTTTAAGTATTTTAAGTATTACGCCCAGCATTCTACGACAAACTGCATCTCAGAACTTTTATACCCATTAAGAAAGTCATAAAGAATGCAAATACGAATTTGCATATTTATGCAAACTGGAGACACCTACTTTCTAAATCCCACCCCTTACCCATGCTACCCTACATGTTGTGCTTTTATCTTTGGAGCAGTACACTATAACAAAATGGCAATAAGCTTCCACTGTAAATTCTTCTAAAAGAAACCGCAGAAACTGTAGTAAACAAGATTTTTAATTCATCACCCAAAAAACTCTCAATCCAAGAACAATTGATACAGGTATTACTGCTAACTAGGACACTACAATGAAGCTAGTTTTGATGCTAGCATCCACTTAGCTAGCAATGTAAAAGGACAGCACATCATCCAAACACTGGTCATTCATCTTCACTTGTTTTGGAACTTTATCCCCTAATCTTCTGTAACTGGAGCTTCGTTCAACTAGAATTAAATTGTAAGCCTGCTAGGTAAGATAGTGCTAACAGTGCTAACAAAGATAGAATACTAACAGCTTAAAAGTATTTATTTGATGTGGAAATTGAAATCATCACAAAACCATTGTAACTGATGTATTTATCTAAATGCTACATACTACGTCTAACCATCACAGACTTTAAGTTACACCGGTTCCGAAACTGTGCCTTTAAGCCTACTGTCATCATGTCAGTTCTCTCTGTATACAGACACCTGATAGCTTATTCATGATGTAAAACACACCATACAGAGCACCTACAAAATTTAGTAAATATATCGAGAAAGTCCATATTGTCACATATTGTCAAATGTGAGGTTTGTTAAAAGGCCTGACATATATATACCAATTTATATTGTTACAAAAAATAGGGATGCACAGAAATTTTGGCCAAAAATGGTGAAAAATGTCGCTTTAGCTTTTTCATAGAAAATGCCACTGGTGTGTTCAGACAGTTTGAATGACAAAAGTTCTAGAGATTGTTTCTATAAGGTACATTAGACAGGAAAAGGAGTACAGCACCAGGTAATTTTTCCAGTACAAGTTTGATTCCATTTAAAAACTGCTCGTCGTGCAGAACACAGCAAAACAACAGAAGCAGAAAAGAAAGTGTCTGCTTGCATTCTACATCATCTATAGCCACAGTTTTTGAAGGGCCAAAATAGTTAACAGAAGACAGTGTCAAAGTGCAAACTGTCACATAAAAATAGCAGAATTTGTGGCTGTGGACTGTTCTCTGTGGTCAAAGATGTTTTGTTTTGTGCCTACATGCTGTAATCATTTTTACAGTTTATGTACATTTTTATTAATCATCGGCTTTCTTTGTGTTTGGTTTTTGGCCCAGTGTGTCCTGAATATATGTTTCCATTTCAGAATTCTTATTTCGGTCCATCACTGATAATAAGCCCTCCAAGTGGAGTCAATCGTTTAGAAATCACCTTCAGGTCTTGAAGGGTCTTTTTAAATGCATCCTGAATATTTTCACGACAGCTGTGTTTTCTCGTTTACAGGGCACCCTGTAACACATGCATCCAGAATCAGTAATGAGGGGCCAGGCTAAAACAGGGAGACAGCATGTGTAATTGATACAGTTGGCTCACTTTAATCAGAGGTGACAGAGGATGTGAAAAAAAGGAGTTAAGTAAATTGTCATGCTGTGTGGAATTTCCCTTGACGTTCGACAGCCCAAAATAATATTTTACATAAGATTCTTTTCCCTCAAGTACCCTCAGGAAAAATATTCCAAGTGCTGTAAGTGCTTTTTTTTATAAATCACACGTATTATTGAAAGTTGCCATCTACCAACGCACCCGGTGCTCGAAAATGGTGCTTTTTTTCAGTTACACTTATAAGACAAGGACTAATTCTTAACACACATCTGTACATCTGTCGCCCCTTTAGATACCTCATGCTTTTTTTCTTGTGATCACTTTTTGGGAATAATCCCGCCAGTTGCTGAGTAATTTCTTTGCAGAACAAGGAGTAACGCCAAGAATTACTGATGGATGTCAAGCAATTCAGGCAAAGAGGTTTTAACGACGTTTCATTAATAACGGTCGAAAATATTTGCCGTAACGAATTTTGGGGTGGAAGATGAGAGAGCTACCCTTTAATGATAATTAGAAGTCAGTACGGATCAGATTTGTTTGGCATAGGTGATAGAATAGCAGAGAGGTAGAGCTCAGGGCCGTGTGCTGTATTGAATTTCTTTTATTCCAGGCGTTAAACACTGCCTCTCCTCTCAGCTGTACAAACAGATAGTAAAAATGAGCTTGAGTGCAGCTAAAAGATAAATCATTATTGAACGTGCTGGTCACTGCATACTTAGGCTAGTGCCACAGGGGGCACTTTTTGTACTGCAGTTGTTAAAAAAGTGTTTATTTTGCTGGAAGGCCTTAATCACAGAGGCCTTTAACAGTGCTTAAACATGACTTCTTTGTAATTTCTTGGGTTTTTTTTGTGGATCAGAGGTTGAAACTGAGTAAAGGGCAACTACTGCTTGTAGCACAATGACCTGCAGGAGAAAATGTCTTTGGTCTCTAAAAAAGCCAAGGTGAGAAATTTACCACTATGAAATTTTATGTTTACATTTATAGAATTTTGAAATGTTTTGAATAAATTAGCATGCTTTCTTTGATAATGTATTGGAACAGAACCTTAAAAAGTTTTTAATTAAATCACAACAGTGATACATGTCTCCTTTTTTATAACTGACCTGAGCTTTAGTGTCTGTTTTTTTAATGAGTCTGCTGTATGTTTAGCGCCGTGTTTGTTACTTCACATTTGGATTTTGTAAGCCTTTTTTCCTTTCTGGCATCCTTACCCATGACATCACAGACCCTCTCTCCAACACACATTTTAAAAGGGACTCGACCATTCTCTCTCTCTCTCCCTGTATGTTACCGACCACAAAAATAACTTTAAATGATCAGTACTCGGCCCCTGATTGATTAGCTGTGTACACATGTGGAGCAGGGGATATTAACAGATGTTTTGATGTTGGAACGGTTCCAAAATTCCATACGAGCTCGGATGAGAAGCGGGACCTTTTTTTAGCTTTAAGTAATAATGAAAATAAAACTTGCCAAAGCAATCACACTAATTATTTTTATAAAGAAAGAACTTAACCAAAAGTAAAAATACAAGACTTTGTTCAAGAACTGACTACATATTACTCAGAACAGTAAAAATAAAGAAGGCAAAGTGTCCCTGAACTTTTGGCAGGCAGTGTACATGATGAACTTCTGTTTGTCTGTCATTTTCAGTTGCTACATCAGTCAAGCTCATTTTCATGTCAGGAGGCAGGTCGTCTTAAAAGTGAAGCATCATGTGAAAACTGTTTAGAGTGAAACATCCATGTGGAAAAAGGTTGAGAGTAAAGTACAGTTAAACATCTGCTTGAGGTAGGAAGATTTATGAGGAACTTTGGCCTCCTTGTGTTAGTGGTCATCTGTCCAAAGCAAGCAGCCGCCCCTGAATCCTGTTTATCCTGTGCTTTCATGCAGGAGCGAGAGAAAGAGGCAGAATGACACAGGAAAAAAGACAGAGAGAGAGAGAGGTTGGGGAGGTTAAGACGGCCAAGAATAAACCAAGCATCGTCAGCCGTACTTAATGCAACACATCCAACACACACATAATAAACACTAGTCCTTATAAACTGAATTAGCAGTTGCTATTTTTTTTAAGTTAGGAGAGATAAAAAAGATGCAGTTAGGTCAAACAGTCAAACTGGGAGTGCACATTGCCACTCCATGTGGAGAGAAAAAAACATCTCTTATTTTTTACACGTATTAATCATTAACCTTTTTGAAAAGTGTTTGCACATCTGTTTGTGTTAACTCCTTACCTTCATGGACTAATACTCTGGCATCTGGTTTCTAGGACATTTATTAAACCACTCCAAAATAAAAGCATTATTGGATGCAGTATCATAGAAGAACAATATCTGGCTTCCTAGAGAGTCGTTTAAATAGTCCATTTTTGCAAATGTGCAAAGTTTACAGAATCTTTACATGATAAAATATTTTCCCCTCCAGCACTTGTTCACGTGGGGTAAAGGGGGCATTTGGCAGATGCCTGTATCCAGAGCGACTTACTAGTTACAGAGACAGTCCCCCTGGAGCAACTGAGGGTCAAGTGTCTTGCTCAAGATAGAAGGTTGGGGTTCAGATCTGCGACATTGCGTTCACAGGGAAGTGTTTTCCCCCCTAGGCCACTGCTAACACAGGAGCATCAGTAGGATAAAGAGTGGCTCTTTCTCTGGTGTGGGGAAGGAAAGGATGCTTGCTTGCCACAGAAACACATGGACAGAGAGACAGAGCGAACCAGGGACTAACAGTACTCTTAAAAATGTTCTAAGGCAGTGGGCATTTGGTCATGATTACTTCACATACTATGTGTAAATAAACTGATATTCACTCACAGTAGTGTTTGTGTGTGTGTGTTACTGAGCTCTCGTGTCAGAATGGCCTGGTCCCTCCCACAAAACGGTCTATATCAAATAATAGTTTCTCCTTGAGCCATACATCTGAGCTAAGATTTTAAAGAACCTATTTATAAGAACGTACTCTTGAACTAAATAGCAATTCTGCAAGTCTAGAAAATTGCAACAGACAAAGGTAATCTAGCACTCTATAAGTATTTTTAGTGCAAGTGCCATGGGGCAGCTGAATGGAACATATTAGAGATGAATAAACTATTTGAAAGATTACAGTAAAAAGGAAGAAGCTCCCATAAATCTACCTCGGACCATATTGCTATAAGCATCCCTCACACTAATGTGCTGTTTATACTGCTGTAAACACACTCAGAGATAGTTCATGGATCCTCAGGCCCCAGCAACAGGCTGTTTACCCCCAGCAGAGACTTGCTGACTCTGTGGAAGGTCCACTTCAGGACAGTTCCTCATTCCCTTCTAGTTCAAGTTTGAAGTAACTTTGCACACACTCTTTTCATGAGGTTGTATTGACTGAAAACTCTCCAAGTTCCTTATTTCTCATTTGAAAGTCTTTCAATCTTCTCTGTATCTCGTACAATGTTTGTCAATGGATTAAAATTAGGACCCACCCAATTGCATTGGCCGACAATGAAGTAAAATAGATTTATTGGTATTAGCAAAAGAGATCCTTATACATATATCTAAACTGCTCAGTTTAAATACATATCATTATAAAAAAGAACTTAATTAACGTAACCATCAGAATAAGAGCCAACAAAACAGCTACATATTTTGAGAAGTTCCAGTCCCCACATACACTATATGGACAAAAGTATTGGGACAGAGACATTTCGGACAATGCCATGCTTCCAACTTTGTGGAAACAGTTTGAGGAAGAACCTTTTCTGTTCCAGTATGACTGTGTCCCAGAGCACAAAGTAAGCTCCATAAAGACATGGTTGGTTGGATGAGTTGAAGAACTTGACTGGTGCCACACAGAGCCCTGACCTTAACCCCATCCAACACCTTTGGGATGAACTGCAATGGAGATTGTGAGCCAGACTTTCTCGTTCAACATCAGTGCCTGACCTCATAAATGCTCTACAGAATGAATGGGCACAGAAAATTCCCACAGAAATACTCCAAAATCTTCCAAGAATAGCTTCCAGTATTCTCGGAAAGGCTTCCAAGAATATTGGAAGCTGTTATAGCTATAAAGTCTATGCATTTGATATTAAAGTCTTTGTATTTGAATGTAATTCCATTGAAGTTCCTGTTGGTGTAATGGTCAGGCGTTCCAATACTTTTGTCCATATAGTGCATAGTTCTATCTTGGAAGACTTCAGTTCTCAGTTTCCATATTTATATATATATAATAATATCAGTAATTTGATCACATATTAACTAAAATGTAGATTTATTGATAATACCATTGACATAGCTGTTAATATTACCTGAACTGAGTACAAGGTACAAAATCAGTTGTATCTGGATGCTCAGATTTAAAATGTTTTTAACGCTATAAAGAAATATGGCATAAACCATTTTTTCAGTCAGATATGTTGGGTGCTATCCTGGATTATAGCTGTGACTTTAAGGTCTTAAGCAAATATGACAACACATGAGATAAATGATAAAGGCCTTGGCAAATGGCTCTGCTAATCATTAGCTGCAACGACTGCTATGCAATAGCTAAGGCCTGGTTAATGAGCCTGAATGAAGAGCTTTTTTTTCAAATTGAAAAGGGAAACGCAAGTTACTTAGAAGCTATTTTACATCCCAAAGCGTGACTTTCGGTGTTTCTCTTGCTACTGGATGGGGGTAACCCCGTTTACGCACCTCCTCAGCACCTGTGTTTACATTGGGGCCTCGGCCTCCATGACCTAGCAGCAGTCCCTAACTCATGCTGAAGATGAAGTGGGCTTCCAGTCTTCAAATATGTGCTGCCCATGCACTTTCACCACTTTGCGATCCTTCTAAGACTTCCATTATGGGCATTGGCCAGAGACTGGTATAAATTACATTACTCTCTCAAATTCAAGTTTATTTGAACGTGGAAGGGGGCAAAAAGGAGGAAAACCTGTTCCTTATTAATACAGTGTAGAGTATGTTAAAGAAGGAAAGATACATACTGACACAAACTGTTTTTAGTTGCAAACTAACTGGTGGGCCCAACAGAACTCTTTGAAGGATAATGCAGGAAGGCAGGAGGACCATCTTTATGCTTGCTGACAAGAGAGGAAAATATCATAATTCTGTCTGTGACAGTTTATAGCCTTTGTCATGTGTCAAAAGAAGACGTATGATTGGGTTTTTATGACTATTTCATTTCGAGTCAGTATCACAGTATTTTCCGAATATATCATGGTATGATGGTGCCTGAAGATATTTAAGCTTGCATTAATAAAGTTCATTATTCCCAAATACTGGATGATATGGATTATACACTGTTTCATCTGGTGTACAGGTTGAAATTGTTGCTGAGGTGCGACTTGTGTTTGTATTGGTATACTTTCTGTCTCCAGAGTCAAATACGATGCATACTAGCTACCTAAAACATGAAAACGTAAATATCATTCTGGAATGTTTATATAGCACAGCTGTTGAGTAGGGTGACTGTAGTGAAAAATTACATTATCCAGAAATACTGCATCTTCATCATCTAAGTCATGTGAGTAAACACAAAGGGGGTTTTCCTCAAAACAATTTTGGAACTCAAAACATCTGGAATACCAACCATTTGAGCTAAGGACCTTTGACAGGTCCAATATATTTCATGACAGGGGTTGGATACTGGTATTAAAGTGTAACATACACTGTTGGAGTTGGTTTACAGCGGGAACCTTTCACTTTGCAGGAATGAAAAGCATCTATTCATGCACAGAATTATACTGACATATGTGGTGTGATGTGAGACATAAAGCCTCTGTCTTGTCGTTCCTTGACATTTGTGGACTTTTTCATCACACTAATAATGTCATTAGGCCTTTTTTTTTAGACTTCCCTTTGTTATTGGGACAGCTACGCTGAAGAGTTGCATATCAAGTGTAAAGTCCATCTGAAATCCATTTAGAGAAAGAATCCCTTTTTATTATGCTTCTCTGTGATTGATTACTTCTGTGGGCTCATGGCTAGTCCAAATAATTCCCATCTTCTGTGGTCTTGAATTAAGGACTGACCAGTGCACATGTGCTGAGGTTTGCAGATTTAAGGGGCACCCTGAAAAGACTGTGATTAACATAATGAAAAAAAAAGTTCCTGAATGTATGTTCATAGTCCAGTTTAGGCTTTTTTTCAACAGGACTTTTTTTTCAGAATGAGGATGAATATCCAAAGTACACACTCACACACACAGCCACACACACACTCACTCACTGTAACCTCTGTCTTTGATTTGACATGTCACAGCTGAGTGGCATGCCTTATGTCCAAAAACACCCTTAAATTGGATGTAAATAACCAGGCCCACCATGTGCATCAACACCATATTTCAAGGCCACTTAGGCTTGTCCTCTAAGGGCCATTTATCATAGCCCTATAAAAATAGTGACCGATTCAGTTGCTCTGAGACCAGGCAGCTGAGTCCAAAAGAAACCATTTTTTTCAATCCTTGGTCCTGAGAGTCCTTCCATACATGATATATATATGCATACATACATTTGGCTGTTTTTTCATTATTCAGTAATATCCCGCGCTCTGCTGTTTCCCGGCTCAATCCTCTAATCTGCTCTGACAGAATGCCATATGATCGTGGTGGAATCATAATCAAAAACAAACGCAAGCAGCTATCTTCATCTCCATCTCCACCACACATAGCAGAACCACCGCTGCCAGAAACTAACAAACTTTAAAGGTATGCCGGATATGAGGAGCAGTGTGGTCAATTTTGTTGGACGTAAATGATGTTTTCTCAGAAGCCAAGGCTTTTCTTTTTTTCTTCTCCCCAGTGCGTCTGTGGCATCTGGCAAGGGAATAAATGTGTACTTTCCAATTTGCTATGTAAAAGTGTAATTAAGGCACATCTGTCTGACACCCACCTCAGAATCCAAGCATTTCACAGATGTGAGATTATATTGTTTTTCTCGTAAGCAAGATACCAACAGAATCTACAGTTTCAGAGGCCTCTTACAGAGAACATACTTTGTAATAACACAACATTACTGATGCCTGTATGTTCCGCCCTATGCAGACCTCCCCCTCCCCCACCAGCAGTGAATTGCAAGGTCATTAAATAAGTTGAAAGCTAAATGCAAGCTAACACTCTTGCTCAGGTAATTGGCATAATAACACTGACCAGCACTGGCATCAGTAGGCTACAATTTGAGTAGCTGGTGTTCATAATAATTTTGTCTAGTTATAGTAGTGTCCCTACGATTAAACAGAAATGTTAGCTTCCATGTAGATTATTATCTAAGCGAACACATCCTCTATATGGAACATACTAAAATACAGCATTTTTTTGCAAGTTCTGCACAATTTCTATTTATTTACTTAAGATACCGGAAAAAGTACAAAATAAAGAACAAATTGTGTAATTGTGCTTTAAAATGTGCAGATGTGTGTTCTGTCTTGTAAAATCAAAACAGCATGTACCTAGACCGGGGACGTCCAGACTTTTGTATATTACTGTCTGTAGCAGCAAAAAAATAAAGAAATTTCTGTTTTTCACAGTTGGTGCCCAAAGACAAAGACAAAATTGCCTCAGATCCCATATTTGGTGATTTCAGCAACTAAAAATTGGCATGCACCTTCAGAAGCCTACTTAAAGCATACCTTACATGATAATACTGATTTATTTATGAGAGCTATTGTTGAAGACAGTATACATTTTTTATCAATTTTGATGGAGCCACAAACACAACAGGCTAAACATTGAAGTAAAGTCTTAAAATTAGTTGGTGAGCAGTGTAAATTATTTTATTCCACTTAAATAAATCCAAAAAATATTCTGGTAACACTTCATGGTCCTGAAATGCTTTGTAGATGCTCATTTTGTCTTTAGCTGACATTCAACGAAAAATCTTTGTGCTTATGGAACTGATCTTGAATAGAAGTAGAATATAAATATTTTATTAAATCCAACCCTAAACCGAACCTCCATCCTAACCCTAACCTTAACCTAAAATGTAAATCTGATTCCAGTCCTAAACCTCATGCTGTTGATAATCACCAGATAGTTTAACAATTAAAGCATCTATTGACCATAAAATAAATTATGACCAATATTTTATATAAATTCATACCTCAAAAACAACCCAACTTCAGTCCTGTTCCTCTTGAAGTGCTTCTGATCATACAAAATTCAGAAACATTGCTCTGAAATAACGGGATATGTTCATGTATAAAGTTCACCTGATATCGTAACCAATCGCTAATTCTACTTTGATAAAAATATAAAAACAAGAAAACTATTTATTCAATATGTGCTAGACTGGTTTTGCCTTTATGGTTTTCAGATGTTCTGAAAAAAAGTTCTTGGGTCTTAGACATTTTTGAAGTCAATGTTGAGGACCTTAGCTGATGGTGAACAATGAACAATTCTGGCTTGGGTTACACCCAAGCCGCCTGGGTCTTACATAATGAGAGCCAACGCAGCTGCTCATATCTAGCTGGCTATCAATGCCGAAACCCATCTGTTTGCATAATTGATAAAAGAGGCACAAATGAACAAAATGCTTGTTATTTGCAATTTAACCAATGTCAGTGTAATCAACACAGCCATCACTGGTGACTTTATACACAATGACATGTTAGCATATTCTCAGTGAAGAACGTCAACCGTCAGTGCTCAGGAACGGGTGCATGAACACCTTCAGTGCATTCTTTGAATAGACCCAGAGTGAGAGCATTTCTAAGATTAACTTGACCAGCTAATAATTGTCTAACACCTTTTCTTGTTGACATTTTTGTTTGACACAGAACTCCCTGGGTGGTGGATCAAGACCTCACACAGCTTTCTGTAATTTGCTTCTTTCATCTTAGCTACATGGTTATCCAGGTCATTGTACGTTATGTGACTTGGAACTGTGTTCATGATGTCATGTTTTTGGCCTTAGGGATGGTACATAAAAATTTCCAGTCACAGGTCACTCACCAAAAAATGTTTTATCTGTTTTAAAGGGGACATATTATACCTCTTTTTAAACAAGTTATAGGTCTATGGGTTATACAAAACATGTTCATGAAGTTCTTTGCACAAAATCACTCTCATATAAAGAGATCTCACCAGCTCTATTCTTGAC
>JBBPCX010000040.1:13020304-13032109 GCA_037974365.1 Hydrocynus forskahlii
GATCTTCAACTAATCTAGTGGGTGGGGGCTCGACAGGTGAGGGGTGGTTCTATGCAAATTTCCTCATCCTGATGTCACAATAAGGCAGCTGTCCAAACGGCTCGTAGAAGCATATGATTCCTGACACCAGAATATTTCAATTGATTCACAGAAAATGGATGGATGTTTTTTGTTCGCGCTTGGAGTGTTTATGGGTGCAGTAGAGACCCAAATGGAAATACAAAAGGATGCAAAAAGTGAGTTTTGCATAATATGTCCCCTTTAATGGAATAAAATATATGAACTTTGGAATAATATCTCTATTATTTATTCTTCTGTCATATTTAATAGGGTTTTAAGTGAATCTTTTTTTTCTTTATAACACCAGAAACTTACTGACAATAAATGTGAAATGATAACCAGCACTGCCACTCTTTTTACTGTTCAGATCACGCCTATATAAATTTAAAAAAAACTAATCATAAATACTTTTCTGAATTACTCAAACGGTATGATTACCACTGGGGTTTATACGCCGTGTAAACCGACTAGCATTAAAACTAGTAGCTGTCCCATCAGTTTTCCTTCCGTGATAACAAAAGCGTGGCATAGTTTGATATTTTTTCTTAGCTTTTTGGAAATATGCCTTCTAAACTTACAATATGTATCTCATTTGTGTTTGTATTTAAAGGGGACATACTATGCAAAACTCAATTTTTGCATCCTTTTATATTTCCATTTGGGTCTCTACTGCTCCTTGCATCCTTTTATATTTCCATTTGGGCCTCTACTGCTCCTATAAACACTCCAAGCGCAAAAAAAAAAACGTCCATCCGTTTTCTGTGAATCAATTGTAAGATTTTGGTGTCAGGAATCATATGCTTCTACGAGCCGTTTGGACGGCTTCCCTATTGTGACGTCAGAATAGGGAAACTTGCATTGAACCTGTCTCATGCACAGGTCAGGGTTCACATCAAGGTCACAGGAAATGAACATGTCACCCAGTATATAAACAGGAAACGGGTTTAATTCCATTGCTCGTTCATTGAGTCTCAACCTTCGCCCTGCCATCTCTACTCAGGATTTTACGTGAGTACTCACTTATCTGTGCATGATTGTGAACGTAGGTTCCGGTGGGAATCTAACTCTGTTACAGAGCGTTCATAGATCAACGCGCGTGATTAAACCAGCCCTCTCGCTTCTTTCCGCGCTTGGGCTCTTCCATCACGCTACACGTGCGAACTCTACTGGAAAAGGTACATTCGTGTTCTCTCCATCTGTGACAGAACCACCCCTGACCTGTCGAGCCCCCACCCACTAGATTTGCTGAAGAGCCGTCATTTTTGTCTGCTGGTTTTACGAACACACATAAGATGCTGAGCACTATAGCTACTGGAAAAGGCAAGTCACTCATTAAGTGTTGTGATCATCTTGCTCTGGGTCCGACTCAGGGTCGAACATATAGGGCTGGATAGCGCCTCTGTTTCACATGTGTTAAATGCGCAGCATCAGCATGGTATGGGTGGGGCGTGGCCAGCAACAGCTTATTTGCATAAAAGTGACAGAGCTCTTAAACGGCGCATTTTGAAAGGGACTGAAACTGTCAAGAATAGAGCTGGTGAGATCTCTTTATGTGAGAGTGATTTTGTGCAAAGAACTTCATGAACATGTTTTGTATAGCCCATAGACCTATTATAACAGTGAGGTTTGCATAATATGTCTCCTTTAAAGTAAAGTAAATTGTCCATTTGTCGCACACGACAGCATTGCACAGCACACAGCACAAAGTTGTTCTCTGTATTTAACCCTTTCACCGGAGTGAGGCAGTTTGCTGCCAGCGACACAGCGCCCACAACCTTCTGATCGCCATCCAGTTGCCCCATTAAAAGAGGAGATATTATGATCTGAATTGCTGTTGTTTGCAAAGTCTTCTTTTACTCATATGAGACAAAGTGATAATCGTGTGATAAACTGTGGCTTACATGTTTTAACCAGTGAGTTTATATATCATATATGGAAGTCTGTCATTCTCTCTCTCTCTGTCCACATGACTATTACGGCTGAATAGGAAAATAAATTTTATGTTAAAGAAAATTGTGGTGTTTTAAATACATCTTATTAATGCATAAAATGTAAAAGCAAATCCTTCTTTAATTCATTAGTAAAATTGTGTAGTTACTTGTACCAGTACAGCAAAATATTAAGGTAAGAGTCAAACTGAAGAATATTGTTGCAAGGTCCCACACATGCTCCGCATTGTTCCAGTTTAGTCAGTCTTGCAGTCCTGTAGCCTTTGTATAGTAATGCTGCACAGTCATTTCTTACTAACGTTACAGTACTTGGCATCTGACAGCACATTTATGAACTGCAGGCAGCCAAGTAGTTTGAGCAAAATAAATGCATGTGTGTGTTCCATTTACTTAGAGTTTTTCCCCCCACTTTCTTTTCATCATCCAGAATAAACAGAAGAGGGCCCCAAGCGCATCATGGTCTGCTAAATCCTTTCTAAGCGGTGGGCCCTGTTTGTAAAAGCCCCCCTACCTGTCCCTCTGTAACCTGAGTTGAGCAACAGTGGATGTCTGTTAACCCTACAGGGAGGAGGGTTTTGGGGGCTCATTAGGAATATTAAACCTTCTGGCCAGTGCAGGTGCAAGACATTTGACTTCACAGCCATTTGCATACTGGCTGATAGCGAGTGGTCACCTGAAAACAGGAAACCTTTGGGGTTTTTTGTCAAAATATAGGTGGGTTTTGCAAAATACAACTTTCACTATTCTCTGATTAGAGCAGTAGAATGTGTTGTTCCTTCATTGCCATCTTGTTGGTCTTTGATGTGCTGCCACTACAGAAGCCTGCAATATGCAGAACAGCCTCTATCCAATCATTGAATGTTTTACTCTGTGCCTTGAGCATCCTGACCTATCACAGATGCTCTTTGATTGTCGGGACAAATAGAGGCATTCACATGATCCAACAAATGTGTTCAGTCAAAAGTAACACAGGTAAATAAGTAAGGCTGTCACAATTACTTGATTGAGATTGATTTAAAACATCAAATAAACTTGAGGTTGTCAATGAATCAGCTCAGTATTTCTTTTGCAAGGTGACTGATAAACAGGATACTCACAGGTCATTATAAAGATTATGAAGCCATGTTTATACTGCTCTTTCTGCTCATATAATCCATATTTTCCATGCTGTTTGTTTTCATGCATGGACCTTTTCTCTTTTTCACTAAAATATTCTGGAATCTTTGAATTTCTTTGTATAGTATGAGATTGTTCAATCAAGCCTAACTTTAAATCTTTTTTAAGAAAAAGAAATACATTTTAGATCACTCAGTTAATCAGCATAAGAAATGCTAGAAATTTTGATGACTATCCTAATCAGTTGAAAAATCCATATAAGCAAAGGTAAATATGAATTTCAGGTTAATGGAAATTACAGTGCATCTTAGGTCCAATATGTAATAAAGTAAATACAATATATGTTAATTTTTAACTTGGAAGGTCCTGGAGGGCTGGTGTCCAGCACAGTTCAGTTGCTTGCCTTTTCAAACACCCCCACTAAACCTGGCAATTAACAGGTGCGTTGAATCAGGTGTGTTTGAACAGGGTAATCACCAAACTGTGCTGGAGAAACGGCCAGGGCCAGGATAGCCCTGCAATAAGGTATTTTGTCCATATCATACCGGTATTTTGTCCATATCATACCAGAATTTTGAACGACTGGCTCAGTGACGTCTGTATACGCGCTGTTTGATGATGAACTGCATTTGGGGAAGGCTTTTCAAGTTCAGTTAACTTAAAATGTACTCTTTTTTTAAGTCAAAGTTAGTGATGTAGTGTAGAGCATAAGTAAAGTGTAAGCAGGTAAAGATTGTACCCAGCTACCCTTTTCACCTTTCCATGGCCCTCACAGAAGAGTGCGTAAACTCGAGCAAGTTCTCAAATACCTGTTTACTGGCAAGCAGATGATTCTGCAGGTATACTGCAGACATTATGAAAGCTGAGCAAAGTGAATGCAGGGGTGAATGACAAGGCGCTATTGCTGGTACTGCACTGTGAAAGGTGCAAGATGAGTGCCAGTGTTTTGTCAGGTGCCGTGGTTCCTGGAGAATGCCAAAACTTTGCTTCCATGGAGCGAGGCCAAATCACGTCGAAAAAGCAACGTTCAACACAAAACAGGCCTGAATAATGGAAGACTGAGAATTCATCCAAAAGCTTTTCCCACTGTGATTAATTACCAGTATTGTAGCATTTAACTGAAATCACTCGCTGGGACTGTTCACATTTTTTGATTCATAAATCAGCCCTGCAGGACTCTGACTGCACTTATTCAGTGTCAGACAACCTTTATGTTTGTTTGGTACATTTTCAGTTTCAGTGACTGCTTTCTTTCAGTCCAACCATCTTTCCCCTCCCTTGATATGTGTACATTGCTGCATATTCACTGTTTACTTATTTACATGAATTTCGCGGGTTATTTTTTTGTAAATAAAGAATTAATGGCATTCAAACAAACTGATGTAAACCTTAGAACCTTTTTTCTTATTTTAATACTCATCCTTGCTACAATTTATTCACATCTATGCTATTGAAATGAAGAAGTGGTGTCAGTGCAGAAATGAAATATGGAGCTTGACTGGTGAGTAGGAGTAATTACTGCTATAATAAATTAATATCAAAAACAGTGAGCATCAATGTGAGCTTTATTTCGAGAAATAACCTAAACAGAGAACATTTTAGACTTTAAATACTTTTTTATGGAACATTTCAAACCTTTTCATTGTTGACTTTTCCAGGACCCTGGCAAGTGCAGGAAAAGAACTCAAAGATAACTTCCTGAGAGCGCTGGCTGAGCGTGAGGAGGCCAACCGCAGTGGGAAAATGGCTGTAAGTACACTATTACAGTTCTCCGCTCACTACGTAATGGGATTCCCCCTGAAAAATGGCATCAGTTCCATTAGAACGTGAATTATATCCACACAGTGTCACACTAGGGAGAACTGCAACACGCCACACACATGCGCGCACACACAAGCGTGCTAAAGAAGCAAACCTGCCGGCTCCAGATCTTTCTCTATTGCTATTAGCCTGTTGATTTTATACACACATTGGAAAATATCAACAGCAAAAATGTAAGAAAATAACTTTTAGCTTAATTTGATTAAGCTGCTATTTGGTTGATCTCCCAGATGCTTTCTAAAGTTTCTTTCAAAGTGACACATGGAGGGTGCACAAACCAAACAGAGTTGCAGTATTGGTCTGGTGCAGATATCTCAAAAACTACGAAATGAGTTAGTGAACAAACAACTGGCAGAAAAAAAAGAAGATGACTGATGAAGGAGAAGAGTATAAATCAGACAATAAAATTAATTAGGAATTATTAGTTTTATCAAGTTGAATTTGATCACTGTTTAATAAACTGTTTAATGATTTTACCATGAGGTTGTTGTGAGGCCTTTAGGCAAGGCATGTGTAATGCACAGCTTCTCCTGCTTTATTCTGACATCACAAGATTGTATTACTTCAAACAGACCAAACTGTGTCTTTAGTGCAAGTATATGTTGTTTAGTTTTGGCACATTGACATCTGTTAACATTGTTAGTTTGATTTAATAGAACGGCTATGACTTGTAAGCTGTATGGCTCTCTTCCGAAAGACATTTATTTGTCATGACTTCGGGGGCAAGAAGGACGTGTTTGGGGTTTTGACCTTTTACTCAGGGGCAAGTGTTTATTATCACTACTGCTAACACTGCATGTCACGTGGGTTAAACGGTGACAGCATTACATGGCTTTCATAAAACAATACCCCCACAGCATGAGGGCAAATAAATAAACGACAGATGTAATGTAAACCAAAATGGTGTTCAGTTCTGACCAAATGAGGACAAGTATACATGATGCCACAATTTGTCAAGAGGAGCCACAAAACAGGGGTTTTATATGACCTTTTAGCCTCCACAGTGGGACTCATGATTATAAGATCAGATGAAACATGTCGGGAGAGGGTAGGCACGTTTCCCTCCAAAATGTTAACACTGTCGACAATTCTATGCTGGCAAGTTTAGTAGTATTAGCCACTGTTACTGAAGCTGGTATAAAAGACTAGGTTACAACTTGCCCTTTCTCAGATTGTCAAAGAAACTTCTGTAGCCAAGTCCAGAAAAAACTCTGAATCAAGAACTGTCTAATGTACCTCTTCCTGTGTTTATAAATGAAGAGGAGAAAAAAAACAAATCAGGACAAAACTGTGTTGAATATTAGCAACAATATTAGGCTGACATGATCCCCCAACCCTCTTTTTGCATTTTTTTCTCTCTCCAAAGTACTTCCACTGATGAAAAATGTTTATTTTCTTCAGGACCCTGTGCCTGTCTGCCCCCCTTCCCCCGCCCCCAAATTCCGACCCACATTTGAGCACTTAATACCACTTCCTTTAGAAGTTGTTTGAATAACAGGTAACCGTAACACACTTTGACGAGGTTTGATCTCGTTGGTATGTTTGTGCTATTTAAATGTACTGCAGCCAGCGTTTACTTATTTGGGAAATATGTTCCCAAAGGTATCCAGTGTACTTTCGCATTATAGATTGCTGTTTTTTTTTTCATGGCAGAATTGGAAAATGTTGTAAATATTTCTAAATTGAAACATTTAGCGGTGTCAAAAGTTGTCTCAAGGGCAATTTGCTAAACAAAGAGTAGGCTGTTTTGGAGCAAGTTTATAAACCCATTGCAGTGGTGGCTTAATGGCTTCCTGGGCCATAATTAAAGCAGAGTTACGTCCTAAGCACTTGTGGTGTGTGTAATATTTACACCATCCTGCTCTATGAATGGGTACGGTGGCGCCACCAAGCTCACATCGTTTCTGTCATGCTTGAAAAAGTTTAGATCGTGCAGATCAAGCAAACCAAGACGTTAGTTCAGCCTGATTCGCCCATGCTGCTCATACGCTGTTCCATAGTGTTCTACCTTAACATCCTACCTGAGCCCTTGACATGATCTAGGAGTTCATAGTAAGTGTTCTCTGTTACAGAATCGCATTACAATACTAATCTTTGATGAAGCTGTATATTAGGACCACCCACCAGTGTAAGCTACACTGTAAAGTAGCTGAGCTTTCAGGAGTGACTGATCAAACATGTTGTTGCGGCACACGATACACAGCATAGTGAGGTTTGTTGCTGCCTTGTTTGAATTATTAACCTTTAGGTTTATGAAGAAAAGAAACATGATATGGACTTTAGCTTGTGAAATCACTGAAGCAGTTTTCCTTACATAAATCTTTTCTGACTGAGATTTATGGCAGTTTATACATAAATGGGAGTAGTTTAAAAATGTGAAAAGAATATTAACATTAAGGTGCACTCTTGCCAAAATGTAATACCTTAATCTATCTACCCGCCTCCTACAGTGGTGCTGCCATAGTTCTTAGAGTGCAGGATGAAGTCACATCGATAATATTATTTCTGATAAGCTGAAAATCAGGTTTATTTGTCGGCTTCTATTTCTGTATATTTCTTGATTGCTGAGTGATGTATTTGGTCAGTGCATGATCAGTACTATTGTGAGAGAACGCTGATGGACATGAAGTCAAAACTGAATTTGTCAAACCAACAGCAAACTGCATAACATCACAAATAACTTTAAAATATAAGATAAGATAAAACCTTATTAATCCCACAAGTGGGAAATTTGCAACAAAACAGAATACTAATCAGGAACGTATTCTCAAAATTCAGAACATTTTATGTCATTAATGCTGTTCCATGTTGTTGTTTTAAAGGGAAAACATGTTCAATGTGGGGGGATTTTTACCCCTTTTTTCTGATACTGCTAACACAGTGTGTGATTTATTAGCCTTTCAGTTAGCCTAGCTTGCTAAATCAATAAAGGTGGTCTCTCACATCAGTCAGTGCATTATGCTGAAGACCACACAGTGTCTTTATACATTGATTATTTGGTTGCTTTTTTGGAGCAGAGCTCTTTCATTTGCTAATAGACTGCCATGTGAAGTTCAAATCATGCCTGTCAGTCTTTCAAGAGCTGCGTCAAATAAGTGACTTGCTGATAATCTTCTGACAGCTTGAAAAATTGCAATAAAGCCGTTTTGTTTGTCTAGCTCAAGGGCAAAACCTGGAACTTGGATTCGGTCAGGAAACGTTCAGCACTGACAGAAGTTAGCAAATCACTGCCATCATTAAACTTTTTAAACAACATCCAGCAGACTCTGGGTGTGTTGGAGGGAGCAACTCCCGAGCCTTATGTTATCTGTCCCATCAGCTGAGCTCATAAAGCCTGGAGCTCAGGCTGCTTTGTGCTTTTCTCCTCCCCCAGTGCTATTGCGAAAGTTGCGCCACTGCCAAAAGTCACACACAAACAAAAGGTGCACCTGGACAGCTCTGGCATTATTTACTCTGGGCAAGAAGTTAAGTTTATCAAATCCAGGTCACACCTGTGCTAGGTGCCTCAGGGGCTCCTTTGTTGGGAGGCACACATTTGAAACCAAAGGTGCTCTAACCCCTCACCTCCACCATCCCACCCCACCCACCTATTTGTTTTTGCTCTTTAGCAAGTGATACGATGATGTCAGCATCTGTGCCCCTCTTCACTCTGACAGGTAGTAGAGTTAACAGTGGAGCTCAGCAGTTTCAGACAAAAATCTCTACGCATCATATGGCTGATATGGCGTTTAGGCTGTCCACTTGTTTCATTTAGCGTCCATTACACTGAAATGAAAAATTACACCGTAAACAATGGCTTTTCAGTGCTTCTTCAGTGCTTCTTCAGTAAGTACAATCAGAATCATTTGTAGGTATAAATGTTCTTTAAAGAAAGACTTACAAACTTTTAAAAAAATCCTCTCCTGACTTCAGTGGGTGGTTCTTTATGGAATCAAAGGTAGTTATTCTATAATAAACCCTTTTTGGCGCCTTATTTTTAAGGTTGAGTCTGTTGTCTTTTTACGTGTGAAGAATTGCCCTAGCACGCCTACTTTAAAACCACAAAAATCCTACTTTTGTGTTTTTACAATGAAATTCAGTGTTGAATGACTAAAAATGACAGCACAACACTGCAGTACTGCATACACATTTATTATATTGTCATGCATGATCCAACAATGAAGTTGATTTAGGGCTTTTGATAGTTTTTGATGTATGTTGTTAGGAAATGTGCTTTTTGTTTTTTTAGATATGATATTTTTTCTGAAGGTGCTGGCATATGGACATTAGGAAAATAATGCAGGGAAGGTAGGCAGACTTGCATATGACCAGAGCTCCTTTGGAAAGAAAAAGGATACTGTTCCACAGGGCTACTAGTCATAGGCCAGGCCATGTGGAGCCTCAATCACCTTTTGTTCTCACTGAGTTAAAGCTAAAACTTAGATAACCTAAAGGCTGATAATGTTGTCTCCTCAAATGTGAGTTCATTTTCACTAATAAAGCTCAGATTATTTATCGAAATCGTTCCTCTTAAGTAAACATTACAACAATGACTGACTGATTTGAATATTACATTTCCTTATCATTAAAAAGGTATTTTTATCAGACTGAGATGAAAATCAATCTTTAGAGAAGAATGCCCGAGAAGTTCGAAAAACAGAACTGTTTCTGCATTAGTCATGTCAAGTCAAGTCAAGTCAAGTTTATTTATATAGCACATTATCGTACACAGAAGGTCATTCAATGCGCTTTACAGGAATAGAATAAAAAATTAAACAAAATAGAATAAAATAATGGAAGAAATTATAGAACACAGAAAATAATTCAAGGAAAATTGAAAGTGCAATAAAAGAGCAGATATTTAAAAGAATGCGGAGGAGAATAGTGTGGTTTTTAGCAGCTTCAGTGCCACTGGTGTTGTGTATCAGCACTGAGGAAATCTAAGCGAAGAAGGGTGTAGATGCTTGTTTCTTTAAACATGTAGAAAAAGACAGTTGCCCTTTACAATACTTTTCTTAATGAATGGAGCACAAAATGACCCTTGTAGCTGCGTTAACATTCATTTAAATCTTATAAATATAAGTCATTTGGGCTGGAAGGTTTGGACTGAAAGGCTGCTTATCTGTTTTACGCCTGATTCTCCTTGTAATATCCAGAAAGTTCTGTTTTTTCCTGAAAGCCTAAAATTTACAGGGGCTACAATGTGCTAAAACTTCCAGTACAAAGCAGGTGTTTGTCTTTGGTCTGTGGACTCAGCACATTCTGTATTGATAAGTCTGCTTCATGTATAGATAATAAGGTGGTCAGTCATGCAGTCCAAAGATCACATTTAGCATAGAAATGAGGGAGAAATTCCCAGCCATATAGCATTACAGTCAATGTGTGTGAGGCGGTCAATCTGTCCTTTGTCCTCGTCATAGCCAGTAAAATAACAATAGCATGTTGGTTTCAAAGCACTTGACCAGAGGTGAAAGCACCTTCAAAAAAGAGTCATGCGGAGCTATCATGTGACCCTCGCCTTGAAAGCCATACAAAGATTTTCAAAGGACTCAGGGGGTCGTGGTATATGACCCCCTCCTAGTTTAGCCTTTCATAGAGTGGACAAAGGCACTGAATATTTTGAAGCTGAAGGCCTTGATGTTTCTATAGTAGCACTCTGCTAATTGAAAGCATGTCTTGATTTTGCAGTTGGTTTTGAGTTGGAAGTACCTGAAATGTTAATGGACTGATACATCCTCATTAAACACATGCACTTAACAATCCACACTTGTGAAACCGAGATTGCCTCTTGTGAAATCAAGAAATTAAAATATTGAGGTTTGTCTGAATTTTTTTCTTCTGGATGTGTTTTCAGCACAGTGCCCTCCTGAAAATGTCCTGCATTTTCAAGTCATTTCCTGTGTTTTTGTGCTTAGATGTATTAGGAAAGAAATTGAAAGTAATTTCCTAACCATCACTTTATAGTGACACGTTTGATGTTTCCTTCAAAGCCCAGAGACGGAGCACAGATCCTGCTCCTTCATTTTCTCAGCACATATTTGAGATAATTGGCCACAGTTTGAAGAAGCAGCTGTCATTAATGAAAGGCCTGGTTCCTTTACCATATCCCTTACATTAAAGGCTCAGTGGACATTAGGTCCAGTTTCATGCTTATGGATCATGGACCATATTAAGAATTAAAATGCTTAAAGCTGAAGTCATGTCTTACAGAATCCGGACATTGCAGCATGGTCCCAGCATGCAAGACGACCAGTTGCAAGAGGGTATTGTCTCATCTGGATTCGCTCACAGAGAAATATGGCTTCCTAATAAGCCCTCTACCTTTTATCAACGGCAGGAGAAATTCCAGCTTTGTGTATTTTAGTGTAAGATCGATTGGTATGTTGTATCATTTTCAGTGACACTCCCTACTAATAGGACATTTGAGGACAGACAGGAATGATTTGTTAGGTTGTTTTGGTATTGAGGTTTAATTGAATACAGACTTCTGTCATTCTAATCATATCTTAAGATTAGGAAAATAGCATCTCAAACAGACAAATCATCAGATTGAGTTTTTGGGGTTTTGGCTTTTCAGCTTGTTAACCTCAGAAGTCACAGTAACTGACAAAAAAGCATGTTCTAATTTGATATTATTATTCTTAAGTCACTGAAACAAAGAGCATTTTTGTTGGAAACGCAGATTTTAATGTTAATTGTATGTTGCTGCATTACTGTGTTTTATTATGAAGATGTATTTCATTTTGAGTTGAAAGAAAAGGAAAAAACGTTCAACATTATTGCTATATTTTTTATATTCTTAACTGTCACGCTGAGAGTCAGAACACTGGCTTGAGTCGCCCAAATGTAGCGTGAAGGAAGAGCCCAAACGCGGATAGCA
>JBBPCX010000040.1:13049447-13071631 GCA_037974365.1 Hydrocynus forskahlii
GGGGGACAGCAGACAAAACCCCCACCCAAACCCCCCCCCCCCCCCCCCCCAATCTTCACCCAAAGCCCCATTGTGAGCACAGCTTGCACCTGTGCGGGCTTCTTTTGACACCTCCCATGACATTTGTGGAATCACCTCCCTCCTGATCAAAGTATCTAAGAATTGTCTCTAGCAGTGATATAAGGTCTCGCTGAGACAGGCTTTGGTGGGGGTTTCCTCTGTATTGTCGGCTTCTCTGGGAACAATAAGTCAACCACTATTATGCAAGAATGAAATGGATAAAGTGGCAGGTCCTCTGCTTTGTAAACAACGTGCTGAAAGCTATCCACCCCACCCCCACCCCAAAACGTAGTTGATTAGTTAAAACACGTTTTAGTGTCTAAAGCTTGCTTCTATAGTTTTGTATGGGAACCATGAGGCTGATTCTAGCTATAGTAGAATTATACCCTTCCATTTCGCACCATTCAGACTGCACATACCACACACTCGCATTTAATATCGAGTTGACAAGCCATCTCAAATGTATCTGGTTTGTGATAGGGATGCATGAAAATATCAGAATTCTACAAGTTTCAGATGATAATTGTTTATGTAAAATATTGCCACTGGTTGTTTACAATTCAGACCAATATTTAGTTATGTATTTATTGCATTGTGAAACAGTAGACTGTTTAGATTATGCTGGGTTACTGCACCAGAATATCTGCCTTTTGTTCCGCATTTGTAATGCGGCAGAAATAAATGGTATGTTTATGGCATAAACATTTTGTAAATGTTTATGTTTCAGCACTGGTATATTCGTCAGCACACAAAATATCAGATGTCAGCCAAAAAGTCCCAAGTCAAGTCAAGCAGGTTTATCGTCATTTCACACAACTGCACTGTGTTCAGTGAAACTAAAGTAAAAGTCTCCTCCAGGACCATAGTGCAAAACAAAGAACAAAACCATAAAAAAGACTACATAAGTGCAGGCAGGAGAAAAACACAAGAACAGCAATACAATATTTCAGGACAAGACAACTTACTGTACAGGCAGCAAAAGCACTGTAAGCTGGGCAGCTGGTGGCCTAGTAGTTAGGGACTTGCCCTGTGATCAGAAGGTTGTGGGTTCAAATCCCAAGACTGCTTGGAGATCTTGAGCAAGATTCTGGGTGCTGTGTTCCTGACTACCCGCTGCTTCACTTGGTGAATGAGTTAAATACAGAGAAAGAATTTCGTGCCGTTCACACCGTGTACTGTGGTGTGTTCACGTATGACAAATGGACACTTTACAGTGCTGGTTTTGAATGTGTACGGTATGATGACAGATAGTGTACTCTAGTGGCAGAGTTGTTAAAATAGGCAAAAATTTTTGCCAACAATATTAGCAGCAGAATACAGAATGTGCAGTTTATATTAAGTAAGGGGTATTTACAGTGGCAGTTGGACATCTCTGTATCAGGACATCTCTAGTTTCTGGCACTGTAATACATAAAACGTTTTCCGTTATAGTGTCAGAAACCACATAAGCAAGTCTTTTTCAGATGACTTAAAACTCAGAAAGGGTTGAGAATGTGATGCAGTTTGTACAGTGTTACTCGGCTGGGTATTAACTTCCATTAGTTGTCAGGTAATTAGGCCTGTTGCTCCAGTGTAAAACTCAAAAAATGGCACGGCTTAGCGGAAGGGAGAAAGTTGTACTTTAAGATCTTCTCTAACTCTTTCTCTTTCTTTTCCCTGGAATTTCTCTTACTTTATCCAATATCTACCAAACTGGACCACCTGGCAGTGCTGGCACTGGATGTGAATAGACAAGCTGAAGAGGAAAAACATGTTTAAACTCAGCCCGCTCGAGAGAGACCAGGACTAATTAACCAGCCAGACGCTAGGCCAGAGTATCCCTGGTTAATGCCACGAGCCCCCAGAGCTAAAGCGTTTTTAGTGTCATTCCATGTGAATGGAGAAAGAATAGAATCTGTGGGCTGAGGCAGCAGGGCAGAAGAGGAGACTGTCCCTCTGCATGCTGGCCAGACGAGAGAATTCCAGTGTTCACAGGGCAGGAATGTTATCACAGCACATTTGGGACTGTCCCTCCTAATTACAGGAGTGCTGGTTTGCTCAGGCCAGAGGCACTGTGTAATTATCATGATTGCAATGCATTAGACTATATTGAACTGTTTTTTTTTTTCTTGAACACAGTGGCCTAAAGAGTAGTTGCATAATGAATATTGTACCTTAAGTGAACAGTATTAAAAAGATTATTAGATAATATTATTAAACGATTATACAGAAATTATGACTTAAAAAATAAGACCTGGAGACATTTGCCTTAGGAACTCGATATTGGAGCTAATATCTGGGATGCTTTTTTATTTCTAACTCTTTTTTTCTGCACTTTACATTGTGTGAACGAATGGAGCAATGAAAATGGTCCAAACTTTTGTTAGATTAACATACGTTGGAGGTAATCGTGTTATTATTTCCTTTTTTCTAGTTACCATTGTGGTAACCATTGTGGTAAATGTGAAGTTTTGTTACAACAGCAATGATATGTTAACCTTTTTACATATGTGTTCTTTTAATTTGGATGATAAAAATTTTTACTAAATCTGCTTATTGTCATTTGTCGTAAAGCTGTCCTTAGTTGCGCTGTCCCCATACTCTTGTGCTCTCTGTCTCTTTCTCTCGTTCTCTCTTTCTCTCTCTTTCTCTCTCATTCTTTCTCTCCCCTCTTCTTTCTTTCTGTGGTTGAGAATAATGAAAGGAATGTCAAAGGGAGTCACCCTCCGCGCTGTCCAGCTGCAGCAGACCTCGAGCTGCACGTTCTAAGCTTGAGCTATTTTTTTATTGCTCCCAGTGAATAACTATTTGCCACATTTATTTGCCCCATACTCCAATTTAAAACATCCCTTTTAAATAACAGGAAGGGAGTAAACTCCAAAATAAAGCTGAATGTGGCCGCCTTTTATGTCTGACCAAAGAATTCAAGAAGCTTGATTGTCACATAAATGTTCCTCCTGAATTCAGGCTTGAGGCAGATGGCTGCTGTGGGTGGTTGTAACCATAGGATGTTACGTTTTAGTAGCAAGTGACTCACTTGTCACTGCACACCATTCACAGAAGTCTGGAGATCACTTGTGCTGGATTTTATTCCCAGCCTATTGATTCAACTCCTTAAAGTGCAGGCCTAGTTCTGTTATTTAGCTTAGAATATATTATACAGTAACAACACTCTTAAAATGGAATACATAGCGATACATGGTTTTCTTCGGACATATATCATTTTCAAACACAGAGGAACTGAAGTGTAGGCTCAGGTACATGCAGTTGAAGGTGATGGGAACCTTATTTTGCACTAAAATATGACAGTAGGAGTTGCTTAACAAATGCAAGAACCTACATTAACACATTTCTACCTCAGCTTCAGACATTGTTGCTTTTTGGATGCCCTCATTCTACCAAGGCTCATGTTGTAGTTCAGGACACGCTTAAAGCCAGGTCAGATTTCTTGGCTGTAATCCACTAAGAATACTGTGGTCCGAATCATCCTCCGCAAAAATCAGGGCAAGCAATATTGAATAAAGCTAATGTGCAAGGCACACAATCGCTTTTGCAAGGCTTCCCATCTTGATAAAAGACGCTCGACAAATCCCAGAGCTGCTGCTGCTCAAGTGCACCTGCACAAGCAAGGATGTGGTGCGTGTAGGCTTTCAGCCTGCTGTTAATCTCCTAGATGAGGGGGGAAAAAGACCCTGCACTCACATTTGATTAATCTGCTCTAAAAAGAAATTGTTTCTCAAGTGAGCAAGCAACTTCAACAACAAAGAGAGCATTCTTTGTGGTGAGTTTTGAGAAGTCCTGCTCAGGTCAGTCAATGGAGGATGCAACTAGTATTTCTATGTCAAGTGTACATTAACGATTACCTCCAGAGCAACCCCCTAAGTGTGTACATGTTTAACCTGTTCAGGTTGTCATCCTGGTTGCAAATACTAAAACTATGAATCAGTTGTCATCAACCAAAGCTAGATATATCATAATAAAGAGAATGTGAGTTCATTGCTTGGGTTGAGGCAAATTTGTGTAAATAAATATATCAGAAAATATTTATTACAGGGTCGGGGTCAATTCAGGAATGAACTCAACTATTTCAATTCAAACAAGGAAATTGAACATCAAATACATTATGTCTTAATTCAATTTTTGCTGTTTCAGAGCATTTATTTAAGATTACATGTAGTGTAAACCACATCCACAGGAGCAGGTGAGGCAGTAATGACTTGGTACAAGTACTCGCTGGAATATGCTGTTTAAGGTTTAAGGCTCATACTCTGTGGTTACCTGATGTTTTAGGAGTTGGTTCACCAAAATTATCCCACTCTTCCCAGCAAGGTCAGTTTACTCAGCCATTAACATTTCATCCACAAATCAGATTTTCAAGCAAAGTCAGACAGAAATCTCTCCAGGCTAACAAACATGAAATCTTCTGTCTCACGCCGTCAACAGAGGCCCCGACTGGTCTGCATCGATACACTTAGGCTGTGAGCTTTCACCATACATAGAATTTAGGAAAATGTTGTTATGAACAGAGTTTAAAAATGACAAAACACATTTTTTTCTTAATGAAGAAATAAAAGTAATTTGAGAGATGAACATGTGTAACCGAAAAAATTATTACCCTTCTTTGTCATTTATATAAATGTAACGCACAAAATGTATGATTCATAAAATGTAATGCACACTATTTAGCAAACCAAGTCAAATCATTTTAAGGCACTTTTCCATAGGCATACAGGAACCAGGAGGTACCTGAAGCATACTGTGATGGCATGGAATTTGCAGAAGGCTTTGATTTTCCAATGGATCTCATAATAGAAGTGTGTTTTTGAAGCAAAAAATGGATTAAGGCAATAAGATGACAGTCTTTTGGAACTGCAAGAGCCCATATGTGGGCTCTCACTCATAACTTCTATAACTGGTTTTATAGTGTTTACAGAATTATTTATAGTGTTTACTAAATAGTAAGTGTTAATATTAAGTCTTATAAATAACTAAATAATAAGCCTAGAGTTTATGAGGTTAAATGAGTGCTACTGATGATTTCCTGCCATCTTCATCTTTACACACCCAGGTGGATGAATTATAACTCATGGGTTATCATGCTCTTCTTTTTTTCAGACATTTCAGCCAGACGTTTTTTCAAGCTTTGGCATGGAGCAGTTTTGCATGTTTCAAGTCACCCCTGGTTAACCTCAACTTTGTTTTGCTTTACTCTCTTGTACAGGTGGTGGATTTTTCTAATAAAGACAGGCTTTGCAAACAATGTTGTTTCCTTCTGTAGCCAAAAGAGAATTTTTCATTAGCTTGCAAAAAGGAGCCAGATTCACATAAAGGCTGCTCGATTCCGGAAAAGTTGCGATCCCCTGTCATAATAGGGTGTGTTACTTTAAACGTTGTGGTCAGGAGTGCTTTTGCAAGCTTTTGAGCTTTTGTGAACAGAAACACAAAGCCATAGAGGAAAAAACTAGAGGTGTAGATATGGATTTGTGTGCACACAAGGTGGCAACCTTAGAAGACATGATGAAACAGCTTGTGGCTGTTTCACTGTACTATATGTCTACATCTGGAGAGCCTTGGCTTTTCTCAAAACTTGATGAGTCTTCTCAGTGTTGCATAGAAGTCGGCATTGAAACAAGGTGTTGTGACTTTGGGGGTGGGGGGTATAGGTGCTTGGTAAAATGGATGAGCCCATAATCCATGGATGTCAATCTTTGGAAAGGTCTCTAGCTGGACTCTTCCATTCTCTAATATGGAAGTCCCTTTGTCCTCCAAGGGCTGTGCTACTCTGCACATGTTCAAGCTAAACTTAAATCTTGTTTCCCATAAGTAATTTGGAAGCCAAAAGAATGTGGAAAATGGTTGTAGTAGCAGCACTGGAGGGGAAAGCTGTGTCTGTGTTTAGTTACATTGGTGTCAGAGACTTGACTGATTTGTGTTTTTGCCACCGATGCCAAACTCTACTACTTAGTTTTTTAACTTGTAATTCTTGATATAATTCAGTCACAATAATTCAGGCTGTTTCAGGACATTCTGTTTTCTCTCCTGGCAGATGATATCCTGCTTTTCTGCAGCTTTGCAAATCCCTTAGCTAAACATGAAAATCAGTTTCACTCATTCCAAAAATCCCCACCTGCCGCAGTGCCATAATGTTTCTGCCAATAGCAGACCAGAACTGGCCTCAACAAATGCACAAGAGATGGCATGTTTTCAATGACTGCTTTGGGTTCTGTTCAAATGTTTGGAAATTTGCATGCAAACCCTCTGCTTTGCATTGTTGTTATTTACATTTTTGTGAGGCTCTACACAAAAGAGTACAATGTATAGACTTTGGATCAAAGTTTTAACAGTTAATTAATTATACATATATTACTAAGAGGTTTTTATATTGAACAGAAACAACAGTGAAACCTTATATATACTGTATATGTACCTCTGTAAGAGATAAATCTGATTTTCCTCGGTGCAGCTTTTCCTGTATTACAAGGATTTTTTTTCATCCATCCTTTTCTTTCACTCCTCCCTAAAGGTGAGCCGATGCTCTACTCAGGTTAAGTCATTAATGAAAAATCAACTACAGAAGTGTTTCCATGGATGTTTTTTTATTCAGTATCAATAAATTAATACTCTCAGTCATAATACATTTCAGGGTAAACTAGTGTGCTGGAGTTAGCAGGATAAAACCCTGTGGTGAATCTCTTGGTCACTGCTGTAGTTTGTTGGTGGTCTATTGAGTAACGCCAGTAACTTCAGATTAGATAATGAGCCAAATCTAACCCTAGAGTCACCTGGTGTAGTGATAGATGCTGAGGTGTCATGGAGTTTTTCTCTCTTAAGTGAAGGACCTGCCAGCATGTTGTCAAAGTAATTGTCTCTACAGTAGCAGGCCTGGTTCCAACACCTCTGCCTTCTCAGTCATGTTGTTAACAATATGTCCTTAGCAATGTGCATATAATAAGGCACTCATGTTTTCTATTAGCAAAATACAGTACACTTACTTAATAGCAGATAATAACTGCTAAACTGTCACACATTACATAAACTGAAATTTAACGTGTTCAGCTTTTTATTAACAGTTTCATTGAACTATTAACAGTTAGCAGTGTAAGAGGACACTTGTATATGCAGCATTTCTTTTGTCATTTGTGGTTAATCTCTGAAAGAGCACCACACATAGTATGTATTGTGTAGTATTTTGTTTCATTCAATATTTCATTTGCAGCTTGAAGAAACAGGTACATTTACTCTTGGCTCAGTCACATCTCCAGTACAATACGGTGACGATTCACATGGCCAGTAATTGTCCTGTTATATGTGATAGGGGAAGCATTAACAATGATTTATTACTCAGTCTAAGGGCTATTAGATGGGATTGTGTTTGCATTTGGTACAGGAGTGGTATATATTTCAATGTACAGTAACAGTCAAAAGTTTTAGAACACACCAATTTTTTTTTATTTTTTTGTATTGAAATTCTTCCCAACTATATTGCACAAGTTCCCATAAGTGAGCGGCACTTATATGTTGCTTTGGTTTCACTCGTCTGTCCAGTTCATCCTAAAGCAGCTAGATGGGGTTTAAGTCCTGAGACTTCTGGCCACTCCATGTTTTCCAGCTTACCATCTTGTTCTTTTTTCTAAGGTAGTTCTGGCAGAGCTTGGAATTATGTTTTGGGTCACTATCTTGCTGTAGGATGAACCCGACCAACTCGGCACATACCAGATGGTACTGCATGGCACTACAGAATTATTTCCCACTTCTGGGTAATCTTGCCATTTTTAAACCTCTCGCAGTTCAGCACTGTCCTTTGTACCATTTCATGCTATTCATTGGACTTGAGAGCTTGTTCTAAAACTTTTGACCAGTAGTGTAACTGGTGCTACCTTTCTTCAGGCCTGTCTTAAACAAGACCAAGAGGCTAAAGTATAGTAGTATACTTGGGCACTCCCCCTCTACTCCCCTACTCTGCCGGCTGAGAAAACAGCAGATGGCTCGGTGGTGTGGACGTCCCACAGGACAACCACCGCATGGGGCCTCCAACACCCTGTGTTTATTGCTCAAGGATGATGGCTATCAACTTTTTTGTGGACACCAATCAACAACACACATATCAAACAAGTTGCGCTATGTTTCCGGTGCATGATTTTTTGAGGATCTTTGCATGTAATAAGATGTTGAGAAAATCTTTTTATGGTGCAACAGATCTTTGTTTCCTTACATTACTTCCATATGGCAGAATGTGGAGCAGCCCTTTCCTGGTTTAAAGATCTGTTAGCTGTAGAAGTTTTATGAGACTGTCTTTATGTCTTCCTGATTGCGCTGCAAGACAGAGACACTGCCCAGAACCAATCTAAAGAAAACGAAGGTACGAATATGTTTGCAAACCTTAGAGGAGAATGGGGAGACGAAAAATGTAGAAAGATTGAAATGAAAAAAACAGGATAGCATTTCTGATTCTGAGCGCCTTTTAATTTGATGTATGTGGGCTCGCAAAACCACTTATTTTGTGGTTTGGGCTCTGCTGGCAACTTATGTGCAGTACAGGGGCCAAAGCACTGCGCTGAGCCTAATGACAGAATGATTGACCAATTCTCTGGCCACAGTTGTTCTGTCCCATCTCAAAGCTCGGGGTGGAACCGGACTACAGGACGTTTGGTCAAGGGATCAGAGCACACCTGGCCCAGCCCTGTTTGTTTTCCTGCACAAACAACCCGAGAACGGAGAATCTGAACACATGGGTAAACAAGTGCTTAAATCCCTTCTCTCCTTCCGCCTACTTATAAACAACTTCACGCTACTTTCCTCTTCTGTTTTTTTTTTTTTTGCATTTTTGAAACACATTCTGCAGCACTTGTGACCACATAGCATGACACAATCTTGTTTCTCTTTAAGAGGAACCCCGCCACCTGCTTCAAATTTGGTGTCCAACGGTAACAGGTCTTGTTTCATTTACCCTCTGTGCATTTTCTTTCTTTGAAAGTGTTTCAGACTATTTTTAAGTGGCATTTGATCACACAATACTAAAACATGCTCAAAGTAAATACAGATTTAAATGGCTAACCACCCGGCGGAGCAAGCAGTTTTTGGTACAGCTAAGTTGTACTTTTTATTTTTTCTTCCTCATGCCAAGACATCTGTTCTGGGGCCACACCCTATGATTATAAGCAAAAGGAAGCAGCATCTTTTGATTATTTTCATCCATACTGCACACATGCACAGAAAATCAAGTCTGTCAAAGCCATTAAAATCAGATGCAGAACACTGCCAGATTTGATTAATTTACCCTAGTAGTCCTGCAAGATGTTGTATCCAGAACAGACTGCAGTCATGGCTGTAAACGACAAGAGGACTATCAGTAATCCATTATATACACAGATTTAAGAACTGAAGCCACAACACAAGTTGAAGACTTGAGTACATAAATAACTATGTGATTCATCAGTGTCAATGTATGACATTAGTTGTCCTCATTCTCACAAAATACTAATTTCATTTGAATCAGACTTAAAAATGTATTGGTGAAAAATGTACTCATTCGTAACACAAAGCCATAGAGGAAAAGTAAAGATGAGACTTTGTAAACCTTTGTTTTCCCTCTGTTTTTATTCTTGTTTTACATTAGAATCAGTATTAGTAATCTTTTGGTGTATGAAAACAGCAGAATGTGCATTTATGGGTTTGACTGATTAAATTATCAATTGATTTTTAAAAACTATTTAATGTATTTCATTTCAACTAATTCAATTAAACCATAACATACATTAATACAGAGCAGGGCACTGTGGTAATAAGAACAAATAAAAATTGTTAAGTAATTTTGCTGATCTCCCATTATGCAAGAGCCTAGTCTTTTGCAATAAAACATTTCTCACCAGTATAAAATCATTATCTGCTGACAATCTCGACATCTGTGACATTATAACTTCCAAAGTGGTTCTGGTATGATTTTGGTGAAATTGGTTGCTTAGCTGAAAGCAGTAGTAGTTTCTGCAAGAGTATGGTTTAGGTATGCATTTTGTACAAAGACTACATAAATCTCATAGTTTCAGTACAAAACTTCAGATTCCACACATAGTCTTGGCTAATTGACTATATTTCAGATGAATGGAACTATGCTTAAATTTGATGGGATTTTTTTTTCTTTTTTGCCAGACCTCCTTGAGCAGTTGTCCAGCCAATCACACAAAGGTTCACTCTAATGTTATAAAAATAACAGTATGTGTTAGGAATATCTGAAGAGCTACACTCAGTGAGCCATATATGGCCCCATGTGGCCACAGTGCCAGAGCATCATATAGACCTGTTGTTTGTTTGTAAGGTAGAGTGCTGGTACATTGGTGGATGTGTTGTGCATTTAAAAGGCTCATGATGACAAACATCTCAGACTATCATGGAGAATTTTGATCTTGCATGAATCTGCTTACAACATGCTGAAAATCTGTTGGCCATGTGACTGATAATAACTGGGTAACTGGTTAAAATATGCTGACAATATGTTAGTGTAAGAGTTTGGCAAAAACATGTTTACACAGTGTTCTCTCATTTTTCGCCATCGGATTTTTTTTTTAGCAAACATGTATTAAAAGCTTATGTACCCAGTTCAGATCATGCAAACGGCATGCTTAAATCATTGCACACTTACCTAAAACTGTGTCAAGTTAAGGAATCTCAAATAGAAAGGACTGGGTTTCGTCACACCAACCATGACCCTGAAATTCTGTGACTGAGATGGCTGCACCCAGCTTCACTTAAGAGGCAGGGTTCATACAAATCATCGAAAGCTAGTGTAATTCTGGTAGATCTCGACAGAAGCAGCGCACCTCAGCACATCTGGTTTCCACTGCTGCATCTATTACACAAGCTCCACTGTGTGAAGTCACTTCCAAGTCAAATAAGCAACCCCCCACCCCCAACTCCTGAAGAACACCTAAAGAGGGACAAGAGTAAGCCTGCCAGAAAAAGGACTAGGCCCTCAAACATTCCTGTCATCCAGGCCATGTTTTCATTACCCCAACAAATTTACACAGTTGTTAGTGATGGCTCGGGATTCCTCCTAAAGCACAACTCACCAATAATAAACAGTGGCCAGCTGACACCCTCAGACACCTGCGCAAGCCTCCCTGACAGTGCAGGATTGTTCCCAGGGTAAGGTTTGGTGTGTGTGTGTGTGGGGGGGGGGACTAGGAGGCCTGAAAGTTCTTGTGAAAGAGGGTCCTGCCACTGTACCACCCTGTCGCTTGCCTCAGATAAAAACGCCTCTTTGGAAAATGTTACCAAAGTGAAACGCCCTTGTGCACTGTGCAGTCCAGTGATAAAAACTGTTCAGTCTTTTTTCCTTGACGTCCCTTTTTTCCATTTAGTGCTTTGCCAGCAATAAATGGTGTAGGGTTTGTATCAGTGGGGAACAAAACAAGGTGATCAGTCTTCAGGCATCTCAATGTAATGATAAAACTACATGTAAATTGTTCATTTCATATGGAAATCAAGCTCATGCTAATGCTCATTTTAATGTTAACTGACAAGACACAGTTGTGATTCTAGGAGTAAGCCTAGTTTGCAGTGGGCTCAGAAACTCCCTTGGCAGCTCCACAAATCCTTATGCATGAATCTCTTCCATTTCCACAACAGGTTAATGCTTGCTGATGTCAAACAAGCCATCTTCTCTGCCCTTTGTTCAAGCTTTTCCGTGCAATAACTACTGAGTGGTTGATACTTGCTCGTAATGCTGCAGTGCTTTTTGAGAAACAACACCTTTCACTCTTGCCAAGTACATGTTGTTTCCTGCTGTCTACATTAAAATTCTTCAGATGTGTCCAAGATGTAATTCTCAAGGTAAATACCCCTGTGCCCAGGTTTTGGAAGTGAATGTCTTTGAATTTATTAGTGTCATGTCCTCGGCTTCGATTCTCTTACTCCCAGTCCAACAGCGCTTGGTTTTGCCGACTAATCACTGGCCTCAGCATTCTGTCCCAACACCTCCCCATTACCTACACCTGCTTCTCATTTATGGACTCATTAGAACAAAGATATATATGCTGCCTTCATGGTCGTTGGTTGGTCCTATTTCCACTTACAGAGTCATAATTACAGAGTCTTTGCATTCAAGTGCTTTGTAGTCTGAAACATGGAGCATATCAGGAAGTTGCTGTGCCACTTGGAAACACATACTTGGGCTGCATACAGGGCCTGCTTAGCTTACTTGAATTGTTGGCATCTTCCTAGCTGGTATCCCCCTTGCCACTGTACGAATGTACATCATTCTTTAATAGCAGTTACAGGTTCAAGCAGTCTATGGCCTTATCTGCAACTACTAAAAGAAGCAGCTTTCTGTATATGTGTATACTTAATTGTGTGCTTATAGTTCTGCAGAAACCCTTGACATGGTGAAATTTTGGGCTTTTTGGACCAATGTTTTTATACAAAATGTACTCTGGCAAACACTTTTGAATTGTACAAATCAGAAAAAAAGCCTTTTTACCTTTGGAAAAACAAAACTGAGAAAATCATGCTTGAAGATTCTATCAGTGTTTTATCAGAAAAGAGCAAAGCCAGTTGGCTTCATTCAGCCACTGCTCTTCCTTTTGTAACTTTCAGTTCTCCCTTTCTGTTGAAAAATGATCACTTTACATCAGAAACTGATCACTCACTCATCAGTTACTCAGTTAATTTATTCTAGTTCACTTGTTGATTATCTGAACAGCTTTGACAAGAGCCAAATTGCGATGTTTAGATGACTGGGTCACTAAACCAGCTTGTGGGGTGTTCCCTGTATGCAGTGGCCAGTCCCTACCAAAAGTGATCCAAGGAAGGACGAGAGGTGAACCAGCAGCCTAGTCATGGGTACCCAAGGCTCAGTGATGTGTGTGATAAAACCTTGGATCCTGGCATTCATTTGGATGTTAGACATGTACCACCTACCTCTACATTGTTTCAGACAAAGAGCACCTTTTCATGGCAACGGTATTTCCTAATGGCGGTGGCCTTTTTCAGCAGGTTAATTTGCCTTGCCACACTGCAAACATTGTTCAAGGATGGTTTGAGAAACATGGCAAAGAGATCAAGTTGTTGGCCTCCAAATTCCCCAGATCTCAGTCCAATCAAGCATCTGTAGAATTTGCTGAAAAAATGTGTATGATCCTTGGGGGCCCCACCTCGCAACCTACATATCTTAAAGCTAAGGATGTCTCAGCAGGTACAGCTTGTTTAGGTTTTATTACTGCTTTTGCATTGGAAGTTCAAGCTATTTGTGACTATTCAATATATTAACAATAACTATAACTATATATTACATAAGTTTACTACTTATTTGGTTGCTACCAACAAATTAATATGTGTTGTTATGACTGCGTAACTGAAAGATATAGAACTGAGGAACGTGTAGCCCATATACTTGCAGTTTAAAGGGTTAAAGAAGAAATTCACATCATCTTGACTTGACTCAGTAATTGACTTCTGAACAAAAACCCTTGCCTAATAGTAAGATGCAAGTCCTTTGGAGACTGGAACACCTGTTCTCCAAAACCACTTGACGGAACCGTGCAGTTCCATTGAGGCATGCTTTTTATGACTTTGACTCATGAGTTATGAGGGCGAAGGTAAGCTTTCCACCATGGTGTAGCTGTGGGCTGGACGGATTTTGATTCCCTTTTTGCGATCGAAAAACGATCTGCACGACTCGCTCTTCCCAGTGTATTTCTTAGCCCCCGTCTGATGATTTCTTTTCAAGGATGACGGGGGAGCACAGAAGCCACAGATAAGGTAGATGGCTCGGCCCCTGGCCAGCTGCGAATCCGATAGCATCTGTTTAAAGTATATAAAGAGGAGCGCCCTTCCTTTTTAAGTCTGCAGCACTAGTTATCTCACTTTTATCCCGCACATGTAAGGGAATCCACAGATGGCCAAGGTTCTGACAGAAATACAAATGTGATATCAGTGACTGTTGTGGGGGGAGAGGAAAAAAAAGACAAGGGGAAGGTTTCACGGCAGAAGTGTGACTCTCTCACTCTGAAGTAAACATGCAAGCCAAAACAAAGCACCTCTTTATAGCAGATGTTGTTGTAAGTCCTTCTTTCATCATTATCATCCAGACAAAATAACCACTGAATGTTCTCCAAGCAGCTGAATGTGTATTCCATCTTGAGCCGCCTTCTATTGTAAAGGAATTATCATTGGCATCAGATTGACTCAAAATGGTTATCTCATGGGTTTTTGTCATCTGAGCATTGTTTTTTTTTCTCTTCTTCTTTTACCTTTTTACACTCCAGCTGAAGCACAGCCTGATTTATAATTTTTGATCTCTATGTGAGTTTTTTTTTTTTTTGAAATCACAAAAAAAAGATAAATATTTTGCTGATAGAATTCTCACAGCTGTTTTATCCTAATACAAGTGTCGCCTTATATGTTAACTATCTGTCATTTGGACTCATTTCTATGTTGCCATTTCCTTCATCATTCTGCACCGAATATTTTTACAAGTATATTCTGAGACACTTACAGAAACAAGCAAATGCTCTAGACTGTGTGTGTACATTAAGGTTTGTTTCTGTTTCTGTCACTAATCATACTCTTAGTTATTCTTTCAATACTTTTCACAGTCAGTTTCAATGTGGGTGCATTTGTAATGGATACTTCCCATAGCCACAATTATAATGATTTAGATTTCTCTTTTGTCTTCTCAAGATAGCACATTAGAGATCATTTATTCATCATGCTCTCCTGTTTTTCTTTGCAGTCCATCCTTTTCATAAAGGACCACAATTCTGATGGACACGAAATATCTGCATATATAGACTACGCCCACAGACTTCAATCCGAAGACTTTGAACCATATTTCAGCGGAAAGAAGAGACTTTTGCCAGAACCGGGTGACTTATGGTAATACTGCTTGAATTGTGATTTGCTCACACTGGACTCCAGTAACTACTGTTTAGCTACAACATGGACCATGAGGTTAAGGTTAAGCCTTAAGTCATTTAATGTATGTATTCACATTCAGATATACTTGAACTGCAGTCTGCTGGTGTACTGATGGACATATCATAAAAACAGATAGTATGTACGTAGCATAAAAGTGTCAGTATGTCTGGATTTTCCCAAATTTGCAAACAAACAAATATTGCTCACAACAAAAAAGAGCTAAAATGCTAAGGGCATATTTACTTCAGCACTTTTGAGATTTAGTTTAGAAGTCTTGCTTAACCAGCACATTTTGACAGTTTGCATTCCAGCCTCGAAATGTCTTATTCATTCAATGCAAATTTTCGGTGAGAAAGCAGCTTCCTTTGTGTGCTGGCAAGGATTCATTTGAACCTTCACACATTCCACATGTGCCTACCCAGTGGCAAAACTGATACATTTCAAACATGTGTTACAAATCCTATGAAAACTTGCGTTCTTGGAAATAAGTGCTTGTGCGAGTCCATATGCTGAAAAGAGCATTAGTAAAAGGAACAATTTAATCCTGTCTTTTTCATCATGACTGTTCTGTATGGAGCTGTAAATTCATCCCCTGAAGTTAATTAGTGGACAGAATATAAATTGCTGGATCACACTATGTCTAAAATATGTGACATATATTTGTGTATTATTTTTATGTCAGTTGCAGCCTTGAATTTATGCATAAATTCATACAGAATCATTTACAGTGAACTCTATAAGTATTTGGACATAGAGATAAAGTAAGATAAGGTTTGGCTATTTAAATTATTCTAATACTGAAAATATGAGAGAAATGTATCCTTTAATTGCAACAAATTTAGTCTAAGAAATAAAAAATAAATATGTTTTGTTTTTGTTTCTTTGTGACTCGGTTTGCCAGAATGATAAATTCTATAAGACTTTATGTTATAGAGAAACAAATCAGGGACTACTGCTCAATATACAATATTTCCTAGGTCCTCTTTTTTTACTCTCCGTCTTCAACTCAACCCACAGGTTTAGGACAGGGCACTGTGATTGCCTTGTCAAAAGCTTGAATCTGTGGTCACTGAACCGTTTTTGTGTGGTTTTGGACACATGTTTTGGATTGCTGTCCTGCTAGAAGATCCAGCTACAACCCAGTTTTAGATTTTTGGCAGAGGCAGCCAGATTTTATTTTAAAATCCCCTTGTGCTTCATGATGCTATGTCTCCTAACAAGGGTCCCAGGACCACTGGAGGAAAAACAGCCACAAAACGTCACAGTTCATCCATTATACTTTACAGTGGGAATGAGGTTATTTTCTGTACAACCATCCATCTTTTTATGCCAAACCACCTTAAATGTTTGTTACTAAAATTGTCTGTTTTTGTCTTATACAACCCAGTTCCAGTCAAAGTTCTAGTAGCATCTATAAAACTACAGACTTTAGACTTACATTTGTGATTAGATGAAAGAATAGACTTTCTTATTTTTACCACTCTAACCTCTTTAGTCTCTGTAAAGGTGAAATAAACATGTGTCCTCTGTCAGGCATGTGCACTGTAGCTTTGGTTGTTTTAAATTTCTTAATTATGGATATGGATCTTTTCAATCATTTATTTTTTATAGTTGCCTGATTTATTTCCTGACTGAAGGACGTCCATTTAAGCAGTCTTAAACTCGCAAGTGGACTTCAAAGGTGAAACAAAAGGAAACGTGCGTCAGTTACATTTTGTTCAGAAGGATTTTTAAACATGCCAATAATTGTGTGTAATATTGATAAAACAACTTTTTCTTGTTTTGTATCATATACTTCACCAAACCACATGAAATTTGGCAGGACATGTCACATATGGCAAAAACAGAATTCAAGGTTTGTGATATTTCTGAAATTTCATCCATAGGGGGCACTGCAACTGACAAAACTTTTACCATCTCAGAAGCAGCTTACGCTAAAATTTAGCAGTTTGCTCAAATCTCCTTCCATTTGGTGCGCTCAAAATTTATAACGATAGCCAATCAAAATTCAGATGCCAATACATGTAAATGCCCAATCTTAATCAAACTTTATTGGCTGATTAGTAAAGGTTTATAGATGCTGTTTACCCCGTTCCAGCTACAACATATTTCCTCCATTCCTTTGATATGGTTTGGTCTATCTTCAAAATGCATTTTGTCTTTAAATCCTTAAATATCATTTACAAGTTACAAATGACCAAATCATTTATCATCTTGCTGCTTGAGTCAGTTTGAACCTGGTGCTTCTGCTGGAGTTATATTACTGACTGCAAATGGCCAACAGAACTTGAATATTTATGTTTTTTATTTGATTTTGAAACATTACGATTTTAAGATTTTTTCCTCCTGCAAAAACAAGAATAACAGATAAATGATGAAGCAAATGATACTGACAAATAAAAACCAAAGCATGTATTAAATCAAAAACTCACACAATTGGGAAGTCTGTTTATTCTTCCTCTGTTTTCTTCTAATAGTTCCTCTTTTCCTTCTCTATTTATTTCTTCTCTGATTTGTCTTTCAGACTTCTGTTCTTTTCAAACACTCATCCTACTCTGCCCTTCCTCTTGCACCTTTTTCAGTCATCATAAATCTTTAGTTAAATCTGTAGCAATCAGAGTAATTTTTTTTTTCATTTTTTAAAACATGAGAATGTTATATAATGTCAGGTCATGCAAAAGATAATGCCCACACCTGTTTGCAGGAAGCAAACACACTCCAGCATACTTCCAACTCACAGTGTAAGCAAAGGAAGTAAGAGCTCTTAAGCGTAATCTCCTGCACCCCAATCACTCCCCACCACCCCCCGGGAAAAATAAGAGGCAGTGCTTGTGGTCGGCACTAACATGGAGCAGATGAGTCCTTCCCGTACAGATGCACAGCTCCATACCACAGTTGGACTCTGTTACCTTCACCGCAGAGAAAGAGAGAGAGAGAGAGGGAAAAAAAGCCATGACCACCAGCTGCGGACATATTCGGACCATTGCAGATGCAGGCAAGAATGTTGTTGTTAAAGGCAAAAGAAACGGTCTGCAGGTGTTTTATTTATACATATATACAGCTCTGGAAAAAAAATAAGACACCGCTTCAATTTATTTTTAATTCAGTATCTCTTTATTTTAAATCAGCATCTATGAGTATGACAGCCATTCCATGCCAGTGTCTGTTAAATTCCTACACAAGCACCTCATTCTGCTTTATGAGGTACTGATTAGTGATCACCTGAATCACATCTCCTCTCGCAATGAGAAGAATCTGAAATGGAATGTGTGTGTGTGTGTGTTGTCGTCTTTAGAGCGAGAGCAAGAGAGAGAGAGAGAGATTTTACTTTAATAATAATCAATAGTTTGTTTGATCATGTAATACAATAAAAGGAGATTAGGATGTCGTAGTAAAGGCCGGGCAAAGTGAAAAACTTTTTATGCACCTAATTTGATTGCAGCCCCCTCTTGATTGTGTCTACTTACTTGAGTTTTTTTAATTGTTGTACAAGCCTCTGATCCATTTGAGAAGAATCTAAAGTGTAATATACACACTTCATGGTCGATTTCCTCTCTTCATTTCCCATGTTTATCCCACAGTGATCATCCAGACAGATGTTTAGATGCATAGCCTCTTCTGGTATATCCGATTTTACCACACTCACTGACATGCACAAAGACTTTTCAGTATGTTTGTGTATTTGTATGTGTGTGTGTGTGTGTGTGTGTGTATGTGTGTGTGTGCACTTGTGGACTCACAGGACACACTGGTATCAGCATGTGTCCATGCAAGTAGGCCATTTAATACTTGACCTGTTCTGTACCATCTGGTAACTACCGTGCTGAATTTCTGCAGTGCACCAGTGGCTATGGTGAACTTTGCTGCTATAAAGATTGCTGTCCTACTTAACTCACTTCAGACACATGGATGCCGAAGTGTGCATGGTTTACATAGTTCCATTGCTAAAAAATCTTCATGGTCTATGACCTCTTTCAGTTGTGTGATGCACTGTCAGTAAACAGTGACAAAATATAATATGAAAGCCTTGGTTGATCAAGGTTATTCATGTTGTAGAGTCAGTACACAGCCAGCTGAATCCCCACCTCTGCTGACCTGCTCCAGGGAAATGTTTAAAGTTAATGATTAATGTTTAAAGTTTTTAACTTACAGTGAGCTGCGAAATGATTAAGCAATGCAATAAACACATGCTTACTTTTAAATATGTTTGCAGAATGTGAAATCTAGGCTAGTCTGAGGAGTACAAACCACACGTTTTCAGTTCAAAAATCTCAGTTTAGATGTTTCTCTGTTTTCCCCAAAACACTTTGAGAGTCAAAACCCAGCAGTTAACATAGCAACCATGGTGCACAAGTGTATAGACATTCCTTTTTTCATAGCATGCTTAATAAAAGACATAGGTCTGTTACAGCTGAGTTTCCACAAATCCCAGGTTTTTCCCACATTTGTCAGTGTGGGCGTGGCGCCATTGCCATGGTTGATGTGAAGCATTTTTTTCGGATTTTCTGCTCAATTTAGTCGTATCCAATTCCATCCCCTAGCTAGGACTCCCCCATCACACGATACCACCAACACTGGGGTGAAGGCTTCCTTCAGGTCATGTGACCATGGCATATTTTTAAACAGATGCAACGTCACTGAAGAGCGTAACATGCGTGGAGGAAAGCGCTGCCAGTTCTGTTACGTCAGCTAGTGGACTCCTGCAATGGCTGGCATCACACTCAATGTTTGGAGGAGAGGGGGGCCATCCTACCCACTCGTAGAGAGCAAAGTCAGTTGTGCACTCTTGGACCCTCCAGGCCACAGATGGCTGCGGCAGCATCAGGGATCCAACACACGACCTTCAAGTGAGACACTTAGACAGTTGCACCACTCAGGAGCTCTCATGTTAAGCATTTGCTGGGTGACATATCTTTAGGGACAGCGAGGGCCCACAAGTGTTGATGAAAACGTCCAAGTCACACATCTGTCGAGTTGTTTGTGTGCTTCAGTCACGAAACAAACAGGCAAAAAAACTCTCAAGTGCCTGGCCGACCCTTCCAGCCCACTCTGACTTGGCTCTGCAACTCTATTCTGCCCATCTTTTCATGTTCTCTGTTAAAATATCTCACATCTGTCCTGTTGCTTCGACCCAAAAGTAAGTGGTTCACCAGTGCATAAAAGTGGTCAACCCAAAAATGTTAATTGCTATATGGCGTTTCAGTATAAATAGACATAGAAAAAATGCTGTCAAACCTTTCTAAAAAGGAGGAAGTGCATATGTATCTCCACTTCTAAGCCCTTTGCATGCGCATTTTCCGTCTGTGTACATTTGAAGCCATATGGACAGAAAAAAGAGTTTCCCTTTATTTGGGAAGTTGAAGCTGACCATTCGGGACATTACCCAGAGCTAGGATGTTTGATCTAAACTGCAAATGGAGCTTGGGCTAAACTTATGATTTCATGCACCACTGTATTCCCCCACAGAATCTAGGCTCTAGTGTGAAAGCCTGCCATGTTTACTGTAAAGGCAGTGACTCCACTCGCCGACCGCAAGTGAAGGAAGAAAGGTCTTTCCTGTGATGCAGGATGGCAAGAAGGGACTCTTTGAGGATGTTTAATTCCAGCTATTACTTTTTGTTTAGTTCTGATTTGCCTGTCTTTTCATTTGAAGCACATTTTGTTTGTTTTCGTGCTGACACCAGGTTGCATGGTTTCTGGCCTGATTGGTTGAGAGGGAAACTTTTAGGCCATGTCTTTCTGCTCTCTCCCCTTCTCTTGCTCTTGTTTTCTCTCTCTCTCTCTCTCTCTCTCTCTCTCTCTCTCTCTCTCTCTCTCTCGCTCTCTCTCTCTCTCTCTCCATCTCTCCGGATGTTCCAACCTCGGTTTCCTGAGGGCTGGAAATATTCTAATGCACTCTAAACTCTAATGCACATCTCTCAGCTTATGCTGTCATACTGGCATCAGTATTTTTCTGAAAATGTACAAAATAATAAACTTATAATAACATGAATAATAATATATTAAATATCTTTCATATATGTACATGATTTGTACAGTTCTGTTGTTGTACAGTTTTATTTTTGCTGCAACTCTGCTATATCCTTCAGGATTCATACAATAAAAACTGAAAAGAAAATAATAAATAAAAAATATATTAAAAATCAACCTATATACACTCCTAAAAATAAAAGAGCCAAAATGGTTGACTTTTGCCTGCTGGATACAGTCATTATTGTTATATCTGTAGGATGCAGTCATTATTGCCATGAACAATAATTTGCCATTTCCCTGTATGTAGTAAAAGAGTGGAAAACCTGCTCTAAAGGTGTTTGGGTGGAGCACCATGCTTGAAACTCCTCCTCCTTATAGTCAAACTTCCTGTAAATTTCCATTGGTGTCTTCTGTTTGCTGTGGTGAGGTTTTCACACCATCTCCTCCCTTTTCCTCATCTTATCATTCACTTCTGCCTCTCTGTGTCAAGAGCTATTCTGGTCTCCTAGACCAGAATCTGTGAAGAACTTCAGAGCCAGTTCTCAGAGTTCTCTCCCTTCCTAAAGTCAAACAGTCTGTACTAACACTGCAAACAGAAATTAAAAGCATGGTCTGAACTTGCCAATCAACACTTATAATAGACAACAACAGCCAGCGGCTTCTGAATGAATGAGATTACCTTGGGGGCTGGGCTATTCTTTCAAATAACCATGAAAAATGTTGGACTAACCATGCAGTGAGAAGCTCTTTAAGGAAATTCAAATTTCTGTGGCTTTGCTCCAAATAACCTCAATCAATCAACAATTGAGATGTTTTTAGCCACACTGCAGTTCTCTCTGTTTGTTCCACAATCTTGGCAATACATGTACGCATGATTTGTGGGCGAGTTAAATGCTCAAGCATCTAGAGAATACATTTATGACCATTATGCAAATGTATGAGTCTTTATGCTCCACTAGAGACCGCTACTGAAACACTTCCACCGAAGGCAGCGCATCTGCCAGCATTCAGATGCTCACGTTCAGTGATTTATACATTGAAGGTCGAGGTCATTAACATTTTACATCTGTTGTTTATAACATGTTGGACTGTTAAGCAACATAACAGAACTACAAAATGTATTGTGTGCTGGCTGGGTGCCAAAGTGATATCATGATCTAGAATGATTTGGTTAATATGTCGTTGCTCTCTCTCTCTCTCTCTCTCTCTCTCTCTCTCTCTCTCTCTCTCTCTCTCTCTCTCTCTCCCTCTCTCTCTCTCTC
>JBBPCX010000040.1:13098466-13109808 GCA_037974365.1 Hydrocynus forskahlii
AGCAGCTTCACTCCTGATTCAGTTTCTGATGGATGAAACAGAGTCACACATGCACACACTCTGCTCTTAACATCACTATTTTAATTGTTGCAATCGTAAAATAATGTAAGAGTGTTGTGAGGTTTAACATTTCCAAGGTATAATACATTATTTATATGCATTATTTTTACATTTTCTCCAAACAATTTTGAATTTGTGGTCAATAGTGTATAGAACAACAGTGACATGAACCTTTCACACAGACACACTCCCACAAATGACAAAAGCAATGACCAGAAAAAAGTTGATGCAGTCTCTGATTTGTTTCCCATGGCTATGTATAAAAATCCATTGCTTGTTAGCTACATTAGTGTCAAAGCCCTGGTACACAACTATCAGAGCAAGTTACAAACGTGTCTTGACTGACCAACTACATCTGGAGTGCAGGGGAGAGTTGTCTAAATTTTTTTCCAAACCTTTGCTTCAATAGGAGTAAAAGGTAGAGGCTTAGTACAGACCTTCCAGTTAAAAGCTCAAAGATCAGGATTCCCAGCGCCCAGAAGTCCACGCTGAGGCCATGACCTTTATTGAGAATGATCTCCGGTGCAACGTACTCAGGAGTTCCACAGAAGGTCCATGTCCTCTGGCCACATTTGATCTTCTTGGCGAAACCGAAGTCGACCTGAATCAGACAGAAAGCCATACTGTTGTTCCCCCTATTGTGTCACTGAGTAAACCACAGCCAGCGGTCTTCTGATCCTGTTAACTAGGCCTACCAGTTTTACATATCCGTCCGAGTCCAGCATGAGATTCTCAGGCTTCAGGTCCCTGTAGATGATTCCTTTGGTGTGGAGGTATTCGAAAGCCTCCGTCACACAGCCCACACAGAACTTGGCAGTGTTTTCATCAAAGCTTCCCCTAAAAAAAAAAACAAGGCACATATCGATTGAGCAGGAGGACAGGGGTCTTCACTTTCTATGCTGGGATAAAAGAAGCAATTCACTACAATTTTAGTTTATCTGATTAAAGGATCAAAAACAAAAACAGTAACTTTAGGACTGCACCAGCAGGAAAAAAAAATAATTATGACACTTTATTATTATATACTCATATTAATGAGTAACAGTCATCAGTCATTCTTTGTTTCTAAACAGTGTTGTTTGGGGGGGGCAGTCACAGAACAAAAGGTGCAGAAACACTGAACAGGTCGCCAATACATAACAAGGCAGACACATATATTCACAATTTAGCGTCTCTGATTCACCTGATGCATACGTCTTTGGGAGAAAACCAGAGTACCTGGTGGAAACCCACACAGATGCTGGAGGGACATGCAAATTCCACCCAGAATGGAACGACCAGGCACTGAATTCTCTCTCTGGGAGGCGACAGCACTATGCCATCATCCCAGCCATAAATAATATCATCAACCAATAATATCACGTTTCCACTCCCACCACCCTCACTTATCTCTGACAAGAAACGCGTAGCCAGCTCAGAAACCCTCTCATACCACTTCTCACCCATAAATGTGTCAGGGTACAGAATGAGATTTTGTTTGACACTAACTTTAAATGTTATTAAAGAACTGTTAGTCATTTTGTCTCCCTTACACCATTTACAAGTTAGACTATTTTTTTAGGAAATGATGCACGATAAAATCTCCATGATTTGATTTTACTCAATTACTCTGGCACAAGGGAGAATTATTTTGAAAAATACACAACAATACATAAATATAACTGAATTAACTATTTACACAACTGTGAAATCAAACAAAAAAAATTGCCTGTGACCCTGGAGACTTTCACTGAAATACAATAAAAGTGCGGAATGTTACATCACTGAACTTCGATATTAACACTTGAAATTAGTTTTAAACTTCTATTTTTTTTTGGAGAAAAATACAATTTCTTGAATGTGATCATTGTCTATATTGTATTTTAACATTCCTAAACTGATGCATCTAATCGGTCTTGGTTCTTGTCATCTAGTCTGAGATCAGTGAGAAACTCACCGGTCCCTCAGTAGGCTCCAGATCTCCCCACCCAGACACGCCTCCAGCAGCATGTACACATACTTGCTGTCCTTAAACGTGCGGTACATTCTAGGAGAAAGAACATACACTTAAACTACAACATTATAAGGTGTTTAGACACTTGCAATAGGTTTTTTTTTAACTTTGTCGGTCACTGCAGGTACACCTACACAAATACTGATTCATGGACTCCATACATACATACATTTAAATGGAAAAGGAATGTTTTCTTTTTCATTTTATTAATGAGGCCTAATATTAATGAGCCTTGTTGAAGGAATGAGTAGCTGAAGCAGGTGCTGAATGACTGCAAATGATCTTCTTCCTTAATAGGTAATGTAACACACCCACACATATCTGTTCAGATATGTTTATTTATTTGTATTTATTCTAATGTAAGAGTTTTTTAATGAATTAAATTGAATCAAGTAAACATAGGCATTTTATTTTTCATTATATATATATATATATATATGTATACGCATATAAAATGTTGCCCAACAGGTTGTTATTGTCCATTCAAACTACTTAAACTTACTTTACAATAAAAGGACAGTTGGTTTCACTCAGGATTCTCCTCTCTGAGTGAACATGCTCCTCCTGTCTGTTGTCCACAATATGACGCTTCTTAATACACTTCAGTGCAAAGGTCTTGTTCTCATTCTTCATTTTCACCTGTGGAGGAATCAGGTTCAACAACTCATTTCATTTGGTGCACTTTGAAGTTTACAATTACAAATTAATAACAAATGATGCAGAATGCAGAGAAACAAATGGACTACAGTCTGTAACTGTACACTTCAGAGTCCACCTGCATGAGAAGTGGAGCTGAGGAAATGGACAAGGAGTGTGTGTACCTAAAAAAAAGTGTGAGTGTACACAGTGTTTCATTTGACAATCAGTTTTTTTAATTGACACATTGTTTCAGACTTTTGTCTGTATTTATACTCATTGTAAACACAGTCTGTATATGACTGATCATTTCACAACTGCTCACAGATGGTAGTGCTCACCAGTTCAACCCTGCCAAACCCTCCTATTCCAAGAGTAGCAATGATCTCCAGGTTACTGAAGGATATACTGGATGTGAAGTCTTTCTCTTTGAGTTGTATCCGATCGAGGGATAAGGGTGAGCTGGGAGGAGTGTTACTCCCTGACCGTCTGCAAACAACACAGTATATGCTTGTGGAATGGTAGTAAACAGTCATTTTTTTTAGCATATTTCAATAATATCAATACGTAACATTTTCAGTTGACCCATGACACATGTTCAGCTGAAAACTGTCCGGAAATCGTTAATCTTTTGAAATCGTCATTCATTTGAAGTGCAAATAAATGGAGAAACGTTGCAGAAGGTTAAGATTCTACACTTTCAATCCATGCCACGTTTGTGTTTGCAAACAAAAGAGCAAATTTGATAAAAGTTATTGTTAAATGTGACCTGTCGATACAGATTGTAATTCAAATGTACATTCAATGTGTTATGTAACAAACTATATAATAATTCAATTATGTACTTACAAAGGAAATAACAACATAATATAATGTGCATAGTAAAACAATCATTTATAACTAGCATTTAATTACAATCGCTTATATTGCAATGTTGCTTTCAGCATTGATCACTTAGGTTTTTGTAGATCAGAGGTTGAAAAAACAGTTATAGATTTAGAGTGATGAGAAACAAGTATTCAGATACTGTTGTATTTGTTCGCATGAGCAATCTTTCTGTCTCTAAACACGATGAGCTAAATTACTGTTGCCAGTGTTCTATTTTTGTTTTGTCTTAACATAAGCGTCTGAATCATTGTTTTCCCTCATTGTAATTACCTCTGCAAAAGTTTATATTTTTCTAAATTAAATGCTATTTGTGCATTTTCTATTTCCATTATGGCCGCAATTGATCACCAGTAAAACAAAATACAGAGAAATACTGCTCACAGGACAGTGTTACAGTCTATAGGTATGTATTAGATATATTAGCATATATGCATATACAGCACCGGAAAACGATGAGACCACTGAAATTTATTTAGAAATCAGCATCTCTGTGAGTATGACAAACATTCCATGCCAGTGTCTGTTAACTTCCTACACAAGCACCTCATTCTGCTTTATGAGGTACTGATTCGTGATCACCTGAATCAAATCTTATTTAATGAGGAAAAGTATAAAAACACTGCTGTAATCAACACTCTCCTCTCTAATGAGACCAGTTGGTTGGCAAAACACTACTAGAAGTACATCAAAGGTAATTACTGCCATTTTGTTTAAGAGTGAACAAGAGATTTGTTTTCTTTCAATTATTCAAGTTCTGTAAACACTGCATCATTTCTCTCATTTTGTTGTTTTGTCATTTCCTTTAAGATTATGCGTTAAAGAACAACATTTTAATTTAGAAATTAGGAGAAATATTGTTATGAGTTCTTAAAAACTGTTCAGTTTTTAAGAAAAGGCAAAGCTGTTCAGTTCAATACTTGCACCTATAAAAGATCAAAAGTGAGAAACTGAACATTTTTGCAGTGGTCTCTTATTTTTTTCCGGGGCTGTATAGCGTGATTCTTTTGTGTATCCACACGGTTTTTCATGTATTTAACACACAATGTGAGACTCACTTAGCATTTCTCTTCTTGTCATCGCGGGTTAGAGTGTCAACGTAGCCTTGAAGATATTTCTTAAGTTCATCAAAAGTGCCAACAGTCTGAGAGAATGTTCTGAGAGGAAACATAAAAAGAGATTATTAGAAAACCAATAAATAAAACGCGCGTTACATAAAGCATGTGGTTCTGCCAAAAGCAGAAGGAGTGTGTTCTTACTCTCGGTCAATGACGAGGCACTCTACGCCGTCCTCATCTGCAATGATATTAGCTGACCTGACATCATCACTGCGGAAGAAACACGGAGGGGAAGTATTCAGACCTGACTGAAACCTATCTGGAAATTCTCAGGAATAATCGAATCATTCTTTAATGCGAGCTTCTGGAGACAGTTCACCAAAGGGCACCCTTTTGTCACGACATAAATTTGAAAAGATTATACACACAAAAGAATGTACATAATATAAAAACCTTGTAACTTGTTAACACACAACAATATAAGAAAACCATTATGGCCAAGCACTTTCCAATGACGGTTACTTCAACCTACTCCACAAAGAATGCGTATAAATATTATTAATTTAAAAAATTTATACGTATTCTTTTAACCAATAAAGTAAATGTTTACCAATAAAGTAAATGTAAACCTAGGCTTAATGATTGACCATTTAAAAATATCGGTTGAGTCTGTTGATGTAATATAAGGTACTGTGTAATAAAGGCCTGAAGACAGTTACCTGATGAGGGCCTTCTCCCCAAAGTAATCTCCTTTCTGGAGTGTATTGATGAGTTGTGGCTCCTCCTGATCCTTTGTGCTTTGGGTTACTTTAATCTGGGCAGCACATAATCAGTCAGATAAGTACAGCATATATGATATATGAAGAATATAAATGGCCAGTGGAGGTCTGTCATTTATAGTCACTCGTGAAACATAAGTGGAGACCCATTAATCCTAATGGCTCCCAGTGCAAGGCTGTACGACAGCCACGTGATTGATACCCGGTATGAGGTAGGAACATGCCGTCTATGTATGTCAACTGGGGAAATACTCCCAATGAACTCATGTATCTTAAAAGCCCACGTGCTCTGTCAATGTGAAATATTGTTGTTAAAAACTCCTGTAATTAAATATACTGGGTATTTTACCTAGTAAACACATCACTTCTGCACACTTTCTCAGTACAGACCCAACATTTGCACACACTATTGTATTATAGTGTTTTGTGTATAAGTTGTACAATAAAGGGTCTGGGATGGTCCAAAGTTTGGCACGGCTTTGATGTCTTTGTTCTGGAAAACACATGGACATCTAATGATGACACACATGAGACCCCTTGTCCTTGGAAAACTATCACATTACAATACAATACAGAACAATACAAGAAGCAACGTTATCAGATTGCTCCACTATCACACATAAATAAATTGCTATATGTATTATGGTAGAATTATGACACTATCTAGATAAAACAGATCACTCGGGGCTAGAGAGTTGGAGGTTTTGCGGTTTGATTTGACCTAACAATCAAACACTGAATTTGAAATGGAACAATGAGTACATGTTGTTTCAGTGGACCATGAATTATTGGACAGGAGTTTCTTGGCCTGTTTTGTGTTGTTGAATTTTTAGGCCTGGCATGAAGACAAAAGTTTAAAGTCAATTCTAGATAAAGCATTTGCCTCAAGAGTCCTGAACATCTCTGAACAAAGCTGATCCAACAGATCTGTTCGTTTCAGCCTTTATTTATTCTCCATTCGTGACGGGAAATCAGCTTACTTCCTGCTCCTGTAAAGTGATCCAAAGCTGACCCTCTTGACCTGATAGCCAGATTTTTGGTGGCTAATACTAATGGCCTTATTCCCAACACACCGTCTTGGACAGGGTGGCGACAGGCTGACGAGAAGCATCATTTCCGCCACTTTAACCCCCCTTCAGAAAAAAACATCTGTCCTCCCGCCCTCCCAATTAGAGCTGTGGCTGTGGTGGGGGGCCCTGCGGGGGATCTGAGTCTGGATGGCTCATGCTAAACGGTTCCTGTCGCTTCCCAGCGGAGGCCCCTGTCTCTTAACCCCTCCAGTGTCAGGTTACTGATTTATCTTAACACGCTCTACCTCCCACAGAAATGGACAAGCGCTTCCTATACAGCCCCTGTGAGGGTCACTGGTGTTGAGGGAAAGTGCCCATAGCCTTCAGATCAGTCCAGTTTCTCCTACTGCAGGTCTTAAGCCTGGTTAGAGGAAGCCGAGTTCAGCTAAATGGGGGGGCAGCTTTTAAGGGAGCAAGAAAAATACTGAATAATACAGATCGTAACCTTCGCCAAACAGAGATCTACGAGTTTTACAACAATATTAGAGTTGACAACATTGCAGACAGATCTTTCATCCAATTCAAATCTTAACAAAGTACCTTCTATCCTACTTACAAACTCAGATGATGTTTGTAAACAGTAGAACCTGACAAATTACTCTATAACTCTAATGATTTATGGGAAGTCATCATTTGATAATCAAATTACACCTGTAAATACAATCGAACAGTTCATGAAATGTGTCATATGAAATGAATGCTAATGAGAAGTAAAACCTTATTTTTGTGTATTTAGTTAGTTTTACACCATTTGAAAATGCCTTTTAGAGTGTGTGAACTTCAAATAAGGACCAGGAAAAATGACCCAGAATATCTTGGAATAACGTTTTGTTACATTAAAGTCTTATATAAGCCTGCCATTTCTGAGATACAAGCTTTTGTTATGGCAGGTATGACTAGTAGTGTAACAGCACAGTCAATAGATGATTCTGGGCTTAGAGTTGGAAACAGTCGTGATATATTCAACAAAGCCTGAAAACAATCCAATTGTCTCACAGTATTTGGAATGAAATTAGAATGAAGAAAAATATGACTATTCGATCAAGTTAGTAATGAAATTAGAGCTGGGGGTCAGGAGTGGAGAGGGAATGTTTGACATTATTGTGCTGCACTGGGTTCTAGATTGGCAGCGGTTTAACACTACAAACAATACTGTTACATATATCATAATTAACTGAACACTTATTCTCCCTAATGCATTGTCACATGTTCATGATCACATATTTCATATTTCAGTGCATTGCCGAGTCCCTAGTAATGACTTAGATGCACTATGCATTTCCTTACATGGAATAAGGTTTCTTTATGTCATGAAATAATTTTGTAGTAATTGCCTATAATTATAACATTCGTGTCCAATCGGATCAGCAACAAAACATGTAGAAATGCACTCAGGCAGAAATGTCTTGTAAATGTCTTGTAAAGCTATCAGAACAATGTTTTCTGATGAGATATACTAGGATATATTAGGAGTCTTTAATCCAGTGCAAAAAATTGTGCAGACTGCAGATATTACCTTTCCATTGGCAATGATGTAGAATGTGTTTCCTTCCTCCCCCTCCCGAATGACATAGTCGCCTTTGTCATAATACTCCTAATGAGGAAATACAAGAAAGATCTTATTTAGCTATTGATTTCCCATTGAGCGACTGCTGACTTGTTCCCGTTGAGCCAGTCCCAAAGGAAACTACAGGAAGGCTGCAGTATTTCAATCAGAGCCACTACACCAAGTTATGTGCTGCACAGCTATCTCTGATAACCTTTGAAACATTTGTTTTAAATGTATTTCATGGTCGTAAAACTGAAAGGATCCAAACATGTGGTCAAATCCCCCAAAAAAAGTGAATATATGCACATATGTCCAGACATCACATTGCATTACGGTTTAAACAGTACGAGGTACAATAGTAAACAAGGTCCTGTCAGTTGGGCTCAAAAATGTGAGGTGTATCTCATTTCTGAAGAATTCAAGCCTTCAAATGATCCTTCATTTCACAGATCCACTTAGAAAGCACACAGTAAGTTAACCGTGCATGCCAATCCCAAGTTAATACACACTGACGCTGAGTTAGGGGCGAACTGATTAGCTGTTCTTCAGTTGTTCTACGCTCATGATGTCATCCAGACTCGATGCTCAACCATTACCTCATACATCCTGAAATGCTTTCTTGGGGAAGAATGACTATCCACAGTAGATACTTGTCTATGCATACTTCATAAAGAAAACCCTTGAGACTTAAAGAATGAGCAATATAGCAAGCTAAATGTTACAATTCTTCATATATTTATTAATCCATCCATTACATATACATGTATTTGCATATATAAATCAGATGTATTCATTAAGGTAGTTGAAAAAATAACTTTTGTGAACACTTTTCCTGTATGATCCAATCAAGGCCGGGATGTCCATATAGGGAAACTAGAGCTATGCTTCACATTTGTAAATCTTTTTTTTTTTTTTTTATCCTTTTAGCTCTGACTGGCCGCAGAAAGTCCATGTTAAGGGGCAAATTTCTGCTAAGTGTATCTGTCTTACAGCTGGATGGTAGGGTTGGGTTAAAGTGCTGTATACGAACCAGATTATTGGTGTAATTGTGCAGAGACCTGTCTTGACTGTTATTTTTTATTACGTTACAGTAAGAGTACATCACTGGAAATAACTGAAATTTTTTCAAAACATTCATTGGTTTATTGGTTGGTATATAATATATCTTGTGAATAATGAACCATGTTGGCACTTTTGAAACGTCACTCCTTGCTTCCAGAGTTTTGGTCTGTAATTTAAAGTAATAATAAACTTTTGTTTTACAGAGTACTTTCATAAAATGCACTACAAATGCAAATACGGTGTTACAGTGGATGCCCTACGTACAAAACCACTGCAGCTCAGAAACCAAATAACCTACAAGCTCTGTGATCTCACGGACCATGACTGCTGATTTTTCCTTGAGCATCAGAACAGTTGCAGATTCCTGAAAGCTGCAGAAAGCCATATTAGCTCTGGACATTCTCTTTAGATCAACGTGATTCCTATCAGCATCTGCACGACCCAAGCACGCGTCCTCCTGGCCGGATTCTGCTGTTGTTTCATCAGAGAAGTTCTCCAGGCGAACCTTGGACCTCTTTACAGCAGGAACTTCCAAAACATTTGTCCACTGCAAGACTCCCTCACCACATTCCATTCCCCACTGTTTAATGATAGAGCTCCACTTTATCTGCATTTCGCAGTCCGAAACATCTGTGCCACTATTGAATTACACTGCTTCCCAACCCCTGGGGAGGGACTATAATCAAGTCCATCGGAATGATTGAATAACAGAATTCTCCCATTCGACCCCGGGGACCGACAATCGAGAGGAATGTCCTTGAAGTTTTTTCAGAAGGTGGGGAATGCGAGGAGGGTTATTTGACACAAAGCTGACAAAGCCCACACTCTTTTAGAAAAACTCGCTTTGGCCCCTTAGAGAGCCATGGAATAAATCAGTCAGCAGCTCGAATTGGCTGTCACGCACATCTTTAACAAATCACAGCCCACACCCCGTCCAACTTCCACCCTCAACCTCCAAATCAGGAACATTTTACTTGGCCTTAGTCAAATAATTACAGCAACAATGTCAACTAATTATGATAACAATCTACTGGGCCAGGAGATGACAGATGTAATAACTGCCCTGTCGAACAAAAGCATCATTGATGGTGGGTGTAACAGTGTAACAGTTTTCTGGCTTTGTGTTCAACAGAACATCAAATCAACTATGAAAAGATAAGATCTTTACTTACCACCTCCAAGCAGTCAACAATCTTCGTCAGTTTGTCCTCTGGTAGACTGGCCAAAAGTGAAACGCTGGAATAGAAAAACAGAAGAGAGGCAATCAGTGATTTCCAAGCATCTTCAGAATACGACAGAGATCTTGTGAAGATATGTAATAAAGAACACTTGTGTTTACTCAAGCTCAAATTAGATTATCCCAATGATTTATTTTTTCCTATTAACATGCCTAGCTTATCGTTCAAAGTGAATCATTCCACTGGGTTCCAGTCATGCTTTCTATCTATTTTGTATATTTAGGGTCAAGGAGGTTCATTTCAAGCATATTTCAAGGCCAGCAGGTTCTCATCCTGGTCCTGCAGAACCCCTGTTCTGCATAGTTTAGTATTATTCATCCACTTCATATAACTATGAACGATACTGCAAACATATCGCATCACAATACTTTGAGACATTTACAGTTCACAGAATGTATCATAATATTTCTTTTTTTATTATTTTGATGGAACAGAAAAAAGTATCAGGAAAAAAGCTCTAGCATCTTAAAAAATATATATAAATAATTATGATTTGTATTTGTAACATTTATGGACTATATCAAATTAAACATGACTAATGGTGCTGTCTTTGTAATGCAGCATGTCAGTAATACTGTTCACCCATAACTCAAAGTGTTTGTAACTGAAAAGCTGAATCAGGCGTGTTATAGTATGAAAAGTACCAAAATATCCAGGAAAAGCATCTTTAACCTCCACAGAATGACATAAGCTTTTGAAACTTCAAACCAATGCTTCTCTTGCTTGCTCCACTTTATCAAGTCATAGCTTGGGATATCTCTCTTTGATGGCCATGACAGCAGACACTGATACTTGATGCTAGAATGGACTTTAAGGCGTGACACGCTAAATGGATAAAAGCATTGGGATTATTGAATTCAGGCGGCCCCGTACTTCCAGTGAAGATCAATCTTAATGCTTCAGCAGACCAAGACATTTTGGACAATGCCATCATTTTTCCAACTTTGTGGACACAGTTTGGGGAAGAACCTTTTCTATTCCAGCATGACTGTGTCCCAGTGCACAAAGCAAG
>JBBPCX010000040.1:13126844-13168982 GCA_037974365.1 Hydrocynus forskahlii
TCCTCCATCTCCCAGGACCTGAAGTGGGAGACCAACGTCTCCTCCATCCTCAGAAAGTCCCAGCAGAGGATGAACTTTTCTTCTGCTCGCCGTCCGGTGCAGTTGTGGCGTTCCCCGGCTCCCCGCTGGCTGAGCGATGGCTGCATGACGTCTCTCACAGAGATCAGTCCATCGTTCAGGGGAAACCTTCTCAGGATTCGTGACACGTATTTCAGTATCGGTGATCCAAACTCTTTTCCGCTGGTGGGCGTCGGTCGAAACGTTCCGTTGTGGAAGGAGAAGACTCCGACCAAGATGGACACAACCCTACACCATTTCGCTGGATCTCCGCAACATGCGAAGTGAGTTCTTTCTTGGAGTAACTCGGTATCCAGCAGTTTCCTGAAGCGTCTCTCACGGATCTCGAACTTTTTCCATTCATGCGGAAGGAGTTGGCGTACGGAGTTGAAATCAGAGGAGGATCCTCACTCACCGGTGGCTCCAGGACTGGGTCGTGGATTTGCTGGCGTTGTTTTAAGTTTGTTTTTTCGTTTAGTTTGCCATGAGCTACGATACTCACGCGCCATACTGCTGCAAACACACACACACACACACCTGAGACAACTGGACAAAACACACAGCACTGTGTGAGACACACACACAGGACAGTGTAATAAAAAATGTAAGAGGTCAATGTGCCAGTAAAATTAAACCCCAGTAATGCTGTGATAACCAAACGTGTCCTGAGTACGCGGGCGGCTTCGTGCGGAGTAAATGTTAAACGTGCAGCATGAACCCCAGCATCAGTGTGAATTCATAGTTATATATATATATAATCCGTAATAGGGTCAAACTGGAGGTCTACTGAGTCCAAATGATCTGTGGGCAGCAGGGAAAGTTGTTTATATCAAATCAACCCTCATGTTCTGTGCATGTTTGGGGGCAATTTGACAATTTAAAGATTAAAGTGAAGTTACTTGGAGTGTTACAGTCTGGACTGCGTGTTGAATGAGGAACAGCCAATCAGAACAGAGGGATGAAGATGTGTTGCTGTACTTGGAGACATAATAGCACACCGGTGACACAGAGAAGAGAAATACGAAAAGGAAAGGAACGGAAAGAAAAGAAAAGAAAAGAAAAGGAGTGAAAAAAGAATGCAGATTCAGTATTTAAGATTCACGATTCTTTTATTTGTCACATACACAGTGATACAAGTACAACATGCAGTGAAAAAAAGTATGGTAACAAAAAATAAACTAGAATTAAAAGAAGTACACTCCGCACAAAACAGACGTTAGGATTAACACACAAGGTCTGGAGCGTGTGCGAACGTGTGATGGAAGAGAATGTGTGTGTACTGTAGACTCTGAAAGACTTGGCGAAACTTTTCGCGGCGGTGTGAGTTACAGTGAGCGGCGTCTCGGGGGAGGACGGCGTCTTCGCTGGAGGAGCGAGGAGCCGAAGTGGAGAAACACACAGCGCCCTGGCGGCCACCGGCAGCAGGGAAATGAGAGAGATAAATAAAAGCAGGAGAAGGGAGTCGGGGTCACTGCATAAGATAAAGCGCCGAGTCCACAGAACGCGGCCCACAGGGAGGCGGGCACAGTCAGAACATGAATATTCATGAAGCTCAGGAGTTCGGCTACATAATGAATGTTTACTCTGCCAGTGCATTCATAAGGATGGTTGATGTGTGTGAGTGAGTGTGTGCGCGCGTGCGCGCGTACGTGTGTGTGTGACTGTGTGTGTGTGTGTGTGTGTGTGTGTAGCAGCATTCGTTCATAGAACACCCGTTATAGAAATATTCTGCCTAATCTAAACTATGTCCATGTTTGTAGACACCTACTCCTCCATTTCAAGTCAAGGATATTCACAGGGAGTCTGTCTTCCCTTTTCAGCACTAACAGCCTCAACTCTTCTAGGAAGCCTTTACACTAGCTGTTGGACCACCTGTGAGGATTTGATTGTATTCAGCCACAAAAGCATTAGAGAGGTCAGATACTGATGTTGGATAATCAGCTCTGGCCACAGTCCAACTCATGTCAAAATTACTGGATGGAGTACCATCATCCCACAGTTCCACTGTACAATGCAGGGTGGGCTTTATACTCCCCTCACCAACACATGGCATTAGGCAAAGTGGCCTCGGCTGAAGTGTGGCTGCTCCATGTATATGTAAGTACTATTTTCACCAAATTTTCCTCATACATGCAGGTGTGCTTGGTCAATTAACAGATTCAGCTTCTCTGTGATTTCCTGGCTCTTGTCTGCTCTGGTCACTAGAGTGTTAATTTCCTCACACTAAAGCATTGACAGTCACGCTCCGGCACAGGCTGGAGCACGTACTGCTGATCCACACAGAATCTGGTGATGTGACAGATCCTGTCGCAGTGGGGAAAACGCCTCTCTCCACCAGCCCACTCTCTGTACTGTTCCCTCACTCCCTCCCTCTCTCGCCTCTCCCTGGTTTGGATGGCTGTCGGGAAACGTGACTAAGTGGACAGCCAAGTGGACTCGGTCCCTGCCAGAACTGAGGAGGGGTTGTGTTTAGTCATCTATTGCTAACATGATCATGGACTCCCTTTTCAGTGTGGTGGTAGTCCATTCTGTTTTTATTCCCCGACACAACCTTTCTGAATAAAAGATATCTGCTAGAGTCGCATTCGGAAATATACCTTTTTAATAGATTTCTACTTTATGTGTACATCTAGCCCAGAAACATGAGGACAAAATTGTGTTAAGCCCACTAAGCTTATTAAAAGTGGCCCAGCATTTGTATTCTGGCATTTCACCAGAACCTGCATCAGCAAATCTTTTAGCCAGCTGAGCGACAAAATCCAAAAGCTCCCGTTCACCGGAACAGACAGAAAGTCTGACCTAGATACTGTACGAAAGCTGTCAATCACAAACGGTTATACAGCTGTGACAGATGAGCTCTCACTCTTACACACACACACCTGAGAGATTTCCATCTGTCCTTTTCCATGTTGTTCTCCGGTCCCTCACTCTCGTAGGATGCCAGATACAGAGCTGTCGGAAGATAAGAGAGGAGGATGTGTCACAAGGCTTTCGCTTGCGCCCATGTTTTGTGTTTTTGACTCATTTCTGTCTCGTATTTCTCACGTTAGGGAATTCTTTGCACATGAGGTAATCTGAGAACACAACACACTCTCAGGTTTGTGTCATGAGAAAAGATGTCATGAAGCCTGAGGGCAGTGTGTGTTTGCAATGAGTAGACGCTAAACAGGTAAATGAGTGATTTCAGTTTAAATTGAGTCTGTTCCCACGAGGTGAAATGTCTCTCAGTGGTCAGAAAAGTCTAAAGAGGAATCAAAGAGTAAAGAGGCATATAGACGCACTGTGGGAGGCAAATGAGCCAGCGGTCATCTTAAGGGGTGCCCTATTCTGATTATTTTATTGAACTGTAGACTTTAACTGCTGGTTAAAATGCTATTAAATCCTTAATAACTTAAGAGATGTACTGTGAACACTAAACAAATTTGATGTGCCTGATAACCTCTGTAGCACTTGCAGATTAAATGATCGATCGTCTGCACTCATCAAAGGGCTTACCGTCCTCGCTGAAGACAGGGACAGTCAGGAGATACTGCAGAATCTTGCGGTCCCTCTCGAAAGGGCACTCCACCTTCTTCCAGGTCATGAAGTCGCTCACTTGCTTGGCAAGCTCCCAGAATTTCTGCAGAGGGAAAAAAAAAATCCCATATTAGTGTTCAGTTCCTTTTTTTTTTTTAACCATGTTTTAATAGTCTGCAGACACTGAAACAAGAAAGCTCAACTCAGCACTTCAAACTTCCTTATTCTTTACACCTTGCATCTTAGCTTGCATAGCACTGGCCTATTTGTTCATGTGGTCGTTGCTATGCAGAATCAATGTTTTTCCTCCACTGTTACGCAACAGCTAAAAACTAAAATTAACAAATAAAAAGGAAGTGGAAAAAAGAGGTACCTCAAAATTGACGTGTCCATTCGGAAGCCGGTTGGAGCATCCTTCATTGAGGAAGTAAATGTCCTTGATTAAGAGGCTGAAGAATGGGATGACAATCTGCAAGGGGAAAAAAAAGACAAGTTAATTGAGTGATTCACGAGTGACACCAAAAAAAAAAGATCTTTGAGGAACTTATACTCGTTACTAGGCAGAATATACAAATAGTACAGTCTTTTTTGTTTTGCTGCTGTCATGATAAAACCCAGTGTCCTTGGAAAAATGTTAATGTTAGTTAATTTGATAAAAACTTGAAAGGGTGGCTTACATTTGTCTTGAAATGTTTGCACAAGTTAAAGCTACAATGGCTAAAAATGGCAATGATTTTCAAAAGCACAAAGTTCAAACGACGTCTCTGGCAGCAGATTAACCTTTACACTGGTGAGGTTTACAAGTTGACTTCATTAACCTCCGGCTGCATAGAAAACACAACAGGATCTTCCACATTAGCATGCAATTATAGTGATTGATGGGAGGAGGACGTCACTCTGTATGTGAAACAAAGAGCTCAGCTAAGACCTGTGACCAAGCAAAACCCCAAACAACACCCTTCCTAAAAATAGGCACACTGTGACACCAGTACATACAGATAAAAATAAGTGTCCTCCAGTGTAAAAAGGGGCAAACTTAACAAAAATCCTGCAAGCATAATCTAACTTTAAAATGAATAATTACTGAATACATTTCAAATGGTAAGACATATCAGAAAACCTGAAAGAGCCAGGTAAGTTAACTTAATGGACTTAATGAAAAACTAACTAATATTATTGAGTTGTTTATAGTGGAAATCCTGGTCTTGGGAAACAAAAACATCACTCAGTGAAAGCACTGATGAAAAAAATCCAGGAAAACAAAGTTCCAGAGTCATCAAGACAGCGAGTAGGAAAAAAATACCATGTTTGTTGCACTCTGTCAACAAACACCCCACACCCCCCTGAACGGGGTCCGAGTTCTGAACATTCCAGAGTTGCTTGGGAACATTCCGTCTCATGACCCCTGTAGTCAGAGAAAGTGGACGTCTTCCCAGAGCATCCTCACATGAGGTTAGTGTCTTCTCGCAGAGACAGTTGTTGGAACACAGCGTATTCTGATTGGGGCATGTCTGCTATGTTGAGTGGTCTTGCTAGAGGCAAGATAATGAAGAACGATCTTGTGCACACTGGCCTGGGTCACTCGCCAGTAGGGAATGTAGGAACATTCTGGGCGTCTGGCCTGCTGCCATGTTCCTCCAAAAGAGAACAGAACATGTTTTGCGTAGGAAGCAGCACGTCCCCGCTGACGTCTCGTCCACCAAAGCCTGACCCATTTAAGGCTCGATTCATCCGCCCTTAGCCTCAGAAGCTTCGTTACATAACTTTCTTGACCAAAGCTGACAGCAGACGCCTATGTGGCAAAAACACTCCATTCTTGATGCTGCCTATAAACAGGAGGTCTGCCAGTTTCTGAGAAAGTTTTCAGTGTCCGTGCTCCCGCTAGTCGTTTTCCAGCTGGTTGAAAGGGCAGATGCATGATATGATCTCCTTCTGTATCACCGTAATCAGCTCTTATCACTTCAGAACCGATCCTGTTTACTAACTGGATGTTCAGCGGTGCCCAGTTTTGCGTCAAACACTTCAAAAGTTGTTTTGACAAACATCTTCAAAACCAGGCGAAACAAAGGACACAATTATGTGAATTCCTTCTGTTCGTGTGACGCAGTGGAACAAGAAAACAAGACAAGCTTACAGAAGAACAAGAATAACCTGCACAGTGAGTACATACTGGCCTTAGAGCGGACATACCTTCTCTCTGCTGCTGTGAGCAGTAATAGATCTCTGGGTGGCCCCGCGTAATGCTGTTCTGTAGTTGTAGAAGTTGCTGGATGGGTCCATCTGGTGCTGAAGAGAAAATACAGTAGAACATTAGAATTTATAGGTAACCCGAGAGGCTATCTTCATTAACCTATTCCACCAGATGTTCTCGTCAATGCCGCCTCATCAAAAAAGCTTATGTTACATTCACAAGCGCGATTTAACCAAAGGCGAAGCAAGTCGTCCTCATAACAATTCAGTCAGGGACACTATTGCATGGGAACCAAGTAAGCTGATCCTTCTTCTAGATCTAACCCCATGTCCTCAGGACAAGGAGTTTCAAACCACCTTCATCAGAAATCCATCCGATACACCCTGCTGAAACACCAGATAGGCTGTAAAATTGGGTGCAGGGTCAGGCCTGGGCCTCCATAAAGCTACAAGAACAACCTCAAGGTGAAACAGAAAATAAAAGAAACTCTGCAAACTTCCTCTGAAGATTTGTGGGCAACACCTGCAGCTTTAGCGCTCAACGTTTCAGCAGAGAAGACAAGGGGCTGCCTAAGTCCTTTAATCTCCAAACCCTTATATCTCAGACTGTGTAGAAAGGGAGAGCACTTCTTTAACTATCTGTCTACTGGAGCTCAGGTATGATCCCGTGTGCTTTAAAACCCTAAAAAGCATAAGCTGCAACTATTGAAAACCATATTTACACATCAAAATGCCACAGGACCCAAAGGCTTAAGAAGAATCCCTTGGCTGTAAAGGGGTGAAAAGCGGGAGGGATGGAGGTTTACTTTTCACCACTCAATTATCCAGCTCACTGCCTTTGCCAGTCTAAAGACGAGGGTAAAACCTAGATAAGACCATTTCTAGACAGTCAATACAAAGCGTCTGGGCAGAATCAAACGAAAGGTTTTAAACGATTTGCATCTTTTGAAGGCTACAAACATTGCCAGACCATTTTCTAAACATTCTTGGAATGCGTGGGTCTCCGTATTGTCAGGGAACCGTGGCAACTGTGGGTGCGTGAGTCACTGACCAACAGTTCACTTGCACTGGATCAAAACCACGTCTTTGAAATGTTGTGCCACATTTCCAGTGTTCTGCTGCGGTTGCATATCACCATTATTTCCCACTCATATTATCCCAAGTGTTTCTACATGTTCATTCTTAGTTCCCACTCTTATTATCCCTAATGCTCAAACCCATTCTAATGTCATTGTTGAAATGACTCATACCCACCATCACTATGGACATTAACAAATACAGACATGTGTTCAACAAAAAGGAAAGAAACACTGGTGAAAACTACACATACCTCCAGAATGTCAAACTTGGCCGTTTTGACTTTGCCCCAAGTCTTCTTTAGCCGTGACACTGGACTCATGTTCATTCCAGCTGTAAAAGACACACAAACACAGGTCAGCGGAGGACAAAGACCAACTCCCACTTTCTGCTGCAGCTGCAGTTTCTCAGGCCCGAGACACATAACTCTGCAGGAACAATAGCATTAGTGGGTGCATCACTTCTCTCTAACAGTATGGTTAGCATATGGCATTAGGGCTCACTAAATCTGGGTGGGGTCAGCAGTAGCGAAGCAATGAGGTCACTGCACTGTTACGGATGTCTGATCAATCTCCCTTTGCTGCACTGATCCCTCTAGTGATGACCAAAACAAGAATCATTCAGCAGCCTTTATCTGAGGGCTGAGTGACTGTAGAAGGTCGATAATCATCTCTTTGTAGATTCTCTCACATGTGGGGTGTTTAGGTTTTGGTTCAGGATGTAGAAACAAACCAAAGAAAGACTGTTCGAAGTTTGAAATTGTAACTTATTATTTCATAGGGATACTGATATCGAATCCGAACTAAAACCTCCAAAGCTTTCATTTGAGATCAGACCATTCTGATAACAACTATGTCCTTTTATGCTTCACTCCAAACAACAGACAAAGGCAGTGATCGCATGCTAGACAAAAGTTGATAATATCTACAAACACAAAGAGGCTCTACAAAAGAAAGTCGTTTCAGTGCCGACAGGTGTGAGGCTCGGATGTCTTCTGAGACACCACTATCTTTGACAACAGAACGAATGATGCTCCAGCCTTGGGCACGTGCTCATTTGTGCGCCATTCACCCAGCACAATGTCCCAGCCTCCAAGCAAACGTGGCCCGCGGTACTCAACCTTTCCCATGACTTGTTTGTTCTCTCGCTGCTACTTTAGTATCTGCCCTGCATCTCCAGGGAGAGAGGGCTTGTGTAAGAGCCGCAGCCTGTCGGGTTTTCGCCCCCAGGGAACATCCAGGGAAGGGACAGCTGGTTCCACCCCCTCCGCCCTCTCTCACTGAGGCGCTCCCGCTCATCTATCGAACTGGCCAGCTCTGACCATCTGCCTGCAGACAGTGACTCCCTCGCTCCGGGGCAGCTGCCACCTCCCCTAACTGCCCACCCAGTAGCCCCCCACACCGCCCGACGATCTGGGCATCAAGAACAACCCAGCAAATGAGGAATTAATCACAGAATACTATACTCGGGACCTGAGCAAACATACTTTTATAAATGCTGCCACTACAAGGGAGCTGCTTTTGTATGGCTGGATATCAACAAACCTATTTCACAGTTTTTATTAAAAATAACCACTGATAATCAATTTGTTTAATGATGTAAGCACTTGCAAAGCAACTGACAGAGAAGCATTCTATGAGTGCCAACACCTGCTAATATTACTGCCAAAATGGCCCTTTACTGCTCTTGCAGTGTATTTATTAACCAATTAAATTATTGTTCAGATATTCTCAATATTCTGCATTCACTAATTACTATATTCCGGCATGTCTATGAATTATTCCATAACTACTATGAAAGTGTATGCCCAAATACCAGTCCTTAGAGTTTCTAGGGTTAAGTGCAGATTCAGTCATACAAAATCCAGCTCTGCACAAAACAACAGATTACTTCTAAAAAAGAAACATTTCATTTGCTGTGCAATTTGTGACACTTTTTGTTCGTTTGTTGCGGGTGGCAGAGTACAGATTAGAAAATAACAATGCAATTTCTATTATTCAAATACATTTCTGGGCAAAAAAAGGCTTTCTCTAGGTTTAGCAGCTAGTACTGACTGCTCAGAGCAGAATTAAAGCACTCACAAATGATGGCCATGAGAGAGTTGAAGTTGCCAATGTTGAAGCATTCCCGTGCAACGTCGATGAAAAACTCAATGACTCGGGCCCGATGCTTTTTCTTCACCGGCTGCAAAATTAAAAAATTAAAAAAACATTTTAAAAAAAAAGTCTTGTAGTCTCATGTAAACGCTAAACATAATGTTTAAAATACAAACCATCACCATATAACGAAGACAATTCCCTGCGTATTTATTACAAGACATTACAGAGCTGTTCCTTGAAGCAAAAATGGTAGCGAACATACAGTTGCTTTGACGTCTTTGTACTTTGTAATTACACCTTGTTTTGACAAGCTTAAGGCCATAATTGTCCAGGTAATTGAAGAGAAGAGTTGCTCTGTCATAATAAAAGACACTCACCATGCAGATCTCAGTGGCTACCAGGTAGCTGAGTCTGTTGAACCACTCCACATACGCCTCCAAGTTGCTGGCTTTCTTATGAGTGCTAAAACAGTTCTGCGGAGACATTTTGACAAATTGTCACGGTGAAAACACAACACAGCTGTACAGTCAGGTAGACATGCAATTCAATCTATTCCATTCATGCCATGTCATTCAATCAAAAACTATTTCCTCTCAGCCTTATTGAAGCCAAACCTCAAATTAGTCAAAACAATCGTCGCTAATGGACTCGACTGACCTTTGTCTCAACAGGGGGAAAAAAAAAGAGCGCCTTCACGGTTTAAGTAAAGGCGACACAAGAGCACTTAATCAAAGCCTGAGTCACGGAGTAAGACCCACCACACTCAGTGGATAGTGGCCATTGTCTATTCACGTAGATGCTCTGTCTAAAGTCTTGAGTTTCTCTCTCCCTCTCATTCCTTGCATTCTTTTGGACTGGTCAGGCTCACCCCCCACAGACCAGTCTGCCCTGAGCTTTCTTCCTGACGGACAACCTCACGGAGGCATGCCTGAGGACGAGGACTTTAGAGAGGCCACTACGACAAAGGAAAAAAGCGCGCCACACACCGAGCCAAAGGCTGTTGCCTAGCAGCAGAACGCCATTAAGCATTCTCTAAAAACGTGGTGGGCTTGGCTGAAACTTCATGCTAAGTAACAGCCATAAAACAAACCATTTTGAAAAGAATTTTTGATTGTGATTTAGTGAGTGGAATGTCTAAGGTTCACTGTGTGAAAAAGGCGACACTGCATTGACCTCAGCCTAACAAATATTGTTTCTATTACATTGTTACAAAGCATTAGAATTTTCTGTATGTCTGAAATAGGCAAAACAAAAAAATTTCATTATTTTAACCAGCGTTAGATGTGTTTTTTTGTTTTGTTTTGGGTTTTTTTGAAGGGCGATGTTACCTTCTCATTGTCCAGAGGGTCTTTCTGAACAAATGCCTGGATAAATTCTTCAGGTCCAATGTAACTCAGTCTCTCCTGAAAAACAAACACAAAAAAAGGAGGTTAACCTCTCTGTGTGCATCATCTGTCAAAACGCTTCCAGTGGTCACCTTGAAAACATCAGAGCCTATCTAACTAACAAAATCAATAAGGCCACCAAACTCACTTTATCAACACCCAGACGTCGATATTTCAAACAACACAGTTAGGACAAGGCAAGGTAACATAGGGTAGCGTGTGAACTGTGGAATGTCGTCTCACCAGCTCAATGTGTGTGAGTTGTTGAGCCAGGGTGAAGGGGTCACTACAGATGGTCAGGATGTCTCTTTGGATGGACTGAGGCTTGGTTTTCAGCACCGTGAGTCTGTCCGTCACCGTGGAGTTGATCTTTGCCAGAGCTTCTTCGTACTGGCTGAGCGTGGTGAGTTTACGAATCAGACCTTGCGTTATTTGCTGCACCGTTTTCCGATAGAGCTACAGACAAACGCGGAAAAAGGAAGAAAAAAAAGAAGAAGAGTGAGATGGAGACATTAGCGCTGAGCTTGCATCAGGATTTACAGCCATGCTCATGTTTAGCACGGGCCATTACAGAGTAATGATTAACTGGAAAAATACTGGCGTGGATATGGCCTGCTGAGATAAGAAAGATGAGAAACATTCTGGCAAGCATGAGAGATATACGTTCCTGCAAACACTACCACTGAAGACAGACAGTAATTGTGGCACAGAGCGAAAGGATTTTCGGGTGCAAAATGAGAGAAGAAAAGCCACTTCACTTGATTGGTCAGCACCGTTGAGTAAAAGAACCGACAGTTCTGCTGACGGGGTCCAAATTGGGGTCTAGAGTGGGTTATGTAAAGAGTTTCTGCAGTGTTATGAAAGAGCAGCACTCTTCGCGGATGTCCTCGGAAAGACCTACTAACAGAACCCTCGGTCCAGCGGGCCACCCACTTCCCCTCATAACTCTGTCCACCAATTCATGTTATCTAATAGCAAGAGCTGACACGGTTCAGGGCAGCTCTTGCATAACAGTGTGAAGCGCAGTGCCTATGCTCCATTTCTCAACATCGACACTGGTGAAAGAGGTATGGAAACGGGGCCCCTCGAATATCCTCATCCTGCCTGTCTGCTCTGACTGCCAGGTTTAGATTGCCAAAAGGCTTGAAACAGTAGGTTCTGTAAACACGCTGGCTGAATGAGTTTCACTTGGTTCTGAATCAGCTTATTAGCTATGGGCCAGTGGTAAGTCAGATGGGAAATTGAAAGGTAGAACATCAATCAATTTAATGACATGAGAGACTGTGCAGCCTCTCTGTAACCCAACAGGCCTGGGTAAAAATAAATTACTCTGTCCCTTAGGAACTCGTATTCTTAAGTTCTTCACTAGGGATGCACAAAATATTGCATGTTAATAGATTTGGCTACTGATCTTCAATCAAGTATATTAAGCCAATTACAATATTGTCTTTTTCTTCACTGATCTTGCAGAATCCTGCAAAGTACAAATGCCCTCTCTAATCAATAAGTCTTTTATTGTGTGCTGTGAGCGCTCGCAAGCTTTAGCTAATTAGCAAGACAGTCATGGACTTAGTTCAGAGTGATAGAAGAGAGGAAACTCTAATCTCAGCAGTGCCGTGGCCCGAAAGAAATTCAATTTGACATGCCTGTTGAAATCCAACTTCGGTCAAAATAAATCAGGACAACTATGTCACATTATTTTTGATATTTCAAATATATTGCAACATGTACTACAATGATATATAACATACAATTCTAGTATTTTGTCCATATCATGCAACTCTGCTGTTTTGTTTTGTAAAACCACAAAACGCAATTTCAGCTGTCACACCATTTAACTGATCATTTGATTAAATTGATTGATCAAGTGAAATGACTTGATCAAATGGAATTGTAGTGGACATAATTTTTTTAATTCCTATATATTGCCTAATTGTTTAAGTGTTCTGTGCTTCTTAGAGCTTTTGCACAGTTGAGGCAAACATGTAAAAGATCAAAAAGGTTCTCAATAGTTGCCACCATATGGGAAAGCTTCTGTCCTCACCACAAATAGAGGATGTGGCGATTATTTTTAGAAACAATTCGTGGAGATAACTGGCTGACATTTTGAAGCAGCAGGGGCTCCTTGATTGTTCGTTGCAGAAAGTCAGTCGCTTCGGTCCCATCTCTCAGCTTTAACCCTGGCATTGGTGGGCATGACAGCCGGTCTCATGGTAGCACCTCAGTTTGAGTTCAGCCCTCACTGGCACAAATGCATTACACCCGGCCAAAGGAGGAGGACTCTCCAAAACGTCTTCTGTCCTGGAGTAAACACAGGCCTTGCGAAAAGGAGACCAAATGTGCACTGAACCTACCGGTCAGGCCTAGATCACAGAGCTCAGCTGCACTAGGCTCTGCCTTCCCTATATAGATGACCACATCCATAATGATAGTTTCAGCACACCAAAAGCCCTAAGACTGAACTGCGGTCTGGAGGCAGATGTTTCAGCATCTATTCTGGGCTCCCAAGCCAAAAATTCAGTTGTACTAGCATAAAGTGTAAAATTTTTGGTTACTGCTGGCCAGCTACATGTAGAATACAGGCTGTAATTACACACTGCAGCGAGAGTGTTGTTGTTCTGCTGGACTTCTAGCCCTGAAGAGTACATTAGATATGTTGACCTCAAGCATACTCAGGCCTAGCTCTAAATACAGGCATTGTCTGTTATGCACATCTGGCTGAAGTAAATCGCCGGTCAAGTCTAGGTCCAACAACCTGCTGTAAAAAGAAGCTTTGCTAATGCTATCCAGTTAAGGGTATACAAAGTTCACAGGGCAAAAATACCAGACATAGTAATGTACTGCCCAGACACAGCACTGATGTACTGTGTGAATGGATGCATTATTCAAACTGACACAGTCATAGATACAGATCTGCCAGACAGAAGACATACAGTATACACAGTATACAGATATGATTCTTATCTCACAAAACAGTTTTGTTCATTTTCAACTTGAACATTGATTGGTCAGAGGTGCAGCTTGCAAAAAAAAAAATGACCACTTATCCCTAAATGCAAGCTTTTCTCTGTATGTATTAAATTCGTTAAATAAGCAGTGCTCATCACCAGCCATCTGTCTCTTGATTGAGTGGAGTGTAAACAACTGGGCGTGTGAGCGACAGAACAGAAAGCCATTGATCTTCCAGGTCAGAAAGAACCGGATCAATCATCACACATGTGACTCATCTAATAAGGAGATGAGTCTGAAAGCTTTTCCTCCTCTTTTTCCTTCCAGAATCTTCATTCACTCCGAACTGATGGATGCGTATCCTTCATTTTCTACTGTCTGCCCTAACTAGCCCCCTGCCGAGAGTCGTTTCGCTAATGTTCTGAACCTGCATGAGACCACAGCAGCAGGCTCTGATAAATCTATTTTTCATTCAATCTCTCCGCATAAAAATCAAGCATCCTCACCGCTGAGGGAAATAACTGTTCGGCTTAGAGCAGGAAAGGAAAAAAAGGGTCCAGCTGGGACGTTTGAGTGCAGAACATTGAGAGATGGCAGCTCATGTGGAACTCACTTAAGGCGGTAAAGAGGGCATAAGGTGTAACGGAGAAAGAGTGAACCCAACACATGGAATGAATAGAAAAATCCCAATCACTTAAAATGGAGTAGCGCTTAGTTTAGTGGCTGTCAAGTGAAATTTATATGGTCTTAAAAACAGCAAAAAGCACAAGCAAGGAATGGGCACAAAAATAAATAAATAAAACAGAAATTATGCCATGATGACCCTCTTTCTTTTCCTCCATGGAAAAAAATCCCCTTTTGGGAAAATAAACGCTAAGCCAGTGACATTCGAGTCAGCGCTAATGGAACTATTTAAATGCAGTCTGTGGAAGAGCACCAGGGGAGACAAAAGCAGTCGAACAATAGAGCTTTCTTCTCTCTCTCTCCACTTGTCAGGGACGACAAACTGCTTTGGGACTGAAGAAATCTCTCCCCATCCCCCAAGAACATACCCCTGCTTCACCCCATGTGTTGTGGGTAACACCTCCACCACAGCTGACTGGTACAGAAAGCACACTGTGGCTTTCTGAGGCTCTGTTATTCTGTCTTAAGGCATCGGTGAAAGACATTAAGGCACAAAAGTAAGACTCACGTTAAGAAGAAGAAAAAACTGAAGGAACTTTGACACTTGCATGTTACTACTGTCAAAAACATTTTCTTCTGTTGGACTTGCATCCATTGGTGGAGAATATTTTAAGATGGGACCCTCACCTCATCCCCAGTGCTCAGTCGATGCGTGAGCTCCTTCAGACTCCTCATCATCCTCTCATCTCGGAAGTCATAGGGAAATGTCTCTGTCCACTCTGTCAGCAGCTGCAAGATCTTAGGGGCAATTTTCCTGATTCTCACCTGGAGATGAAAGTCACAGAAACTGACGGTGAGAACCCAATTAAGGACATTCCACACTGTTCTAGGACAAAGTTCAAATTTTGCTTTTGCAGCTGTTCTGCCACATCAGTAAGAGACTAGTCCCTGTGGTCACCACTGACACGCTCCAGATCTGACCATTACCTTGTCTGCCTGAGGGTCGCCGAGTCTCTGATGGTCCACGCACAAGTGGCACACTTTGGACATGAGCTCAAATGGGTGGATGAAGAGACGGGAACTGAGCAAGAATGTGAAGATGTACGTCCTCTGTTGATTGAAAGGGAAAGTGGAATTAATTATACAGTAATTTAAATAACCTCAGAATGATACAGTATGCTAATCGAGGCTAATGCATGGAAATATGATTAAACTTAATGAACTATACAGATTATTAGGCAGCTCCTAAGAAATAAAGATGAGAAATTTGTCCTCACATCAGGGTAGTAGGCCACAGTGGGGACTAAGTGCTGAATGAGGGCCTCCAGAGACCCTGACACGAGGTTGTTGTCATGGTAATACAGGCCACTATAGTCCTCCTCTTTTGTCTGGTACAGGTTCTTGTTGTAGCCACTAGACCCAAACATCCCTGGAAACGGTGGCGTTTGAGGCATCTTGTCCTATTGGACATCAAGCAAGATAAAAATCAGAAGTTTTAGGGGACACAAAAGACATAGAAATCACAACAGACAGTGGCACAACACGCTAATGAGATTCCTTCACTTTGATATGCGAATTTTCTGTTTACCTTTGTGTAAAACACAAGGTCCCAAAATCATTAAGGGAAGTTGAGTGGAAAATTACTCTTCTTTACAAGTCTACCCATGGGGACATACCCTGTGTGATTAATGTTGATGTGCAAACACCTTTCCTGATTGCACCAGCACGTTTCACTTAATCTCCACATGACTACAGTCATGTCAGCCGTGTGGGTGGTGCACATGACCATGAGCACATACACTCACTTTCTAATCCGTCGCAATAGTACAACCGAGCTGGATGCACTGCTGGCATCACGTCCCTCACGGTGGCTAAAGAATAAAATGAGCTTTGCCAAGCTCCAAATTCACGTGGCGAGAGAACACAGAGTGCTCATTTACAGTAGCTCAACAAACAAAACGTGATAACCTATGAGAAATGGAGCCTCTGAAAAGACTGATTCTTCACAAAGGCCAAAAACGTGTACGGGCATAACAGCCGAGTCCTGTGAGGAAATCAATGTGAGCCGGGGGTGATAAAGACACTATCTGTCCTATACTCCCTCCATCTGCCGCTTCCAACCTTGTGCTTCAGGCAAACCTGGAGTCAAAAAGAGTTTGTGTACTCTACAGAGCCCCCAGTTCACTGAACCACCTGACCATATGGGCTAGCACCAATGTGCCACGAGCTGCTGCTTTATAAGAGCGGCCAGATTCCTGGAGATGAAGAGCGCCTCGGGAGGACACATGGGCCCCTCAATAGAAGCCATTCACAGTCCCGGCACGGGGCGCCCAGGGACCTGCAAACAATCGGCAGCCCCAGCGGCCACTCGTCTATTCGGGCCGGCATTTAGCCGCAGGCGTCTGAGTGCCAGGGTCGGACAGGGGTGTGCGGGAGAGGGGGAGGGGCTTCGAGGAGCTGTACACACACCAGTCTTCTCTGCTTTCTCATAAGACCACTGACATTAGCATTAAAATGGGGGGCCTGAAAGTCAGCGCTGCACCCCCACATGCATCTGCTGCAACATGTGTTCCACCATCCCAGATTGTCAATGAGATGAAGGGAGTGGCGGAATAATCAGTGTCAAGAGCGTGTGGTCTCCTACTGTCAAGGAACAAAATGCACGTGTGGGCCTTTATGGGTATCAGGTTAAAAGAAATAACAGTGACTTCTGGTGAAGAAACATTTGAATCTGAACCATAAGAGGGCTCAGAACTGAACACGATTAGTGTATCCTAGCATCATCTTCTGGAAGAGAGGCTTGAATGCCTGAATGGCACACGCATAGCTGGCATTGTTTGCATGTTCCTGACTGCCACCACCACGGTCCACTGTCACTTTGGCCAGTGGCCAGGATGCAGGACCTCCTGCGCATCTGTCCACAGGGCTGCCGAGGCTATGTTTAGGCCCGCAGTGTGGAGGGCCTGGCGCAAGCCCTGAGGGCACAATGCAAATGCAACTGCATCTCTTTGCTAGAACAAGCTGTCACAGTCTATTCTTCAGGCCCACTGAGAAGTGCCAGCTGCAGTGAAAGCTAATCCTATGAAAGTATAAAACAACACTAGAGCTGATTACAAGCAGGCCATCTGAACATGTTTGCTTTTTGGTTGCAGGTGTCAAGCACTATGGGCCACATGTCGACTTTTTATACCAGCAAAGGCTGTCTTGGACACTGTTATCAGCCATCCTCTACCACAGAACCAGTGTTCCGGATATTGCAGCATTGGTGTCTTTAGATAGGAATTTGTGTTGCCTATATATAGCTTAGGACACTATATGTGGACAGTGCTTCAAATTTAGAAATTTAGGTCACAATCACATGTTGGGTGTGACTCCAGTGGTCATAACTGATGTAGAAAGGGACTTTCTTATGAACAGGGAACTTCTAGCAACATGGAAATTAACACTTCCTAAAACTTGCCCAACTAACCACATGTACCAAATCTGCCTGTGCGGTCGGACACCAACAACTCACACATAAGCTCGAAATCTTATTTCATCAATGAGCCAATGTTCCTACTAATGACTTTGCAGAGTCTGTGATGAGCTCAGTGTGTGATGGTGCCAGTTCTTTTGTGACATTCCTATCCCCTCCTTAAGGTGTGGTAGCCACTTGCCGAATTCTAAAAAGTTTCCGTGTTAAAGGCTCACACCCCGGCCGCGAGGTGCTAACAACAAGTCGTGAGGGTCAGTTAGGGGTGAGGAGGAGGACAACAAATGACCACGGTGACAGGAAGAAGGAAATCATCCCCATACTTCTGTGGGAACGGCTGCTCCAAAGCTGGTGCTGAAAGGCGCTCAGAGGGAACTAAGCAAACAGAAAAACTCCTCCTTGTTTACAGTACTTTAACCCCGAGGAATCTCAGCTCGCCACAAGATGTGGAAGGTTAAAAACAGATCCACCCTACTATGATACTACTACAACTCTACTGTGGCAACAACAAGTCAAGGCAATAACAAACCAGGGGAAAAAAAACATCACATTAAGAAGCAAAGATGGCAAAGCGTCTGTGATTATGAGAAACATTTTCTTGTCATTTTATGCAATGTCTACACTCACTGTTCAGCGTATGTGTTTGTTTTTGTAAAAGGAGGACAAATATGTCCTGACTTTGAAGGAAAACAAGAGAAAGACAGGACTAACTTACATCGCCAGTATAAACTAAAAGGTCCTGTTTTTGTAAAGTGTCATTTTTAAAAGCAATCAGGACATATCTTCAGTTTTAAAGGAGAATTTATTTTTGATGACTAAAGTTAAAGTTATTAGGATTAGTCTTACAAAATTTGAATTACATACAGGTACTTACATGTAGGTATTTACATATACATTTATAAAACAAATTTAACATACAAAAGGGTTACAATGACCAACTGCACCAAAACAAATCACTGTGCACCTTCAGTCCTTGGTATAAAGGAAGGTGTTTCCCTGAAACCACTGGAGTGTGTCAAAGTGAAAAAGAAACCCCAGCACGTTAGCATAACAGAAAAACCCTCAAGTCACCTGGCAGACCCTGCTAACTGGGTGTTGAGGGTTTAATCTCACTGTGGGCCAATGTCCAGTTATGTCACGCAAACTCTCCTAGCCAGAAAGGAACACCAGAAACACAGTCATTCAGTGCACACATGTCTTATGGATGGCTTCAAAAGGCTTTTAGGCCTCCTAATGGACAAACAGTCCAGCAAGGCGGCTGAAGTGAAGCCACTACAGGTCAGCGTGAGTGGTTGTGGACTCTCTTATGAAAGGGGATTCCACTTAGTGTAGTAGTAGATAAAAATAGACCCCTAATACCACTGTTACAGTCCTGTTGACAAAACCATGGGATAATACATTTAGTCCCCCCAATCACACACACCGGTAAATTCTTCCCATCAGTGTCTCCAAGCAGCCATAATCATTAAAACACAATAAAATGTGAAGAAACACACAAGCAATATTGTAGGCTTATTAAACATGATGAGTATCTGGAGTCAAATAACTAGTAGTTTCAGGCATTTGCAGCTTAATCACAGAAAAACCTGGCTTTAATGTTTTTTTTCCTCCAACTCCAGAAGGAGCAGCATCATGCTTAAAATTAAGATGACTGTCCTGTAGACAAATCCATGGGATGATGCATCCAGCCCCCCCTAAATACACCAGTAGACCCTTCACAACTGCAAATCAACAGTGTCTCCAAGCAACACAGAGAACCTCCGCAGCCATATTCATAAAAACACAATAAAATGTGAATAAGCACACATGCAGTATTTCAGGCTTATTAAACATGATTCTCTGGAGTAAAAAACTGGTAGTTTCAGATGTTTTCAGCTTAATCACTGAAAGCCCTGTTTTAATGCTTTTCTCCTGCATCATGCAACTTAAGATGAGGGTCAACAACATGGTATAAGGTACTATATAAAATTAAGGTTAGCTCAAATAGATGGAAAAAAATCAGAAGGTACTATACTGAATTAAGGTAAACACACACAGATGGGAAGAAATCAGAATAGGAAACGAATCAATGATTCTTAGAAAATACACCAGGCAGTGCAGCAGACAGCAGGGTTTCATTCATTAAGCCGGGCTGGTGGACACATTGGTTTCTGATAAGAAGCTGCCGGAGAGGATTTAAACAGTAAAACAGAGGGATATTTTTGTTGCTGCACGGGGCTTCAGTAAGAGAACCCGCGCAGAACCTCACCTCAGCGGTTCTCCTCGGAGAGTCCAGAAATAAGAAAAAACTCAGCTCGTCCAACAGGTTCCTCGGATCACACAGTTAAACACCCGGAGAAGGTCTGAAAGCAGAGCAGCTCCAGACTGTCCGCGTGCTCCTCTCCCAATCACAGTCCACACAGAGCGCGAGAACAGTATCACACACTCACGAGCTCTGTACAAACACTGAAGAGCGCGCGGGAGAGGAGAGCGCTCTCAGTCTAAACCAGCGAGGACAGCCAGCCAATCAGAGGAGAGCGGAGGCACGGTGGACCAATCAGACGAGAGCACAGGAACATACAGCCAATCAGGGGAGAGCGGAGGAAGAGACAGCTAACCATAGGAGAGCGGAGGCCGAACCAGCTAATCAGAGGAAAGCGCAGGTAAAGGCAACCCATCAGGGACCGAGGGACTGGGGCTGATTAAAATGAGATACGCTTGATGGTGTAAAAAAGGAGAAATGAAACGAAATGAAAGGAAACAAGAAGAGAAAGTGTGACATTAAACAGTGATGGAGAGGAGGTGGATTCCGTGGATCATTGAGGGAAATTATTTTACCGAAACCGATCCTGATTCTGAGAAATAGGGAGATTTATTCACTCACTGATTTTTTAAAAAGGCTGAATTAAGCAGAAAGTGCCCCGTATGGCTAAGGTGAAGTTTCTTGAGGGGGAAAACGGTTTCTTACTATGGCATCTACGAACGATGGATGGATGGATAGATGGATAGATAGATAGATAGATAGATAGATAGATAGATAGATAGATAGATAGATAAATACATAGAACACATATTAAACAAACTATGAAGAAAAACTGGTGCCCCACCTCATAGACACTTGGATGACCCAAACAGTTTGGATAGCCAACATTGTTTCTTGACCTCAAACACACAAAATGGTACACACTTGGGAGAAAAGGGGGAGAGGGGGGCTGCTCTCTCTACAACACTGTACAAATACATTAAACATGATCTGGTTGTAACCTTAGCTATGACCCATTTCTGCCAAGTTCTAAGTAGGTCAAGAAAACAGCGCTCCTGCTTCTAAACATTTAGGGCTTTCTTATACCCCTTCTTCATTACTGCTTTATACGGTACATCCTCAAGCTACTGAAATCAGCAACATTAACTGCAGACTCAGTGAGGCAGCAATTTTCCAGTTCCACTCTTTAAAGTAAAGCTTCTTAAGTGGGTCTAGGCTTGGACTTGGGGCTCTAGGAAAAACTCGTTATAGAGTTTTTATGGCATACAGGATGTTTACAACTGAAAAAGGTTTTTCACACTCATGCATATCATTTACAAAAGTGCACTATCCAATGAAAGGTTTTATAAGGAATCCTGAAGTGGTTCTTTTATGGCATTTCTCCAAAGAACCCTTTTTGGTATAATTGTTTTAAGAGTAGATTGCACATATACCAGGACAAACCTCTTTAATTGTTGAATTCAGGTGGCCCCTTAATTCCAGCAAAGGGGAATCTTAATATGTCAGCATACCAAGACATTTTGGACAATAAAGACATGGTTGGATGAGCCCTGATCTCAACCCCATCCGACACCCCTGTGATGAACTGGAATGGAGATTGTGAGCCAGGCTTTCCTATCTGACATCATGGCCTGACCTCATAAATGTTCTACAGAATGGATGAGCACAAATTCCCACAGAAACACTCTAAAATCTTGGGATCGGTGGAAAGCCTTCCAAGAAGAGTGGAAGTTGCTAGAGGTGCAAAGCTCCATGTTAAAGTCTATGTATTTGAATGCAATGTCATTCATGGTCAGTGGTGTAATGGCCAGGTGTCCCAATACTTTTGTCCATATAGTGTACATACACATTTTGGGTAGATGACCTGCTACTAAGGATGTCCACACATCAGAGGTTAGGCAGAATGCTTGAGCTCCCGCAGGGCTAAAACAAATGCCAGAAATGGTTCACTGAAAGGTGCTTCTCGTGCTGCCGCTCAGGGGATGAGGAGGCATCTGGTTGCTTACCTTCCTTTTGTCTGTTAAAAGTAGGCATGTCATTGAACTACTCACTTTAAAACACAATGTACTTAAAATGTGCTCAACCCTACCTAAATTTACCCCTGAAAATACACCAAGCCCCTTAATGTGAATCAAGTTTCTGTTCATTTGTGAAACCGATCCCTTTAAGGCATAAGTTTGAAACCCCTTAATCTTATTAACACCCTTAAAATTTAAGGTGTTAATTCTGGAGTTCTATAATGAAAAGGGGTCAGTTCAGTAGTTCTACCCCTTAATCAGCCATAATCTGTGCACTTTTCCCCTTAATTTTCTGTATGGGAAATTAATGTCAAAATTAAGGTAATTTTAAATGTTAAAATTAAGACGTTTGGTTTCGTAGTGATTACTGTAGTAAAAAGCATTATATTATTTTGGTTAAGTCTCATTTGGCAAATGCTAAAAATACATCTGCTCTTGTATCTGCTCTTGTATGATATATTTCTGCCATACAGCCCATCTCTAATCTAAAGCAATTACATGAATGTGGATAAAATCACTGATTTGTAAAAGGCCTGAAGTAGCACATAAATTCTTAACTAAACTTTGAGCAACATACTGTAATTTGAGGCAAGATAGGAGATGAGCACCAAGGATGTGTCTCAAATGGCACTCTACACCCTACATAGTGCAAATACAGTCTAACAAAGAGCCACTGGCGATTCAGCCATGTATGCAGAACTCCTCAATGGATATGTGTGTAGAAACTCTATAGCAGTGTTGGATTGGTATCGGTCTCAGCAGATCCTCGAGGTTGCAGTATCAGTATCGGTATTGGACATGTAAAAGTGGTATCATCCAACCCCTTGTTGCATCTAAAGTTACTGTATGTGGAGGCTTAACTAATCAAACTGATTAGCTTGTTTTACTAAAATCATGATTATGTCCATAAAGAATGGGAAACACTGCATTCCCTCCAAAAATGTAAGATGGGATTGATTATATGTAGATGGTAACAACGTTTTAGTGGGTCAACTAGCTTGATTACTGAAAGTAATTTTATCCCTGATGTTAGGCTGTCGTGGATAAACAGGTCTGTAATACTTTCACTAAAATTACATCTGGAGCAGCACATTTCCCCAACAGAGCTGTAGGATGGAAGCTTAAGTGGTTGCCTGAGGATATTTGATTCTTTCACACCAACTTTGAATAGAACAGTGAGGGCACACACACCCTGGAAGCAGAAAACAACCCCTGAATCATTTTCTCAATCTGCATCCAAAAAGGTCCTGCCAGGTCTAGGTGACAAAGGAAGTGTTCCTTCATGCCTTAACAGCACAGTTTGATCGAATGTGCTTTCATGTATCCGCAGAGTGTGTTGGATTTGACAAAAACAACTGCTAAGAGCGATTACATTCAACACCTACAAGCACGGGCCCACAGTTGCGTAACTTATGGTTAGAACAAAGTATTGTTCTTCATGAACGACTTGGAGTGTGGAGGTGTGCAGAAATCAAACAGCTAACGCTTCTCAGAATGAGCTCAATTAGAAGTGGTGCCTCTCGCAGCTCCCAAATAGCACAGCAGATTTAAAGGAAGATAAAGTTTTGAAGCAGTACATTTATGGGGGAGAGACTAAATGTTTGGATAATGTTAAAAAGACTGGTTCTGTGGTGGGCTAATATGGAGCAATAACACTGCCAACTATGTTGTTGCCGTTCGGTCTGCGCGGGATTACCTCACTCTGGGGGTAGCTGACCTTACTCCAGGGGTGTTCACGCCCCTGGTTTTGTGGTCCTTGGCATTAGGAATGCTGAAAGTGAGAGACTGACCTAATTATTCAGAGGTTAGAATGCAGAGAGAAGAATGCAAGATGGTTGTTTGTCTTGTTTCAATTTTGGTGTTTTTATGTAATGACTACGTCAATACGTGGCTCCTCAGAAAAAGCCCAAAAGATGGTGGTCATAAATCAAAATGCTTTCAGTGGAGCTGGCTTTGAGCACCATGTTTCCAAAACGTAGTGTTCATAGGTTCCAAGAAAAGAAAATCTTCCTTCTTCATCTTTAATCTTCATTCAGTCTTCAAAAAGACATGACATGCAGAATCCCTCCTTTATGTTTGGAGAAATGAAGGCATTTGGAGAACTGCAACATGCAATTTTGCACACGCCTATGACTCCTTTGGGTTTAAGAATGGCTGCTGAGAACTCAGACTTGGTGCAGAATATGTCCAAGTCCTTTGATGGTGGCACCACCTTTCTGGGCCTGAATGGGAGTAAACTTTCTTAGTGCATTCAAAAAATAGCTCAAATTCAGCAATATGTTTTTCAGGCTAGGAATAAAACAAATACAAGAAGCAAGAAAGTTTAAAATGACTGTAATCGCTACATTCCTATTCTCTTATTTAGACAGACATTGTTTTGTCCCTAAGGAAAAACACGACACCAATAAAAGCACCTTCAAAGAATCACTAGAAAATGTTGTCCCAATCACTATAGATTATATTAGTACTTATCTGAATATTCTGTTGATTAAGGTTTTTTTTTAGCCAGACAATGAATATTAACAAACTGTGCACAAACTATGTCAAAAAGTCCCAAATCACAAAATCGTCAGGAAAAGATCACTGAAAAAAGGGGCGCAAATGTTTACGCGTCACCCTCTCGCCAGTAAATCGCAGCCATCCGTTGCTAGGAGTCCAAGAAAGAATTGCTGGCCTCGCTGTCTGGGTGGGTTAGGATGGCCTTCCTTCTGCACCAGTATGATGCACACCTGCTTACCTGACGGAGCAGAACTGGTAGTTAGTGTCCTCAAAGCGTTGTAGGCCGATCAATGATTAGAAAAATATGGTATTGCTTCATTTGTCTTGGAGGAAGAAGCCTAGTAGTCCTAGCCTTCACCCTCCCCAGCCTGTAGCACTGCGTGATAATGTAAGACTTTACAGAACTGGCTCTTACTAATCTGAGGAGAAAACTGGGTAAAAAAATTAAAGGAAAGGATTTGATTCTTTTGATGAACATAATAAATATTATATTACATAAAGTGTAAAGTGAGTAAAGTTTATGTGAATAAAATGCCTGTAAATTGCTCTTACTCAGGTTTCTTACATCAAGAGGGACCACAAAGAGGACTGATAATATGCATCATCATGCAAATCAGGCCAACTATTCATTGCTGATTCACTGAAAAAGTACATTTTAGTGCATTTTTCAAAAATGGATTAATTGTAATCTTGTTTGTCTCATGTTAGTATTCCATGTGAGTTCAAATTTCATTTGCCTCTGCTGGGCAAAGAACCCGACAGCTGAAACCTCAAGTCAAGCGAGTTGAGTTACATAAGTAATTGTGTTTACGTCTAGACACCCTGAGCAGGAGTTCTTCCTGATCTGGGACCCGTTCACCCTCGCCACGTCATAATCTTCGTTATCAGACAAACAACCCAAACTGCCCTCAGGACAGTAACAAATGGCAAAGCTCACATACACAGGGGCCGCCGAAGGTCAGCATGGTCTGCTGGCTCATTACTCACTGACTGCTCCAGAGCCTGCATTAGATCCTCACATGTTACATCATGGGACTGCATGCATGGAAAAGTCTGCAGAGACTCGCAGCAGACAAGCGTGAATCACTGCTCCAATTTAGCAACTTGTCGAGGCAGGAAAAAAGCGCTTTGCTTCATGAGATTAAAAAAGGTCGATTTGTTAAGAATACCGCATTAGAGTTTCTCAAAACATGGCTGCGATGATTATCCACTCATTAAAGATAAGATTGAGCAAGACTGTTTACTTCACACTTCTCAGCCTCAAAGTCACATCTTGATCTGAACTTAATGTAGAAAGTCATCTCAGTTTTTGAATACACACTGTTTGCAGTTAAAAAATATAGTAAATGTAAATACACAGTATATCTTTTGCTCTAAAGATGATTAAGCAGCTTAGAGGTCTGAATGTTGACATCACAACAAAAAGCGCAGAGCAAAGGCGCTCAAATCACAGGTAAGATAAACAAACTGTGTTTGAGCAGAAAAATCAGCAAAAAACCCCCAAAAATCACCATCCAAGAAAGGATGGCCACGATGCCATTATCACTACGAAACACAATGTACTTAGAATGTGCTTAACCCTACCCTAATTTACCCCTGAAAATACACTAAACCCCTTCATTTGAAATAAGTGTCTGTTAATGTGTGAAAACAAACCCCTTACATTTAGCTTAAAATTAGATTTAAGGCATGAGTGTGAAACCCTTTCATCTTAAATTTAAGGCATTAATTCAAGGTGTTCTATTATTTAAGGGGCAAATTTGAAAAAGTAAGAAAAGTCAGTAGTTTTACCCCTTAATCTGTGCACTTTTCCCTTAATTTTTCTTAATTTCTCGTATTAAGGTCATTTTAAGGGGTAAAATTAAGGTGTTTGGTTTCATAGTGTATCCAGCCCTTGCTTTTTCAGTTCTTACAAGGTAAAAGAAAGAGAAAAATATATGTGTATATACACACACACACACAGACACACACATACACACACACAAAAACATAAGATTTGCCTCTACAGGTAGGCAATTTTCATGTGTCTTGCCAGCATTCTTAAAGCCACATCTGACAAAACCTGCACTGATGGGCTCAAAATGCCTACAGTCTCTTTCCCCTCAGTCAAACTAGCTTTATATTACTTGCAGTAAACTGATCCGACCACACAAGTGGACCCCCAGCCTGAGTTAGGTCGATTGCTGTCAAATGCAACCCCTCTGATCAACACCATATGGAAATATGACTGGTTTTAATTTTTCTAGGAATGTGACCCATATATATTTCGACTGTAATTTCAACGTCAAAAGTCTTTTCTTCTGGTCACTGCTCATGGATTTTCAGGGAATGTTTTTCTGCCAAATTTTTTGCAGAGTCTGCACTGAAGAGCCCAGAAACTAGGACATCTACAGCATACGACTTCTGCAAAAAGCCCAAAGAGGGGGTTTCTATTACAGTGTGAAGACTGGGCCATTTTCAGTTCCCTAAATAACCTTCCAGTGGGTAGTTCTTTAAAGAAGTGTGTTAGTGAGTGTACTGTGTGTGAGCGTAAAGAAAATTTCAAAGAATGTTTAAAGAACTATACTAGTACTATACCAGTCAAAATGCTTTGAAGAAACCAAAGCAAGAACCATTTAGGAACTGTCCTTTATAAGACGAAAAGAAAAAAAATCCAAGACTACACATCACTGCTTCACTGTCAAATGCAGAAAGCAACCCAAATTCAAATTCCAGGCCTGCCACCAAGACGTGGCAATTAACATCACCGCCAGGAGCGGCCATTATTGAAATGACCTTCCTCTTCCCCGGCTTTGCGGGCATTTGATCTGGATCACAGAGGCAGTTAATAACCCATTAAACACGTCGTTGGAGGCTCCTTAGATCTCTCCCCCCATTCTCCTTCCCTCGCAGACGACAATAGCAGATGCCAGGCATGATAAAACAGGTCCCAAATGGCGGCCGATAAGATCGGCAGACAGGTATGAGTGAAAGAAAAAGAAACTTCTTTGCTGCATCTGAGATGAGAGGAACGTGAGCGGCAATATTTAATTCACTCCTTGGTGTTCTGCCAGCAGGGAATAGATTAAGGGGGCAACAAGTCAAGATGCAGTTTGTTGCTGAAGTTTGTTAACGCTGAACATTTTGATGGGATTTCAGGATGAACCTGTATAGAGGGTGTGCAGGCAAACACGCCTACCTGAAGGGTTAATGGGACATTTATGGAACTTTAAAGTTCTCCTGGCTCCCTCTCACTCAAGAACACAAAGCATGGGCTCCTGTCTCAGGCACTTTGAGGCATAAAGGCAAAACGGTAAAACAGCATAACAGCACGTGGGCAGACAGATCAGGCTGTTTGGGTTTAACATGCAAGACGACCTGACTCAATCTGCCAGTGGGTGGAAGGAAGAGCAGCCAGTTACCACTAGCTTTAAGGGGAGAAAGTTATTCACACTCACACAAAATGGTTGGTTTGAAACTCAAATGGTTCTTCAGTCATTCAGAGAATTTGTTTTGGCCTTTGTTTAAGAACGTACTACAATACATTTTTTTTCCACCTGTCTGTTATGTAAGCAACAGGAGAACATGTTGTAATGCCCAGTGGCAGACTTCTAGCTTCTGATCTTTTATTGGGGGGCGGATCACACTAACGCACTTCTATTACAATTTAAGGCATATCAGTTATCATAGGTGTTACAGGAATAGTTTACATAATTTACTGACTTTCCCCCTTACCATAAAAGTTATCAGTTAAGACATATTTGGTGCCTAGAGTTTGCTTCTTCAGTTTTGGGCAAGGCTGATGTTCCTATCAAGCAATCTTTCACCTCACCAATTACCATCACTGCAGTCTTACTGATTACACATTTTGTATCCCACATAGATAAAAAAACAATAGCATCCATCTTGAAAGCAAATTGTCTGGCATTCCTTCAAACAGGCATCACACTCAGGCAAGAGGCGTGACTTTCATGATTTGTTGAAGGCTACATGGGGAAAAAGTCTTTGAAGATAACACTTCTTCTGCTATTTTATGAAACTGATCATGTACAAATGACAGTACTTAGCTAAACAATGTATTGTGAAGTAAATGTGTGATTTAGGTGGCAATGCTAATTGGTGTGGTACTGGCTTTCATTACTAATTAGCTATATGAGCCTCATATCTCCAGTGTTAAACTAAAGAAGTCTACATCTACAGAAGACGGCTACATCTTGGATTTGGTGAGATCAAAGTTCTTTTAAAAAATCTTTAAAAGGCAAATATGTCTTTGTTTGGTGTAATTGTTGCTTAAAACATACAAATATCTAGACGGCTGTTCTCAAGGTATCCCAACAATGTGAGAAGAGAATGAAGGGAGCACATATGCTTGTATGGGTTTGTTTGGTGTCACCATCTGAATGAGTACTTTACCAGCTGTCCCCTACATAACCAAACCCTGTTCCCCCAACCCACAGGACAGATCTACACTAGTCACGTTCTCTTGTGTGTGCCCTTGTCCACCCAACTCCCATCTGGGTACTGGTTGTGTGCTGGGTGGAGATTAGGTCTGTTAAGTCAATCGAAGAGGGTGGGGGGTGGAGTCACAGCCAGTGTGTCCATCTGTGACCTGGGTGTCCAGAAAACTGCAGTGACAGTTTAATTACCATTAATTGAAGGGTCTCAGTCTGGAAAAAATGTCCTGACAAAAGAGTAGAGGGCAAGAGATGGGAAAGTGTCCATGGGATACGCCAGTGCAAACCATATGTCTGATGGACCAATAGGCATTGTAAAGAAACAAGAAAACCTGCTCAAAACACTTCCAGACTTCCAACATCAGTAAGGCTGAATTATAAAAGGGGAGAGTATTGTATGTTTTAAATAAACAATGCAATAATTACCCATCTACCCAACCATTTCCAATATGTGGCAACTTATTACTCCAGCGGTGGAAAGTGTGAAGGAGAACTACTTCAATACTCTGGTTTCAATGTACTTATAGAGATGTACACACTGGGAACACACTAGTGTTGATATGATATGGTGAAGGGTTGGCCAGAATCCATTTTACCAAGAATTTTTTGTATTTGTTGGATCATGCAAATGCCTTGATTCAACCTCTGTGAATGATCTTAGTGGACAATAAAACGTTTAATGATTGGTTACAAGTCTATTTACATATTGGACTGTTAGTGAGTCCTTAATCAGCTTATAAAACCAACAAGATGATTTGTCATTTAGAAAGTTGTCTTGAATTAAAAAGAACCCACACACTGCACTGACCACAAACACAACACACTCCAAAATGGTTCTTCTGCATTTTGAAAGAAGTTCAATCTTGTCTCCCACTCAAACTGTTCTGCTAGACTGAGTCACTGCGCATCACAAGGTTTATTAGGACTTTTCTTTACGGTGATGAGAAAGCAGCCTGATGTCGAGGAGAGCCTGGACTTTTTCCACCCTATTTCATGATTATTTCACCACCAAAAGCATCAATATTTCATCATTCTGTAAAAAATCAAGAGAAAGAGATCAAGTCAATTTGTCTTAATAAATGTCACTCTATTCAAGTCTTTTTTATTCCCTCTCATCAGAGGGCTGGAGGAGGCCTGCAAGAAACTCGCTCTGAACAGCTCTGGGGTGAAGGGGAGCAGCTGGCAGGCAGTGTGGGAGTGTGTGTGCATGTGTGTGTGTCGGGAGGGGTGGGGTTTAGGAAACAGAGGAAACTCGGAGACAACACCCAGACACACTCACTCTGACCCACCCATCCCATTCCCCCCATCCCACCCCCAAATACACACTCCCAGCCCCCACCACCTTCTATGTGTGCTTGGGAACTAATACAGGCCTATCCACCCCCTGTCTCAATAAACAACAGGGGGCACCTGAGGAAGACAGCGTGTTTAATCTGTCTTTTCTTAGCCTGCCTCCGGGCCCACCTCATTCACATTCCACTGGAACTGCTTCACTCTTAATGCCTTTGAAACTGCCTGGATTTAAATGCTCAAGAAAAGGAGCAAACGACTGAAGATTACGGTCTTTTGTGACCAAGGAAATGGCCAATGTAGTCACTTTTTAATACATTCAAGAAGTGTTCGGTTTACAGAGCAATTATTGTGGAGTAATACTGTAAACGTCACAAAGATCACGTTTAGTCACTGTTGTCTGTTGTAAATATGACATATTAGCTTCCAAGCAATGGCAGGCAAATTTATTACTGCTTTAACCATTAGGGGTTAATTAAAATTTTGCTTATGACAACCTTACATTATGTTACACTTAAAACGTATTCACACTCACACAAAATGGTTTGTTTGAAACTCAAATGGTTCTTCAGTCATTCAGAGAATTTATTTTGGCTTTTGTTTAAGAATGCACTGCAATACATTTTTTTCCACCTGGGGAGTATAAAAATATATATCAAATGAGACCTTTAAAATCTTCAGAAATTGGCAATGTTTTAATAGAAATGGAGACCAATCCAACAAACAATGAAACCTTATCAGCAGGATTTCTCAGACAGCAAAATATGACCATATTTATAGGGAACCAATATATCAGCCCTAATAATGAAGAAAAGTGCTCACCAAGTCTATGGCCATGCTCACACATCCATTTTTTGCCTTTGTCTAAGGCTTCAGTTCGTTTTTTGAGGCAAACGAAAAATTTGCTTTGTGGTTGTGACACAATTTCAATACACTGAAAAGCGAGCCATGATATGACATGGTTAGGAACTGGTCTGCGACATTTTTTGAAAATGATTTATGCTTGTTGGATAGGTGAAAACGGCTGTCATGGTAACAATTAAGGAATGTAGCTCTGATGAACACAGTCAAAGACTGAATGTAGTCAGTCTAGTGTCCGTCCAGCGCATGCTGCTTTTGCATTTTGGTATGAAACGTTACATTGACCGAGTCAATCAGAGTAGCCTTGGGTAAGTGCTTAGTTGTCATCAGACACGATAGCAAAGCAGTTACAAAAGGGTGGTCCTTATTTTCCATCGTCTCCACTCGGGACAGCTGAGCAAGCCCAGTTGTGTGGCTGAGTCCCGGTATTTATTCAAAGAATGTAAAGGACACTTGGTCAGCCAAGTGTGGTTTAACGTGCTGATCTTCCCGTCACTCGGTGGGCATCCTTACATCACTGCAGAATTACACCAGCACATGATGTAATACCGCAACTAATTAAGCACCCCACCAACCCCCACACGCTGACATACAATAATCAGCCCGAATGACATAAGAGTTACTCCTTTCACTGTCTCCTTTCAAATCTGTCCAAGCCCACCAGACAGGGCCCACTCGCCCAAGGCTAAGCTAGACGAGCCGAAGAGAACGAGCTGCAGTGGCACAAGATGTCCAATGCACTTGATTACATAATTCAGAGTCTTTATGTAACTGCCAGTACTCTTTTGCCTGAAAGAGACCCGAAAAGAATGTTGTTGGTTTTTTTTGTCTTTCTAGGCCATGTTTTCAGATCTACAGACGACCTGAGAGACCGCCTGCCTGGTCTTAGCAATGCCCTCAGAACCTGAAAGAATGTAGAGACAGATGGCGTAGATGCCACGCCAAATGCCACACAAAGCAGGCTCAAATGGAGTCAGCCGTGACATGATCTGCCCCATGAAGGGGAAAGTGAAGGCACTGTGCTGCGAGGTGACACAAATATAGTCACTATCTCTACAAAACAAGGTTATTCAAGAAATGATAACAATAATCACAACAACCATAATTGTCATCATCAGATCTCACGAGGATTGTAATTCTTTAGGGAAGGATTCATTGCAGTCTTTCATGAATTACAGAAATACCTTTGAGGTTTAAAACATACAACTCTTTACCCAGTCCATGAAATCCAAAGTTGGAAAGTAAGTGACAAAAACAGTCTGTTCAGAATTCACTGTTTTCATGATGTCATAGAAACCAATATGTTTACATGTATCCTCATATTCAGTCTATAGCTGTTCAGTATTGCCCATAAACAAAGGAGTCTTTCAGCCTGGACCGCTTTGTGGACAAACATATTTCAGTACAGTCATAACAAAAAACATTACAAAACCACACAAACATCATAGGGCCATAGAAGAAAAATGTAGGCTCTACGACTTCTGTGGCTTTACACAGCTCATTAATTTAATTTTGGACAAAAAAGAGCATACATATTACAATTAAATAACAATTATATTTATAAATGTTAATTATAATACTATAATATTGATTACAATTTTTTCTTACATTCCAAAATCAACACTTTACCACCTTCAGATTGATGGATCTCAGTCCATTCATTTATTTATAGTGTATGCAAAGGTCTGCTTTATCAAGAATGAAGCGTATGTGGGAAGACTCATACCACATGTGATAAAATATGCAACAGATAATTTGAGCAAGGAACATAGTAAATACAGTGGAAAAAGTATTTTTTCCAAGTGTTCTCAGTTTCTCCATATTGGCTCTGAGTCTTAAAAATGGCTTTGTAACCCTTTCCAGACAATAAATTCTGGTTGTGGAATAGGGTTCTATTGAAGTGATGTTTAGATCCAGCATGGCTGGCAGTAATCAGACCTGGGTATGTGTAGTCCAACTGATCCTAAGTACCACCATATTACCAAACATTTCCTCACAGGGGGCCAGTTGGTTTTTATATACCTACACTATATGGACAAAAGTATTGGGACACACCTGTTTTTCAGGGTTTGGGCTAGGCGTCTTACCGCCAGAGAAGCGCAATCTAAATGCTTCAGCAGACCAAGATATTTTGAACAACTCCAAGCTTCCAACTTTGAGGACACAGTTTGGGGAAGAACCTTTTCTATTCCAGCATGACTGTGTCCTAGTGCACAAAGCAAGATGCATAAAGAGATGACAGGAGGAATTCAGTGTGGAAGAACTTGACTGGTTCGCACAGAGTCCTGACCTCAACCCCATCCAGCACCTTTGGGATGAACTGGAACAGAGATGGTGAGCCAGGCCCTCCCGTCCAACATCAGTGCCTGAGTTCATAAATCCTCTACAGAATGAATGGACACAAAATCCCACAGAAACTCTAAAATCTTGTGGAAAGTCTTCCAAGAAGAGTGGAAGCTGTTATAGCTGCAAAGTGGGACCAGCTCCATATTAAAGTCTATGGATTTGAATTAAAGTCCCTGTTGGTGTAATGGTCAGGTGTCCCTCAAAATTTAAGTGTATCCTCAACAAAAAGGAAGCAACTGTTTAAAAACAGTACATTGTGTCTACTCTTGTTGTTTTCATCCTGCATTTAATTCAGTTCTGAAAGATCTGAATCTGAAAAAAAAATACATAGTTGAGTCACATGACCTAGTGACTCACATTACACTGTATATCACACTGTACGTGAGCTAACAAACGTCATTTTTTGTCATAACGTCACTAGGATCATCATTGGGTAAAAACAGACATCGACTTATTCTAACCTGAGACCAAAAATGGATAAACATAGTCAGACGACATCATTCAAAAAGGATGAGGAAGTAAACTGGAGGAAAACCACTATTATAAGTACTACAGTACAATAGTTACTATTTCAAGTTCAGAACGGTGACCAAAATGTGTCATCATCTGTCACAAAGTATTTAAAAATGAAGCCATGAAGGGGACAAGAAGAAGCACGCATGACTGGAAAACAGCTCATGCTCCCATTAAGTAAATATGATCTTACACTTTTTAGCATTTGAACAGAGAGACTGCATTCATAAAATAAGGTGTGGAGGTGGGGTCATGGAATCTGTCTCAGGTTGCATGGAGAGGGATCATGAAGACTTTTAGGAAGTATTTCAAAGTTTTGGAGCATTCCACAAGTGAGTTCGACTCAATGTCATCGTCTCATCTTTGTTTATGTTCTGAAAATGTCATGATGAAAGGGCTGGCGAACCAGACACCGAACGCACAAAATCTGCTGGAAAGGAGAGGAAATTGGACCACAGAACAATGGAACGCTGACGCACTGAAGAGTCTGAATTTGGCGCTGTCTCGGGTCTGGGATGTTTGGATTGGGTTCTCACAGTAGCGCAAGGCCAGCTTCAGCGTCTCCCCCACCCCCCACCCACACCTCGAAGACACTGTAAACATGTTTTAAATTTAGACACGCTAAAAACAGAGACACGGGCAAAGTGATTGGCAGCCGGGTAAACACAGCTGTTTACCACAATCTCCCATTCCCAAAGAACAGAAGCTCAAGGCAGCTGAATGAAACAAAACAAGTGGTTGAAATCAAAGCAACCAAAACCCCTATCACAGATTCTATGCATGTTTTAATTTAATTAAGGCAGTTGCTTTGTATGCAGTACAGCAGTCTTGACCATGCAAATATGCAAAGAAAAAAAAATACCATATGAAGGCCTCTTCGCCATCTGTACACAATTAACCTAGATTACATAACAAACTGGCTAATTTTACATGGGAAAAAATAGAGCGGGATGGACGCTCGCCAGATGAACTGACCCACCAAAAATGGTCCAACAGAGATCTAAACAAGAGCATGATTGTCATCTGGAAACATTCCTGAAATCTTACTCTAAAGAAAATGTTGAATGTACCTGCTCCAGAGAATAACCCACTGACCTGGCAGGCTCCACATGTTGAGGTTGTGTGGATATTTTGGCTTTTGGAAGACTTGAAAATGACGCTTTGGGTGATTTACAGAAAATAATGAATCCTTTCACTACATTTAGATTAGGATCTCAGACAGACATATTTATTCTCCGCACAATATTTTTAAAGCAAATATTGTCAAGCCCCAGGATTTCCTTAATGGTTTAATGAATTTGCTCCAGTATGGAGGGACTCAAGCACATTCAATTGAGTTCAGAACCATTCATTAGGGGGACACCCAACCTTGATACACCAAGCTGAAGTTTAAGAACGAGCTTGAAGACTCAGCAAAGACAAAAGCTGATGGCTGACATGACCACAAATAACCAGTCAACTGAAAAAAGTTTGTCATTACCAAAAAAGCTGCAGACGCAGCACTGCAGAAGATTTTTTTTATTGTATTTCAGTTGGTTAGTGGGTCTCCTTTCAGCTTTCATGCCTTTGTAGGATTCAGTGTTATAAATAAATCAGTATTTAAAAAGCGATGGAACATTTCATTAGAACATCTATCTAATAAACTGTCATATAAACACATTCAATTTATATTTTATACTCTCTGGTTGGTGATGTGGGAGCAAGTGAGGGGAATAATGTTTCAGATAAAGTCTCTAATCTTTAAACAAGTGTCATTTTAGCATCATCTGAAACTAAACCTGTGCTAGGGTATGTGACATGTTTTTAAATTTATTAACCCTTATAGTCACGCGTGAACACACCACAGCACAGTGTGAACAAAGTGAAATTCTTTCTCTGCATTTAACCCATTCACCAAGTGACGCAGGGGGCTGCCACCAACGAGGGGTGCCCGGAAAGCAGTGTGTGGGGTCGTTACCTTGCTCAAGGGCACCTCAATGGTGACACTAGCGGTTGGTTTGGCCTGCTAACTAAGCATTAATTTAGCAAAGCTGCTGCTAACTATCTGTAGCATCTTTGCTATGCATTAACTTAGCAAAGATGCTACAGATCTAAACACCACAGAACAGTTTTGATTTTGGCTGTTTGTTGCTCCAGTTAATGAGTTCTGACATTGATTTGTATCTTTTACAATCCTTCCACAGAGCACGAGTGAGTCGGACAAAAACGTGCACTGTGGTGTGTGGCACTGTTTGGGTCTGTTGCCAGCCTGGTAATGTTAAGTTACAGGTTAAAGATCCAAGCACCAGCCCTTTTTTGTTCTTACGATACCAATTACTTCCCTTAGATCTGAGTCATTATCTTCTTATGTAACATTTCTACACATTTGTTGAAAGGATTTGCTTAATGCGTGAATTGAGAATATATCTGATAAACATTGATATTTGCATTGTTAATATTAGGCCTGCTCATTTCCATCTCTCAGAATAACCAGTCAGTGCGCTCTCTAATGCCAGAACATTAAAACCTCTGACAGGTGAAGTGAATACTGTTGATTATCTCATTACAGTGGCACCTGTCAATGGATGGGATATATTAGGTAGATAGTGAACATTCAGTTCTTGAAGTTGATGTGTTGGAAGCAGGAAAACTGGGCAGGTGGGAGGACCTGAGGGATTCTGACAACCGTGTCAGAGCATCTCCAAAACAGCAGGTTTTGTGGTGTTTCTGGGGTATGTAGGGGTTATTACCAATCAAAGGTGGTCAAAGAATGCATCGATCAGGAACAGGGTCATGGGGACCTGAAACTCATTAATGTGCATAGTGAGTGGTCCGATCCCACAAAAGAGCTACTGTAGTGCAAACTGCTGAAAAAGTACATGCTGGCTATGACAGAAAGGTGTCAGAACACACAGTGCATTGCAGGATCATTTTACCTCATTGAAAGGTTCAGTACCTTATTTTCCGTGCGAGATGAAGCTTTTTCATTGCTGTTGTTTTGTGCTCTTCTTTACTGAGGGTGCTTATCATTTTGAAGGATGTGATGAACTGATAGGGGGAAAACATGTCATTTGTGTTCTATTTTTGGAGATGAAATTTGCATTTAACTCAAGCTCTTCACAGCAAAGACACTACACCAAACAACACCATAGAAGTTCAAAAGTGAAACTGCGTCACATACAGTGAACAGCACAATGCAGCTTTGAGAAATACTTTGCCAGAGGTGGTTTGCCTGCTAGTTTGCATGTATACGAGTGTCAGAGTGACGCACTACTGTGTTCTCATTTGTTTGCGTGCTGTTTTCCTGCTCGCGTGGAGTGAGGAGGAAGCTGACACTGAGAATATTGTGTCCTGACCATAGGGCAGCTCCCAGCACTCCAAAATACACACTCATTTACGCAACACGCCTCCCACTCCCACCCAAACAAGTAGGTTGAAAATGCTCTTATTCCCTGTCACCTTTTAAAGAATAGAGCAAGGAAACTTGAATTTACATATGAACACAAGTGATAATGGGTGAAACCAATCAACCTCCAATTAGCATTAAGCAAATAATACCAGGTTAATAAGTATCTAGTTGTCCATTCTCATTAACTGATTTGTGCATACAAGCCAAGAAGCCTCATCACAAACAGCACAAATCAGGTAGTAATACTGATTTACCACCTGATTAAGTAATACTGATTAATACTGATTACGTAGATTATTTCAAATCACCTGGACTGGCCACAACAGAGACTTTCCAATAGCAATAATGTGACTAGGGCTAAACAATAGTGGGAGTTTGGAGAAAAATATTTGGAAAAATCTACCCAGATAAACTATTTCCGGTAATGCAGAACGTGTGTTCACAGGGAGATCTGAAATAGTACTTTAAAATTCCATTTAGCGTGGCATGATGGACAAAATAACTTATTGCAATTATATTCTACATATGGTGATGTGCACTGTGCAATAAATTTTACTTGAAATGTTCATTTGAAGGTTTGGAACTACTTATGAGATGAATAATTGTTATTTTATTCAATAATAACAGACTGAAATGCTATGCTCTGAACACAGATTGTACAGTTGGTTTGTTGACTTTACATGAAAATCTTTTCCACAGAAGAAACACATTTTAATGCATATAATTACTGTTTATTCGATTCATTGGATGTATCGGGAAATATAAAATACAGCCTGTGTAAAGGTATGGCACAATTCATGTTTTCTTTATGCTAAACTGAAGTTACCTTCCATATTTAAGTGTGTTCTCTATAGCAGATGCTTACTTATTTCACTTAGAAACTACAACAAAATGTTTTACATTACATTACTATTCATGTTGTTTGATGTTGATCTAATATCTCTCATTTCTTTTTGGGAGCAACACAAAAATAAATAATAAAATCAAACCGATATGAAGAAAAACGGTGACTGTGGCATGAACTACTCAATTATATCAAATTATACTTTTCTGAAGTATAAGATATTGTAATATCGCCAGATATTGTTGTGGAGTTTTAATAAATGCATGTATCTCTGACCGCAATATACCTTCTGATACATGACAAAACATACTGGTAAGTCCCTAATGTGTCATGATTCCGGTCTGGATTGTATTTACTTTAACTGAAAGCATTTACATTTGATGAATCATAAAGTCATCCACACATCTGTGTTACGTGAAACACAGCACACAATAAAGTGTGGATTTTTTAATGGTTTAGGGTCTCAGTACTGCCAAGGCCGATATCTCGATAACAATTAACAAACGATATACTGTACAGCACTAAATGTGTCCATTACCAAGTACAATGTACCGGAATGTCAGTTTGGATGCTCAGAGCTAATCCTGAGGTAATGTACTACACCTCTAAATGTCTGAGTGTAGACAGTCAGGGGAAGATTTCCTTCTAGAGTTAAACTAATCCATTCCAGTATTGTAAAATACCGCCTCCGCCCCCCACGGGCGAGCAAGAGGGATCCTCGTAAAAAGAAAGGCAGCCTGTGCTGATGAGAGGGATAATCCACTTACTGTAGCTTAAGACCATTCACTGCCAGTTCAGCCTCTGCAGGTATACTTAGTGCTTAAGAACAGCATGCAGTACAACACAGAAGGATAACAAGGCAGCATTAGTCCAAATTTCAAGCTCAGCTAAAGAAACTGAGAGGACGTCTCAGCTGAAGAGGAGAGCCTCATCCCTGTCTGTTATTGTATATTGTGCTTCAAATGGTTAAATGCCTAAAAGCTGTCTAAAAGCACCAAAGAGATCTCATTCAGTTGGAGTGCAGTTTTTTTTTATCACTTGCATAAGACAAGATAAACCTTTATTAGTCCCACAACTGGGAAATTTGCATTGTCATGGCAGAAAGTGGACACAGCAAATGTAAAAGCAGCAAAAGCAACAGAATAAAAAGTAAAGCAAAAAAGTACACTATACAAATAATTTAAAAATATGAATATGGACATGTGTTTATTGAAAAAAATATATGTATATATATATGTATATGTAAACCTAGATAAGTATATGTATGTACACAATGAGTATTTGTATGTATCTACAGTATGTACAGAGTGGACATTTGTAAGAACTCTCTCTCTCTCTCTCTCTCTCTATATATATATATATATATCTATATATCTATATATCTATATATATATATATAGAGAGAGAGAGAGAGAGAGAGTGAGAGAGAGAGAGAGAGAGTGAGAGAGTGGAGAGTTGTTGTGTTGTGGTGTCTGGATATGAGGGTAAACTGTATAAAGGTGGTTTTAATGTTATGGTTGATAGATATAAGTCCCCCAGTCCCCCAACACACACACACACACACACACACACACACACACACACACACACAATCCCTTAAACTCCAGCTTCAAAAGAGAATGCACAAATGTTACGACTAGCGTTTCTGATTCTTGCCCAATGCTTCAACAGCTTTGAGAAGTACATTTATCTTGATACTCAGTGATTGCATTCCTGGCCTCTTCTCCACGGGCATCAGAGCTGAACAATGCAAAGGCATCTTGAGAACAGGGTGTGTGAGACAGACAGAATGGGGCTATAGGAGTAAAAATTCATACAAAGAAAGTCTGATATGATGCTGCTCAAAGAAAAAAATAGCCTAAGGGAAAGTCCTCAAAAAATTAAAGTTTCATCATAAGTTTCAGTAGCTTTTGTTTGTATTTTTTAAGTTAAAGTTTAACTTAGGCAAGACTCTCTTCTCAAAATATTCCAATATAAAGTCAGTACTGTGCCTAAAACTAAGAGGATGGGATCTGAGTGTTAGTGAAATTCAAGAGGTTCACTTGAAATCAGCCTTTTACAACAAAATGACTTCTTTCTCATAACCTTCCATCCAAATGTCCAACCCTAAACCAAGCTCAAAGGCTTAAACTACATGGCACAAATGCAATTGCTGCTGCTGAGTTCAGGATAGCTAACAGGATAGCTAACGGCAGGTGGATATGTGCAAGTAGCTCAAGTAGGTTTTATTTGTCATTTCTGCTGTATACACACAGTACATTTTAAAAACGAAACAACGTTCCTCCAGGACCATGGTGCAACACAAGAACAGAACAGAACAGAAAACAAGACCACAAGTGCAAAACAGCACAAAGAGCTCAGAAAAAGAACACAAGAGCAACAATAACAACTAGACAAGACAACGTTCAGTACAACTGACAACAGCAACAGTGAGGATAAATACAGTATTTGACCAGTTCTGTATTTTAGCAGCAGAGTTTCAGAATAGTTACAATGATTGTGCAATTTTAGCAGCAATTTGTTGTATGGGCATGACATTCATACCATAGGTACACTATATGGATATAAGTATTGGGACGCCTACTACACCAACAGGGACTTTAAAGACATTGCATTCAAATACAGACTTTACAATGGAGTTGTACACCTTTGCAGCTGTAACAGCTTCCAATCTTTTTGAAGTCTTTCAACAAGGTTCTGGAATTTCTGTTGGACAAGAAGGTCTGGCTCGCGATCTCTGATCCAGTTCATCACAAAGGTGTTGGATGGGGTTGAGGTCAGGACTCTGTGGGGCCCAGTCAAGTTGTTCCTCATCCAGCCATGTCTTTATGGAGATTGCTTTGTGCACTGGGGCACAGTCATGCTGGAATTGAAAAGGTTCTTCCCCAAACTGTGTCCACAAAGTTGGAAGCATGACGTTGTTCAAAATGTATTGGTGTGCTGAAGCATTAAGATTGTCTCTCACTGGAAGTAAGGGGCCTAGCCCAAACCCTGAAAAACAGGTGTGTCCCAATACTTTTGTCCATATAGTGTACGTGTGACACAGAAATGTGATCATGTTGCACACCCTTCATTAGTTTACAATCATTATGACATATTTTTTCATATTGTTGTAGACCTACTGGTAGCTAAGCATAGTGAAACTTCTTCACTACAGTAAAAAAGCATGTAAAAAAGAGATAATTAATAGATATTTTTCATCTTCAGCATGGCTGAGATGTTATTAATGTAATCAACCCTGGTAACAAAGGAACAAATAAGGGGAAATGCATCATATTTACAGTCCTCGAACTTTAAACGACATAGATGACCAGTGTGATATTGTAACAGAAGTTTTTGTTGACATTTATTTGCTACCCAACTGAATGCCAGCCTGGTGTGGAGATGACAACTTTATTGCAAAACAAGAAGACTTCCTGGACGTTACATCATTAGATGCAATAAGGATGCTGTAGTCGTAGAGACTAGAATCTAGCATCTTGCGTAACAGCAACCAAACTGTGTTTTGAAGGCACAACATTATACACTCATTTAAAAAAAAAAAAGCGGGAAATGTTAAAGGTTGTAATTATAACAGTCACTATTGATTATTTTAGTATTATACTGAGGAACACATACCAATTACTTTGACAAATAATTAATTAACAAGAAGACCAACTGGTCGAAAAAGACTAATAATAAAAATGAATTTAACTGAACAATAGCCTTACATATATTACAACAGGGGTGGCTGATGTAAATGTACTGTAAAGCTTGGATAAAAATATGGCTTAGTCTTTGGCAACCACATTGTTTACCTGCTGTTATTAAATTACTAGAAATTGATCTTGCTGTGGACTTACAAACAACAGCACCACTGGTGAACTAGCTAAGATGGAGCTGATTTACCTCTAGCCCAAGCTGCAGATTCACCCAGCCTGTCTGTGATTCTGTCACAAGCATTATAATGAATTCCACACAGTAAAATGCCTCCTTCATTCTGAATTTTTTTAAGTCTGCAATGTCCAACTCTGCCTTCTGCAGTCCTCAGTAGGGACAGGTAGGTCCTCTTCTAAAATTTAATTGGCTGCTCAAAGGTACTGCATAATAGTGCACTAACACATGAATATGAATCTTTTTAATTTTAGTTGCACTTCATATTATGAACATGACATAACATAACAAGTTTGTGTTTGTCTGGTGTCCAGCCCATAATAATTACTTTGTTTATTAGTTTTCTTCAGAAGCTTAAATCTTGTTTTAGATTAGATTCAACGTTGTCGCTGCCCATAGTCACTGCACATTGTTTGTTAATGAGATGAGATGCTGCTCAAGATATACACACACACACATATA
>JBBPCX010000040.1:13169082-13184298 GCA_037974365.1 Hydrocynus forskahlii
GGGGGTTGTTATTATAATTATAATAATAATAATAATAATAATACATATTATTTGAGGGCGCCTTTCAAAAACCCAAGGTCACCTTACATTTTTATACATTCAAAATTACAGAGGACCTCTGTAAAATAGTAAAATAATACTGTAAAATAGTATGTAATAGTAATATATATGTGTATGTGTATGTATATGTATATGTATGCGTCTACATATGGTTATGTAGGTATGTGTATGTATGTACTTGTGTCTTGACTTGACTTGACTTGATTATTGAACCTTGAGTTTAGGGTCCAGTGAAACCAGCAGCCATTCATGGCTTAGGATTAGCAAGAGAGAAACAACATCAGAAACGGACAAGTTTTCATAAAAGACATCACTTTCTCCATTCACAGAATGTTTTGCATTGGAGAAGCATTTAACAGAAGCACACATGCACCAATTAGCATTGTATATAATACATGTACAAATAATCACACACGTCCAGTGAACTATGTATAGTCAGTAAGTAGTCTGTAATAGACTTGATTATGTGTTTTGACACTGTCAATAATTATACACAGGCAAGTCTAATAGATATGACCTAATTATACAAACTGACACCAAAAAGAAAAAGAAGCAGTAAAGACATGTTTCGCAAATCAGCTCAGTCCAGTTTGTTGTTTCCATTGCATAAAATAGCCCTCCTGCTGTTGCACCTCTCATTAACAAACATCTAGAGCCTTATTCTTGTGACTGCGGCTCACTTTAATTAGATAACCTATTACATTTTAGGTAATCCGCTTAAACTGTTCACTGGTATCTTAGCCACTGTTCTGAGCCAGGTCTGTGATTCCTTAAGCCAATTTATTTCCTTTTGGATTCCTCGATTTAAAAGCAGCTGGGGGGAGGGCTGGTATGCAAATAAGAGCATTACCAAAAGCAATTTTCAGCCACAGCGGAAGGCAGGAAGTCAATATATGTCAGACGGAATCACACTTCACAGGTTCAACGAGGCGTCTCATGGATATTCACATCAAAAGTTCTGTCTGTGAGGGCAATTTCAACCCTGCTAACCAATTTTGGTTGGGGTAGTCAGGGGTTTTGGTGAGAAAAAAGAAATAGAAAGAGAGAGAGAGAGAGAGCGCGTGTGGAAAGCAAATGTAGTTAGGAAAAATCATTCTGTTTTCAAAAATATGTTTCATCATGAAGATGTCTATCAGTGTCTATAAGAGGTAAGGAGAATGCCTTATAGTTTGTAGTTACTGTATGTTTTTAAGAGGCACCTGTTTCTAGCTATTGCACATAACAAGGACAACTATTCACTTGTCGTAGCGCTATAGAATAGTGCAGGCTGAAGCTCAGCTGCTCACAAACACACAAAACTCTGTTTTTTAAATGAAACAATTTTCTTTATGCTCCAATTTGATGAAACAAAACAAATGCAATTATCACAGTTAATGATTTACTATGGTTAATTGTCATTAATCTTTTAACAGCGAATAAAATACCGCAACAGATGTCAAAACTCTTGACTGCAAAAATTTCGAGGCGTTTAGATCCCGTTGTATTCCATTCTGAAAGAACATTCAACAGCCTGGAGAACAGAGAGGAGTGTGGAAAATTACAGGACAAAACCAACTTTATCATGTTTACAATCTAGCCTGATTATAAGAATCAACATGATCACTGAGCGGATGATCTACTTTTTTCTCCTAAACCCACCGTTCTAGGCCATTTAAGACAAAGAGACATTTGTTACTGGAGTTCAAAACAAGACAAAATTCATCCTTATAGGGAGTCCAGTCTGTGGTTGGCCATCCGTAACGCGTGGCCCATATAAAACAGCTGAATCAGGAGCTCATCAAAGCAGCCTTTCGCTCGGAAGACAAACGTACTTGGAAGAAGGTCAGTCGGGCCCTGTTTACGAGTTCCAACAGCTTGCGTGTGGAAGCTTTTCCCTCGAACAAAAGCGATCCCCGTCGCCAGCCCAGCCCATAATGACAGCACACTGAGAATTTAGAACCCCAACAGCAATCCATTTGGACTTTTCTAACAAAGCACTGGCTCAAGTCCCTGTTCTCGAAATTTATTTTATTCAGCTTTGCCTCGACATGATTTGGTATGTACTGCTGAGGGTGCCAACAATATAATTAATACAGAGGCACATAAACTGGATTGTCAGAGCCTGTGAAGTAAATCTCGTTTATGAGAGCCCGAAATGATGTTGCTGCCTAATGCCAAAACAAATATTTCAGAAGAAAAGCAAAGAAAAAGGCTCCCCATGCATGAAAAAACGTAAATCGCAAAGGTGGAAGCAATACAAAGCAAAATGCATGCATGAATAGACCAAGAAAGATGCTTTTGTTCTGGGTGCCTGAAACCAACTTAAAGCTTTAGTGACATGTAGTTTATGTCTCTTAATTTAACTATGTAATCTGTGCAGCAGGTTAATTTCATTAAAAACAAATAGGTCCACCTCAAGGCCAGCAGGGAGGGCTTATGGGACACTGCAGTATGTACAGTATGTAATTGGTGTATGTGTGCTCCTGTTAAAAGTTTCTTACATTAGCTTCAATGCAAAACTTCATCACTGTACTAAACCAACTGAAACATATCAGTGTGAGCTATATTTACACTGAAATCTGCAGCTGGTCAGTAATGACATTCACTGAACAAACATCAAACAAGATTTATTGCAATAACAGTAAAATAGCATCATATTAACCACCTCTAAGTTAGGGCTAATTACCACCACTTAAACACTATATGGACACACCTGTTTTTCAGGGTTTGGGCTAGGCCCCTTATTTCCAGTGAAGGTCAATCTTAATGCTTCATCATACCAAGACATTTTGCACAACGCCAAGCTTCCAACTTTGTGGGCACAGTTTGGGGAAGAACTTTTTTCTATTCCAGCATGACTGTGTCCCAGTGCACAAAGCGAGCTCCATAAAGACATGGTTGGATGAGTTTGGTGTAAAAGAACTTGACTGGCCACACAGAGCCTTGACCTCAACCCCATCCAACACCTTTGGGATGAACTGGAACGGAGATTGCAAGCCAGACCTTCTCGTCCAACGTCAGTGTCTGATCTCATGAATGCTCTACAGAATGAACGGACACAAATTCCCACAGAAACTCCAAAATCTTGTGGCAAGCCTTCCAAGGAGAGTGGAAGCTGTTACAGCTGCAAAGACCATGTATTTAATTGCAGTGTCATTAAAGTCCTTGTTGGTGTAATGGTCAGGTGTCCCAATACTTTTGTCCATATAGCGCATGTTTTCAAGACTGTGTTCACTCTTTCGCTTTTTTGCATGCACATCATTATGTTACATAATCCTGCTAGTAGTATTTGAAGATGCAAAGTGGAGGGCTGAGGTCGAGATCTGAGGTCCTGCAGTCTAAGCAGAAGGCTCAGCGCAGGGTCCTGACCGGTTATGTAACAGGTCACTGTCAACAGATCTCAGGGAAGAGCTCCTTTAAACAACAGCAGCCCAATCTCCGGCAGTCACTACAGTAATCCCGGATTTTCCCAGAACATGGCACAGCATTTGTGCTCCGAGAGAAGCTTACTGAGTACTATGTTGTATAATACAGATGTATAGATTTGGATAGATAGGAGTGGCTGTCACTCTGTGCAGTGCAGGAACAGTGCACTACAATACAATACAGGCTACTTTTGGTACCTACAGGCAAAAAAAGACCTGAAATAATATAAACTAATGCTGGGCAATATAATAATATAAACTAACGCTTGTTTTCTGCAATTAATGGTTTTCTGTGATTAATCACATGGTTTTCTGTGATTAATCACGATTAATCACATAGTTTTCTGCGACTAATTGCAATTAATCACATTGTTATACGCAACATCAAATAATGAATTCAAAAGTAGTATATTGCGCACTTTTATATTGCGAGCACAAAAAAGCAACAAACGTTCAAAATAAAAGTAATTTTAAAAAACTGCGTTAACGCGAGATAAAATAAGTGTCGGCGTTAAGTAAATAATGCACTAACACGATAATAACGCATTAAGTTGCCCAGCCCTAAAAATAACAAAGGGGACATATTTCATTACTTCATCAAATGATAATTGGGAAATGTAAAGTAATTATTGTTATTCTTCCTATACCGAAATAATACTAATTATAGCCTAACAGAGAAGGAGCCATGAGATGCAATTAAGCTGCATGCTGGCTGTTTTTTTTCCTCAGGGTGAAATTAGGACAAACAAAACTCTCCCACAGCTCGCAGCAGCATCAGGTTCAATATGGCTAAAGAAAATGACCATTTCATTTTAGAAAAACCTTCCAACTTAGCTGAAGTTAAAATCAAATGTATCTGAAGTGTAAGTTACAAGTTACCATGGCTGTCATTACCTTTGGGGATATGTAATGTTAAAGGTAAAAACAGTGGCAAATTAATGTATTAGAATGACTGTATCCTGAATGTATTAGGAAAAGAATGTCCCTTCATTTCTGAAGGAGCTTTCAGAGGTTGTCTGGATAAACTCTTCAGACATCTGGCTCCTATCACCACCGCTGTGAACAATTCTGACTGAGTAAGTTTCTCTGCAACAAAGTATTTCACATCAATCCACTCTCTTTATTCATATCTTAATTTATTTATGCAGGAATTCTGAAAAATCTGTGCAATGTCCTTTAAGGTAAAATCCTATAATGCAAAAAAATCAAAATATGCCAGTGAATGAGTGTGTTCTCAAAACTCCGAATGTCTCAGGTGTTTTTTCTTCCTGAATCAATCGCACACACACGAAAATGACCTTCAGTCCTGAATATCAATCTGCCCAAGTATTTCGTACCCCCAGCTAAGTTTATATGAAATGTCCCTCGGAGGCAAAGGCGAAATCTTTCCAGCGCTACATTTATTCCTTTGTTATTTTAGGGACCCTCTGAGGACTTCTATTACTAAGGAAGTGCATGCTGGCATAAAAGCATTTCTTGTTGCCATGGCGATCCAGTCAGTTACATGACATCAAATGAACGTGCCTGATGGATTGTGACTGGTGACCTAGAAAAAAACAGAGCTGCATGAGGAGCACTCAAGAGGAATCAAAAATACAACAATAGATGCCAAGAATCAATACAAACGCCACACGAGAATCAAATCAAATGGACATTTTCTATTGAAACACGGTGCTGAAGTTGAAATGAGGTTTTATACATGTACAGAGTCTCAGCTGTGTTTTATTTTTTTAACTGTCACCGGTATTTCAAATGTAATGATCAAGTGCAATAAAGAAGCTCTATGATCAATTTAGTTACCATAACAAGTGTCTATGATACCCCAAGTCACTACACACTGCAGCCACGTATCAAATATTAGAAAATGTAACCGTGCCCAGTAGGACAAAAACTGATCTAAACACCAAAGACAAAAAACACCATAATGCCAAAGAAATTCTGGCACAGCTGACAAAAAAGCAAAACCAAAACCACAAATTCTCTTGACGAAAACTCCCAACACCGCTGTGTTGAAGAAACGTCTTCAATTTATCTACCAAAACACTGCCAAATATCATACAGGGAAATACAAAGATATTTCAAAATGGTATGAAGGTATGAAACCCCAGACAGTGCTCAAACATGATAATAATAATAATAAGTACTATTATTATTATTATTATTATTATTACTATCATCCCTTATGTCTGGAGGATTGATTAATGCTGGTTTTGCCAGTCTTCCACATTGTCATGCAGCAGCAGTGAGGGATAAGGCCAGTGGGTCTGATGATAAGGTCTGTCTTTAATTGCCAGCCAAAAATAAGAATAAGGAAATGTTCCCACACCGACCAGCAAACACTGATTAAAATTCCGCCACTCTGACCAGCCAGCCAGCGCGGCTCCAGCGTTGCCATGGGATACCAGTCACCACTAATAATCCTCAGGCAGCTGGTCAATCAACAATCAAATAATAATGATACACTAATGCCAGACAAATTGTCTATGCAGCTGATGAATTTACGGCAGCCATTACGGCTCGCTCCGTGGACAAAAATCACTTCAGAGATTTGGATGAAAAGAGAACTGTCAGTGGCAATAACAGGCCCCACATGACCAAACGTTTGATTCAGACCAGACAGGAAATCATGTCGCACTAGCAGGTGGTTGTTTATTGGTGGTCTGTTGATGCCAGGTCCTAATCTTTCAAAGGTGGATGACAAAAAATAAAGACTTTCCCTGTAAACATGTTAGTAAACCGTTGTGTTGACTATGTCAGTGTTATTGGATCATGTTTGCATTTAACGTCATATTTTTCACTCATCGGCTGTGAAATGCAACCATTTAAACGCATTCTCCATTTGCCAGCATACAAAAGGAACAAAAGCGATGAGATCCGCCGTGACAATATTCATATTATGCCAGGCATTATGTACGACATGCCGCATTAAAATAGCAAAGAGGATCAACTTTAGAACGTGCATTTTTATTTTTTCAAAAGATGAACCGCACATAAGCCACTATGTCCCTAGTAAAAGGATCACGGGCCATAACGGAGAGGGTTATGCCAAAACGATGCCTTCCCGGGGAAAAAAAAAAAAAAACTGAAAAAGAAAGAAGAAAATCAATTTAGCTTTTGCCACTATTGTAATTGCACTAATCCTTAAAGCCCATCTCATTGAAGTTAAGCCTTCTGCACTGATCTCATGCGTTGCCTTCCTCAGGCGCCCAGGCCCACAGAGCGAGAGCCATTGTTCAACATGCATACGTTAACATAATCTTGGGCGCAGATCCACCTGTGTCTTAACGCGTCTCTGAGCATGTCCAATCCTCCTAGGTTTCATTAGGCTGAGAAAATATGGCTGAAGCCCTCGAGTTCTGCAGAATGCAAGAGGGCCTCCAACTGTTAGTATCCCCTGAAAAAGAAGAGCTAAGAGGCAGAACTGCTGTCCAACCCAGCTAGCACTTTTTAATTAGCTTCTATCTCCCATCTAGTTTATGCCAGACTTGTTAAATGGATTTCCATTTCGGTAGGGGTCTAATCCGGAGAATGAAAAATTCAACTGCAGTGTGAATATCCAGCCAGTGAGATTATGATGGGGTTTTTTCAGTAGGGTCAATAATACTGGGCCAATATTAGAGACCTATATATAGATATAGTATATTTAGGTCCCACACACACACACACACACTCACACATATAGATTTGGTTATAGATATAGATATAGATATAGATATGTCAGTTCATATAGGGCCAGCTTCCCAGACAGAGATTAAAACGAGTCCTGGACTATATTACCAAGGGAAATCTCCATTCATAATACTGTGTAGTCCAGGACTAGGATTACTCCCTGTCTGGGTCACCACTCCATAGTGTTTTATTTAATACTAAGCAAAGGTTCAAATGTTCATTGTCCCCATAAACCAGTTTTCCCTGTGAAAAACACAAAGAATTCCGCTTGTATATGAACAAGAAGACTTTTAAAAGCATAATTTCTAAATAGTACTGGTATAAGGAATAGTAGACTAGAAACACTTTTCTTCAGTTTTCCTATCGTTCTGGTCCAAGTTTTGCGTCTAAGTCCAGTCCATGTAAGTGCCACGTGATCTGTCTTCCAGTGCTGGTGTTCCAGAGACAGCGTAGCCATATGCCAGAACCGTGTTTAGATAAACATAAAACTATTTCTGGTTCATCAAGTTTGTTGGTCTTGATTGATCTCTTTTTAATGCTCTCTTGATTTAAAACGTGATTAATGTCAACAGTCCAGATGCGGAATATAATGTGTAATTAAGTAAATTAGTACAGGGGTCCTCTGTTTACGACATAAGACGTTTTGAGTTTACGACGCTCACTCCCATTAAAACTTTCAAAAATTGCGACGTGCGTGTTTCAGCTTATGCCATTAGCGTTGTACTTACAGACTATGTGGGTGAACTAGTTTGGTTGCAGAATATGCAGAATCCGCAGTAATGCGGTGTATGAGTGACAGAGTTGGCATCCCCTAGTACTCTTACCCACGCCAGTTTAGACTGTTAAAAGCGCAAGTGTTTTTACACTCTTTTTTTATCATTTTTTTCTGTTACTACAGTACAGTGTACAAGTTCAGTATATTTATGTCATTTTCCTTTTTCTGTGGTTTAGTTGTGTTTTTCTGTTCTAGATTATGATTTTACAGCTGTGTTAGGATCAGCAAGTGACTTAGGCTAGGGTGCGTTTCGACTAACACCAAAATTCGTGTCACATCCCTGTCGTAGCAATGGATCTGAGTCGTAACTCAAGGACCACCTGTAATTGAGTAATAAACTGAGCAAAACTAAATCGTTTTCTTATGAATAAACTTAAGTAGGGGTAAAAGTACAGTCATCAACATACAGAACAAATATGAACTAGTTAATACTAATCTCTGGGTATCACAATGATACTAAGTTTTAGGTTAAGCATTACATTAAGAAAAACATACTATTCCTTAAAATCATGGTTTGTCTGTGGCTACAGCTTTAGAAAAAGTTTCCTTTGGTATATCAAGTTTGTAATATATTCTCAATTGACTGAGTTCAAATAAAAATACATCTGCAAAACATCTCTTAGCCTGTTCAAACCAAGTCCAGATTTTCTTCTTATGGACATGCAGACTTCTGGAACTGGCTTAGAACTCATAATTTATAATTAATGACTGCTTTGTGAATACCAGCCCTGGTACTGTCTGAAATAGCTGCCTGTAGCAGGGAGGGTCTGTTCATTTTATTATACTACAGCCCAAACCACACAGGCAAGTCTGCATCACCTCACCTTAACACCTGAATGCTGTTAAAGGAAAGTTTTGGTAATTTTCTATGTTAATGGAAATGATTTTAGATATTTTGTTGACTATTGACTTTGTCTTTTTAGCAATGTTAGTGTTGCAGCTGCTGTTCAAAATCAAAGAAGTAACATTTGGACTCCAAACATGTCTTGAATGAACGAGTACGTCTTGGGTGGACAACTGTGTAAATCTGCCTATTCATTGGACAGCTCCTTTAATGCAAACTTTTATAACATCCAATTCAGTGATACTGGGATGTATTTGTGAAAAAATGGTGAGACCGAAACTTGATCAATACCACACTCAGCACTGGAACTTGTGAGGCTAAGGGCAAAAAAAAAAAAAAAAAACTTCTGAGAGACATTTGAGATTTACACCACCAACAAGTGGAGAGAAAGAAATGTCCTAGAACAAGTTGTCCAGCAGCAGAACAGAACACTCCCTTAGGTGGGTGGTATGAAAGGCCATAATGGCTGTTTGATTATTTTTTTCCCTGATAAAATGAAGAACAAAGCTGTCTGTGTGTTCTCACTTTTTGGTCCCCATGGATCAGTAATTGAGTAAGTCATTTGCCACTTGGCAGAACTTGCATGCCTCTCTCAGACACTGGACCAACTCTGTCTCAGTCTAACTTGCCAGACCAGAGATGCTTCATTATGTCTATTGTTGGTGTTAATTTGGTTGTCCTGGTGCCGATCTCTGGCATTTGCATCAGACAGACGCTGACTGAGTGAGGTCACCACCTTCTTGGAAAACCATGAGTCCAAAAGTATGCAGACACCCACTCATCCAATGTTTCCTCTGAAAGTGAGGATATTATAATAGAGAGTTTGTCTTCCCTTTGCCAGAAAGAGCTGTTACTCTTCTGGGAAGACTTTACACTAGAACATTGTTGTGAGGATTTGATTGCATGCAGCCACAAAAGCATTAGCGAGGTCATGTACAGACATTGGGTGATTTGTTGTGGATAAACACCATCCAATTTATCTCAAGCGTAATGGCTGGAGCGGCATCACACCAGAGAATGCTCTTCCACTGGTCCACAGCCCAGTGCTGGCGGGCTGTGGGCAGTGTTGACTTAGGCTCACATGTGGAAGCTTTAGAGCCCCTCATTCTATTGCCAGTGTTTTATCGGAAGTGTGTGAAATTGAACACCTGTAACAGCAATGAGTACATCTTCAAGTAGCTGTCTGGATACTTTTGGACACAGTGTATGTTGGTTAGTTTCTAAATACTGAATTCTTGGTAGATTAGCGTTTTCATTTATAAATTATGACACTGCAGAAGACCAAATTTCCAAATTTTACAGCAATTCAATTGAAAAGTCTACCTAGAACATAATTTTACAGAAAAAAATACTTTAATTATTAATATTGAGCCCTTACAGTACATGGAGGTTATTTAAACATTATAAGTTTTTTTTTTTTTTAATTCTTAAAAGAACTGTCCATTGAAATGTATCTGAGGGAGTTAAAAGTGGTCGTTCTACAGAATCTCTCCAAATATCCATTTTTGGCACTTTTATTTTTAAGAATGAAAGCTTTAAAATCCTCCTTTCCACATCTGGAACTGTCTTAACACCCAGTTAAAAAACAATTGACTTACCGAGTTGTGATCACAGAGTGGCTTGTCAGTCAGTGTCCCAAAGATGGTGGGCTGCAAAAGAGAATTCAAGTTGAACCCAGGTCAAATCAGACCACTAGCCATGAGCCATCTATGTAAATAGAGATTAAAAACTGGGGCCACTGGACACTAATTAAATGAGGAAGTAGTAGCGCATGACTGAACAGGGATGAGATCAAACGATATCAGAGATCAAATAAGGTGAAAAAATGAACGGAGCAAGTTTTGTATTGGGCGAACTATAATTAAACTAGCGATATTTAACTTCATTGAAGGGGTCAGGCTGGGCCACTACACATAACTGTACAGATAAGACTAGGCTTATATTCTTAAGTCCATTTCATTGGTTTGTAGGGCAGTTATTTTCAAGTCATGCTTTGTCTTTTTTATCTTTTGCAGGTCCTGCAAAAGCACCACAATAAATTATTCATTTCTTTCAACGCCATTACAGTTGACCCCCGAAATTCGCAGGGGATATGTTCCAAGAGCACCTGCCAATTTTGAAAAACGGTGAATTTGTGATGTAGTAAAAAAAAAATGTCTATAAATGACTAGACATAACAGATATATATAAAAGGAGGACCTGTAAGAACTAGCCACTGTTGCGCTCATTGGACGTCGGTGGTGAAAACTGAGCCTACCTAATTCTTTTGTTCATCTTGCGTCCATGTTGAATTATTGAAAGTAATAATTTTATTCTTAATTATATGAATTAATTCTTAATTATATGACTAAATTATATTCTGTCTTTTTATGTCTAGTATGACATGATTACTGAAATGCTATTTAAATGGGAAAAAAATCGATTTAGTGTCAAATGTGAATGAATATACAAATGAAATTGATTGTGATGAACTACACAAATGAATATGATGAATAAATATTAATTATTTGAATCATTTACGAGCCATATATGACGAGTTTAAGTATCCACACTGGCATTATCAAACTCATCATCCAGAGTCCTGCACAGCACTGGAAGCTCTGAGCCCTTAAAGCCGGCATTTAATGACTGGCTCCAGAAAAGCGATGATAATAAAACTGTAGAATTCATTATGTGCGTGGGCAGGTGTCTTCGCCGAGATTAATGGCCGTCATCTGCTTTTAATGTCGACCCAGAAGAGCAGGGCCCGTTTGGCTAATTAAAGTATAGGCTTTAAATAAGGAAAAAGCCAACACAGCAGCAGAAAGTGCCTGGGCCTACAAGTCCACCAGTCAGTGATCCAAAATAATTAACAAAACAACACTCGCATCATCTGGTTCTACATTCTGGAGGCCGACAGCTCCATCAGAGAGAGGAATCGACAGAATACCGACAGCAGGGCAAGTGTAACAAGCCAGGCATGTAATGAAAAATATTTCACAGATCTGTGCCATAGAATTGCAAAAGACCAAACCTGTGATGCCCACCCTGCATATTAAAGGTTTAGAAAGCTGGTCTTCAGTTGCAAGTTTCCTTCCATGTTTGCACAGTTAGCTAGATGAAAGCTGAACAGCTAATAAATGTGGACATAATCTGGGTTTGCAGCTCAGCACAGCATGATGGCAGGAAAGAAAGTGATTCTGGTTGCAATCAAAGCACTGAATGGTTAATTGGACTGGGATTTCAATATCTGCTTTTTCCCCTTTTTTCGTCCTGTTTTTTTGTACTCAACTAATCAGCTGTAGCTTAATGTAGTTGCACTTGCTCTTAGGTAAGTTGTGCTTGCTAATGGTGGATGTCTAACAGAAAATTTGCTAAACAACCAAGGATCTACTAGTACTCAGTGGTGGTCCTGCTCTGATGAGGAACTCTGGCCTTCTGGTAAATAGATGGGGAACTAACATGACGGAACCAAATCCTGTACTTATTCACAATGGCAGTGCATACAGTAACCCCCCCTCCCATTGTGAATAAATTCCAATAGACACGACATATCACTTTCAGCTGTTAATAAAGAACACCCTGTGAGAATCTCTTAGTTTGTCAGATTAAAAAAAGAGCCTTTAAATATCTTCTGAGACTGACAAACTATAAAAAGTTGCAAATTATTAAAATACTATAAAAAACATATCAATGTTTTAAGGAAACTCAAATCTTTCTTTTGGTTTCACTTGCTTCATTAGAAACATTAGCACAATATGGAGAGCAACCCATGTCATGGTCAAACCAGGTCATGTTTGTAAATGAGAATTAGTTCTCAAACAGTTTACCTGGATAAATAAAGGATAAATAAAAAACGTTATCAAATGTTGCATATCAGCAATGATATGCTAATTTAAAGAAAACATCTTCTATCTTCTCCAAGTTGATCACAGCCTGCATTCGTCAAGAATTATGGGAATCAGTAATGTCCAGCGTGATGAATACTAATATGGCTTCATACATGGGGGAAAAGGAGGGAGGAGGACCACCTTGAGAACCATTTGCTGTACAGATAAACCTCATCTGTGAATTACTTTTAGCATGGAGAGGATAATGATGCTTGCACCTTCGTACAGTTAGGAAAAATAAACTGGAACAGTAATCAATTTAATCAAAAAGAAAAGAAAAAATCTTAAGATAAATAAAAATAAAAGAAAAAAGGGACATGTTGCTCCAATATTCCTACCTGAGATTATTTTAATTAAACAGATCATAGCTAGCATGTAATGCTAATGCTATAGCTAGCTTGTGATGCTAATGCTAATTACTCACTAAAACTCCAACACTGGGCCACACTTTATGAAAAAATGTTATTTATTAAGATAGAAAATAATATTTTGGGGGAAGTATGCTGAAGGGGGGCTTTTGTACCTTTTCACTTCTTGCTTAATTTTCAAATAACCAACACTGCACTCTCCCTTTATAAGCATACATACAACTTTTTCTGGTACAACCTAATATATTAGTGTTACCCATTGACAAAAAATTAAATCGTTCATTTTCCATAACCGCTTAATCCATACTGGGGTCGCGGGTTCCCAGAGCCTATCCTGGGGTCTGCGGGCCGAGGCAGGAACTCAGCCTGGGCGGGGTGCCAGCCCACCACAGGACGCACATACACACCATTTACACCTGAATCCCCAATTCACCAGGACCCGGTTTCAAACCCTCTGATCTTGGATGTGTGAGGCAACAGTGCTACCCACTGCATCACCATGGGCCCTAATATTAGATCAACTGACCCCAAAAAACTTTTGGTTTAAAAAAATCCCAGGAATGAAGTGATCCAGATAACATTTCAGGTATAATTAGGCCAAGGCCATTCAGTAGATAAGACAAGATTTGATTTGGCCCCATCATTTGGTTCGAAGAGAATATTGGAAGGGGGCATCTTATCCTGAGGGGCTTTTTTAGGGGTGTATCGATTTTTATGGAAGATTTCGATTCAGATTTCTTTAGTTGGAATAGGTTGCAAAGGGGTTCAATAGGTTGCAAAAAAATCTTTTTTGCTTTTTAACAGGCCAGACTGGAATTTTTAAGTGTTTTGCCTACTTAAATAGCAATCTATCAAATTAACTGATTAACTGATTAACTGATATTTAAATACAAAGTGAGTGTAATACACTTGCTCATTGTCGATTTTGAGGGAAAATCTACTACTACTGTTACAAGGGGTTGATATTGGTACGCAAGTACGCATGCATGGGATGAATATTAAAATGCGCGGCAGTTTTCAGTCTTCACGGTGCAAAAGCGTACCTATTTTGAGTAACTTCATACTGAATCTCTAATTTCCACCACTCAGGTAAGGAAAACCTTAAAAAGAAAAATAATAATTAAATTTTTAAATAATTAAAAGTGTGTACTATATGGGATCTAAACATTTTAGCCATCCGGTTTTTGATAAACATGAAGCTGGCAAAGAGGATGACATGGATAGTGAGGTTAAGGGGCACCAGAGGCATTTTTAATGTTGGGTGGACGAAACAAATGATTTTGAAAAATGCTATAATGGATTTTTTAATAAGTGTTTGCGGAAACCCCGTGAATTCGTAGAAACCGCAGATATCCTCCGGGGGGAAGGGCTTTTTTCGTGGAAATTTATAATTTTTCATGCATTTTAGTGCTAAATTATTAAGAAAAATATAATTTACTATCTATGTAACATAATTATTAACTTAAATTCCACTAAATTTCCATATAAAATATAACTGTAAATTTATTATTTTTTTGTATTGTCAAGAGACACAAGGCAACTGTATCATGGCTGCTGCCCTGAGAAGCGTCTCTGGCAGATACAGTCTAGCTCTAGGTTCTCGCCTAGAGCTATTTCGAGCTGTTCTTGTTTTCATTTTGTTCTCTTTAAAGCCCTGTATTTTTGTTACTGTAAATTGAATGAATTTATTATTGTATTTACCCTGCGGGAGACAGCAGTTCAGTGTAAACTGTATAGTACGAATACAGGTTTACCTTCACATTTTTTTTAATGTAATGTATTAAGCTGAGTTTAAAAAGAAATTAAAGTGTTTGGGGAGCGTATCTGGAGGCAAATTTAGCATTTAGACCACAAAAATACATATTTTTAGGCTTTTTTTTTACCACGTCACAAATTCGCAGCTTTTCACAATTCGGGGGTGCCTTTGTAACGCAACCCCCACAAATATGCAGTAACCCTCTGGTTTTACGCAGATCAGGAGTCGCAGATTCAGTCACACGCGGATTTTTTCTGAGAACCAAACTGATAGTTTTACGAGTAAATCTCCTGCAAATATTCTCCACATTTTTTTTTTTTGCTTTTTCCGTGGCCATATGTTTTTTTACGAAAAAATAACATATTGTCATGGCAAAATGTTTTTTTAAGAAAATTGTACTAATTTTGTAACATAAATATGAACGTAAATTCAGCTACATTTCCATATAAAATATAACTGTATAAATGTTTT
>JBBPCX010000040.1:13221344-13261195 GCA_037974365.1 Hydrocynus forskahlii
AAACCAACTGTTACATATTTCCCATTTAAAACATATATATGTATATATATATATATATATATATATATATATATATATATAATTATTAGAAAACAAATCTGTAAATCAAAGTCATAAATAATTATTAAAACAAAAGAACAATGAGATCCCAACTGGTTTTTTTTTTTGTTTTTTTGTTTTTTTTGGAACAGTGCATAACATTTATGAGTAGATAAACTGAACCGCATTTGCTGTTAAACTACTGAACGGTAGATGCTTGTATGATATTACATCTTGGATAACATTGCAACATAAACCGTGCAATAACTCAGAAATTGAAAACATTACAGTTCTGGTAGCCTCAGTCACTTGCTTTTATGCTACAGACCAGACTAAAATGGTGTATTTTCTTTTTGGTCTGACAGGGTTACGTCTATTAGACATGCAACATTCATACGTGGCTACAAACAGTCAATGGCAAGAGTAAGTTTAGCCATGATTTAAAGAAAGCCTAAAAAACAACAGACATGAAGGGAAAACAAAGGGGTACCTGTAAACAGACAGCAGATAAGGATGAATAGGGAAGGACAGTGAGTCACATCATTGGGGGAATGCACATATTGCCTCATATCCATTGATTTAAAGTATACAGTACAAACATCTGGTCCCAAACTCCACTAAGTCCATACTTGACTTCTAGAGTAAAGGTCACTGGACAGGGGAAGTCCACGAGAGGGTATTTCCCTACTGGAAAAGTGCAAAACTGGTAGAGTGAAGCCATCAATTGTCAAATTCATACGTATTGCAGTGTGTAATCACTGAAACTAAAAAAGTTATAATGGATACTTCAATGGACTCAAACAGTTCAGAGAGTTTCTGGGTTTGTACTTTTGGTGTGAACTATTTCTATTTCCATTAAGCGTGGAGCTGTTAATGTGGGATTTTATACGGCAAAAAAATACAGAGCTTTGGTAAACAATTAGGAAGGACTTCTGCTAAACAGATTAACTAGAAAATCCAAACCCATTTTTAAACACATATTCAGATCAGTTCCTGCAACACACAATGTTGCTAACAAAGGACTTAACAAAGTTAAGTGCACATCCTGAATCTACTTCAGACTTCAAGCAATCTTCATCGAAACATGACCAAACTGTAAAATATCCTAATCCCTCAGAGTCTACCACAAGACATCAAAGTTTGATAATAAAACCTGAAGAAGACTTTTTTTTTTTTTAACTTCTGGCGGGTCCTTCACCTCGCCCAGCTACAGTGCAACTAAGACTGGTCAACGGTGTAGTGGAAGCACAGCAAAATGTTCAATTCACAGATTAGTCACTTCAAATCATCTCCCATAAAAAGGCTGTTTCACCCCAAATAGCGATCAGTTCAAGTCTTATTCATCCCCCAAACTCTCATCTCCACTGAGGTTTGATCATGCTAAATTTCATGAAATAAGTTACATCTTTTTTTGTTGTTGCATATATTACCTCATACCTTGAGATTTAATGAGTCACACAAATATGCTTTATACATTATACTGTAAATCTTTTAGTATAATCTCTATCTATTTACATTAATACATAAGACATATGTACACAGTCAGTCTGCCCTACAGTTTTAACGCTAACTGACTCCAGTGCTACTGATCAGGAACGAGAAAAGTGAAAACGGCTACTTTTAGCGAGGTACACTGAGAAACATGCATCTGTATTTTTTTTTTCTTCTTAATGTGCTGCCAGTAAGATCATAATCATTAATGAAGCACTTGTTAACATGCTAACCATGGCTATTTCAGAAACCCAACCTCAGTCTAGAATTATTGCCGTCAAAGTAGAATCTAAAATATTCCCTAATAGACTACACTAGAATCAATTTCAGAATCAGTGCAATGCTTTCACTCTCAGTAAAAAAAAAAAAAAACTATTATCAAACATTTGAACCTCCTATAGTCACTTACCATGTGCTTCCATTTTTCTTTTTTTGGAAGACATCTCAAACAGTTCAGTGTAGCGCCACCTTGTGGCTCAGGCTGGTGCTGGCACCTTTGTTGTACAGTGAGCTGCTCGTGCGGAAGCGTAAGGTTAAGTCTGCTGCATTGTGTTCGTTTTGTTGTAAAGAACCTCCAGAATTGCTGGACAGCGTGTTTGGGGAATTGTATGCGTCCACAGACGTGTGTAAATGGCTAATAAGTTAAACATTATTGTTTGTAACTGTAGTTGTGGTAGGATGACCATTCCCTCATTGCTCCAGCACAGCAGAGGGCAGCATGCCCTTCTCTCTCAGGTGGTTGCGCAGTGTGTTGAAAATGCTGAGCTGTTGCTCAGGCTGAAGGACCAGCAGCTGCTGTAACACTTTACTGGGGTTCGGACCCCTAGATCACAAAAAGAAAGGACAATGACTGAATTAATTACTGAAGTTTTAGTTCTGCGTATCTCTAGAATAATGGGGAGAGAACAGTGGAATACCACTTGATTATTCAGCTTTTTTAACTCTCTCTTCTCCAGAACCAGGAATGGGAACCACTGTTTAGGAATAACTCATTTTTTATTGATAAATCCACAAATTCACAGAAACAAGAAAAATATCCCCGTGGATCTGTTTGGACAGGATATGTTTTAAGTGTCAATAAAGTAATGATACCACACTGAATGCCAGTAAAGTTTTTGACTGATCTCTCTGGGATAAGAGATCTATGGATAAATCAGAGTGGACACAGTACACAGTACATCAAAATTGTTCTATATCATTGCAAATCTCCTTTTTCAGTTTTCTACATTATTTGAACACAACAGCTATCACTTACATTGTGTTAATATTTTGTTACAAATGGGCCAATTGCATAATAACTGCATAATTTTTCATAAGTTTTTCATGAACTCATATATATAGAGAGAGGGCATCCTAGTTTATTTTAACTATCTTCCTAGCTAGCCACCTTTTGTTTTAACCATCTCCTCATGTAAAGCTAAAATTTGTTATAATTAGTATAACACGTTAATGTAGAGGCTAATCTTTATGGCTTAAAAGTGAACGCAGTAACTGTTGCATATGTAACGTGCTGTATGCTAAAGGTCAGTGTAGAAATTACATATCCTTACCTGATAAAGCTTGCTATGTAAACATGAACAAAAGTTGCCATTAGGTACTGACAGTCGAAACGATCCATGATGCCACCATGTCCAGGGATGGTGTCTGCAAAATCCTACAGAATCAAAATCTGTTAGTGTAACTGATGGGGCAAAATGGATTACTTTTCACTAGCGGAAAAGAGTGATGGTTATACTTACTTTGATTTTGAAAGCTCTTTTAAAACCGCTGGCAAAGAAGCCCCCGAACGGTCCAATCAGGGAACCGAATGTGGAGAGGGCAATGCTGTGAATCTGAAAGGGGTACAGGTTGACCGTTTTCTGTAGATAAAGAGAACATGTGAAGAAGTTCATGATGCAGGTTTTGTCCGTGTACTGTACTGTGTTTGATTTCTCAGTGTACATCACAATAAGTGCCAACCAAGCCAAGATCTATTAGATAAGCCAGTGGCTGTGAAGACCAATCCTGGAATCCCTCTGCTCAGCCTAGTAGCCAAGTTTAGACTATTTATCTTGATGGAACAAACTCCCTCCAAATTAAAATAAAAAAACTCAATAAATGGATGGAGAAATATAACATGCAGCTCCTTCCAGACAGATCTACTGCATGATACAATTAAGCACTTAACATCCTAACACGAGACATAAAAAAGCTGCAAAGGACTATTTGACCTCAGGTGTGCATCAAAAACCAAGAGGAAAAGATCGAAAAGACTTCCATTGTTGGGTTTATTATTAGGGCACAGGTGGAGGAACTTCAGTGAAGACCACTTAACTGACTAGTGCTACCTTCATTTCAATTTGTGGAAAAGATATCAGCAAAAAGGGTCAGAAAATTCAGTAAGTGTGATGCTTGTGCGAGAATGGTGGAACGGTGTCCCATCTTTCCAGTAAAGTTCCAGAGACTTGTAGAATATATTACAAGGCACAATAAAGCTGGTCCATCAGCCTGTGGAGGCTACACACCTCACTAACACACTGTATATATCTTTTTCTTTTCTTTTGGCACCCATTTTCCTTTGTCGCCCATAGATATTCATATATCTGTAGGCTAGTGCCTTTCAACAATTTTATTTGGAGCACTTACTTTCCAATAATAAATCTTCATAAAATGTCACAAATGTCGAGCATTAATTGCAGGAGAAGGCTTTGCCATAAACAAATAATGCAGTTCCTTTCCTCTGAATGTATTCAGAAAATACTAGCACTGTTAAATATCAACACAGTCATTACGCTGAGAAACATGCAGTTCTGTATTTTGTCTTTGTGTAACATCTCCAAACAACATGGGGATGCTGATCGAGCAAGCTCATTATAATATTGTTCAATCATGTTACAGTGGTAGGCATGGTTGGTAGAATGCAGACTTATTGACTTATTGTGTTTGAGCCCATACTACTTTTTGAATGAGGCACAATGCAGGATAGCCAATCAGAACGGAGGTCATTTAACACTAAATTAACAAAAAAAAGCCTGTTTAATGCAAAGAGATTAGGAGAGTTTGGAAAATGATCAAGAAAAGTACATTTGTAAAACATAAACCAAGTAAGCATCAGAATTATATTAAAGAAAAATAAAGGGTATGACCCCTCAAATCTGGTATCATCACAATGTTAATAATCCATTCCTGTGTCTGGCACTAGGCTGACGTCAGGTGCTTTACTGAACCCTCTGCAGTTTCTACAGGTCATGAATCTGAGTACACTTCCTTACCCATCCAAGAATATTCTGTGCCATTGCAGGTAGATTGTATTCCTGCATAACAAACAGGTCTGTAGGCTGACATTCCACAGCAAAGCGATTAGTCTCACTGTTGTACTCTACTGGACACACAAAGTACTGGTACTGGGACAGCAGGTAGGCAAACTGCAAAGACAAGCAAAAAAGTGCATATAGATATAAATCTACATGTGGAATAAACCTTCATTCTCTTGGTTATTTAAATGTGTGCTTTTGATGGTGAGCTTACAATGAAACCAAAGACCACTGTAGAGAAGAAGCCTCCAATGAAGCCTTCCCAGGTCTTCTTTGGAGAGAGCTGCGAGGAAACAATGGAAGTTGATTGTAAAAGTAAACAGTTTTCCCTCATATGACTTGTTTCTAAGTCGGGTTTGTGAAGAGTAATTTTTACACAAATGTGCAGCCAGTGTTTACATAATATTACATGTAGCATAACACAAGACTGCAACATTAAAACCACTGAGAAGTGAAGAGAATAACATGGAGTATCTCGTTACAGTGGCGCCTGTCAAAAGGGTGAGGCAGCAAGTGAACAATCAGTCCTAAAGGTTTATGTCCTGGAAACAGGAAAATTTGGCAAGTAGAAGGATCTGAGCAACTTTGATAAAGGCAGCTAGAAGACTAGATCAGAGCAGCAGGTCTTGTGGGGTTTTCCTGGTTAGCAGTCTTTCGTACCTCCAAAAATGGTCCAGGAAAAGAGAACTGGAGAACCAGTGACATGGTAACAGGTGACAGACTACCTCATGTGCATGGAGAACCAAGTCAAGCCTGTCTGGTCAAATCCCTCAGAAGAGCTACTGAAGCACAATTTGCTGAAAAAGTGGTGGCCATAATAGCAAGGTGTCAGAACACACTGCATTGCATTGGTAGAGTTTCGGCACCAGGCCCCTCTCTGCTAATGTCTTGGTGCCAGATCCCACAGCACACCATCGCAAGTTGTGTGTAGTCCCTGACTCAGAAGGGACATTTTACAATATTAGGCAGGAGAATTTAATGTAATAATGAGGTGGGGCCTCCAGGTGGGTCCAGGTCGGATTGTTCTCTCCAGAACATGCCACAGATGTTTGATCGGACTGAGGTTTGGGGAACTTGGAGGCAACATTTTTAACATTCTGTCAGGTTTTTCAAAACATTTCTGAATAGTTTTTTGCTGTGCGTCATTACAATGCACTATTATCCTGCTGAAAGGGGCCACTGCTAATAGGGAATACTGTTGCCACGAAGGTGTGTATTTGGTCTATAACAATGTTTAGATGGTACATGTTAAAGTAACATCCACATGAATGCTGGTTTACCGTCTTCCCATTGTGCGTTCTGGTGCCATTTCTTCCCCATGTAAGCAACATACGCACCCGCCCGTCCACATGATGTAAAAGAAAATGTGACTCATCAAACCATGCCGCATTTTTCCTCGCCCATTGTAGTCACTGTCAGTGGTGGACAGGGGTCAGTATGGGCACTGTGACCAGTCTGGGGGTATGCATTCCCATACGCAACCAACTGACGCCTTTCTATCATGGCCAGCGTTTTTCAGGAGTTCTTATGTGGTTTAGAGGCAGAGGGGCCGGCCTTCACTCCCTACACACATCACTGAGCCTTGGATTTCCTTTGGTCTAGCATCACAATTTGGCCCTTTTCAAAGTATCTCAGATCCTTTAGCCTGCCCATTTTTCCCGTTTCCAACAAATCAACTTCAGGAATTGACTGTTCACCTGCTTGATAATATATCTCACATCTTGACACAGCTCACATCTTGTAATCAGGTGATCTATGTTATTCCCTTCACCTGCCAGTGGTTTTAATATTGTGGCTGATTGGTGTATGTGTGTTACAGTTCAGTTCAGTCTATTTTTGTCTGGGCTTTTTTGCTTTTAAACTCTTAAATTAATTACCACGGTTACTGGTAGATTGCAGTTATGTCCCCACAAAATAGACATGACCAACGTCTTAGCCATATAGGCAAGCTTACCTTGATCAGAGGCGTTCTTCCAAAGAAAAAGCCAAACAGGTAAGCCATTATGTCATTACAGATGACAATTGATATCGGGACAATGAACCTGTAGCACAAAACAACACATTTTGTGATTCCTGTTCCAACAAGTTACATTGTTAAAAAAATACAGAGAGATGAACCAATACAGATCCTTTTGTGGATGATGATGGGAGTTTGGATATTCAACAAGTCTAATATACTAAATTATTCCTACACTCAAGTTCATGAAAATATTTCAAGATGCTCTTTTACATAACGTCGCCAACATAAAATCTCCACAACTTTATAAATTGAGAAATAAAGATTCTAAACTGCATTTATTAGGTAATTTTGGATATTTCTTTTGGTGCATTTGTAATGCAGTTTTCACATTATTTAAATCACGCAATGTAACGAGGTTTTGACAGGACAGCGACTGCATGCTCAAGGAGCTGTAAGACCTCTAGAAACTCATGTCCAATCTCCCACCAAACAATAAACAGAAATATTTTGTGGAACATTAGCCCACGAAGACATGTAGTGAGGGAGTAGTAGTTTGGGTTTTTAGTCGGTGTTGGTCAGAGTGACAGAAGTTTGAGACAGGTCGGTGATTCCTGCTTACCAGATCATTCCTTCAAACAGGTTCTGAATGACCAGGTGAGACTGAGTTACCACAATCAACAGGGTCACATGGGTCCAAGCAAACTGGAATGGCAAGCACACACACAGGCACACATACATAAAGACCAGCACACACACAAACACACCATCAATGGAACCATCTGTGAGGATGACACTTGGTCACTGAGGATGATGATGCAATGCACAGTTACAGCACAGCTCAATCAATACATCAAAACAAATTTTTACTCTCACCACCACAAGCACCCAGTGACACTGATGTTAATGTATACACCACTGTGAGGCTGTGAAGTACACTGGCAACATAGATTTTTATGTAGATTAATTTATCAGCTCACAGAACTGCATTGTGCCCGAAACTTAACTTTAGTGTATGAGAGCTAAGCTAGTTGTGTTGAACACTAGCCGTTCATTAACTAGTTCACATGGTTCTTTAAGTGTATTAACTAAGGGTGTCAAGCGATTTTTAAAAAATTGCAGGGGCACACACTGCACTCGGCACCTCGCATGTGCCCCCTATTACAACTGTTCCAGTGCCCATGCATACAAGGCATCTCAAGCCTGGGATCAGAGGCTGTTCTGGCTCGGACCGCCAGGTTCGCTCCTGAATGCTTTGCATTGAGGTGCTATTTTAGACGTGATTAACTCGAATGATACAAAAATTCCTTATTGCATGAATTGCCGAGAAGAATGCTCCCATCAGCCTGTCCTATCTGTCCATTTTTAAACGTGAACTTTCCGTTCACTGGGCCAAGCAGCGCGTTCTCGTCTTCATTTTACAGAGCACCTGTGGCCAGAACGGGCCGGGTGCTCAAAGTCACGTGGTGCAATTAATCAGCGTTAATTTTTTTAATGCGTTATTTTTTCTGGGATTATTTGATCAAAATTAACACATTAATCCGACACCCCTAGTATTAACATAAGCAAAATAGTGCTTTACTATTTTGATACTACTACTAATTGTAGTGATTATGGCCACACAAATTGTACTGAAATAATGTTAACTCCTTTGGACAATATACAAACGAGCATGTACAAGTTGGTAGAGTTTATGATGAAATCATACTTCCACTATGCACATGCTCACGTGTAAATTTGGCTCATTTAACTGTGCTCATTGGTTCACATTATAAGTCAAGTGTGATAATTTTAGATATAATAGTGAAATAAACCCCTTTATGCAATATATACTGTCACTCTATACACATTAGCATGTGCATAGTATAGACAACACCTAGAGTGTGTTGTTGCATGGTATTTATACTATGTGTTAATGTGTAGTTTCAACAAATCTGGCTATGTAAGTTCGTTAGTACATAACAGGAAATAGAAGATCCCTGAGAAGTAGTTTTACCTAATAAACTTGCCTCATGTAACCATAGACCAACAAGTGTCTAACCCATAGAGAGCAATGCATGCAGCTCAGTGAAATGCAACACATAAACTGAACTAAATTTGTTTTTGTTTTTTTTCACGTGGGCCTGGGCTAAAATATACGTATACATGTAGTTCCTGAATATATTGTCAAGTTTTTATGAACCACTTATGTCAGTGAGTAGCAGACACACAGCACACAAACCAACTACACAGCCTTTTCCTCATGCACAGGATACTTTTGTGAGTTTACTTCTTACACTAGAGCTCCTTAAATGCCCCATGTTGTGAACAAGACTGTTAATGAGAGCCATGATGAGTTAATGCTTGCACACCACATGCACGGTACACACCATATAAAACTGCAGGCGGTAATGTTTCTTCACTAAGCTCAGAACAAACATGCAGAAACCTGTGAAAGGCAAATAACATGCGATCAGTTTTACTCCAAAAACAATGGAGGAATACGTTTTAATACACAACAGAAATGCATACAAAAACTGTCTACAGACATTGGTCATTTTGATTTATGGGAATACATGTTCTTGGAAACATTTAAACTATAAAGGGAGTATATAGTTGTACTATACTCATGGTATTAATCTGTGATGCACCGATATAGAAAGTGTCCAATACAACTACCAATTACTTCAAAAAGTACTCTAGAGACATTTCACTGACTACTTTACAGGTCAGACATGACAATAACTCTAAACATTTATTTATATACATTTATTCAGTAAGTAAACATATCACATGGGGGGCTGTCGATCCACTATGCTATCCAACTGACCCAACAATGCTCTGCACCCTTCTATCTGCTATTTTGTAGCAATTTGCTTTACAATCAAAATGCAGTCATTTACAGTGTATTATTTCAAGTTATATTTATTTTTATATTTAACTTATGTGTGAAAAACACACAATGACAGACTGGGGGCCTGTTTTCGATTAGCTACAGCTACACAATCCAGCCTGGTAGCACAGAATTTTAAACTCAACACTAAAGGTTAAAGGTTGTAAAGGTTCTGTAAAGTTTCTCCCACCATGCAGCAGTTGCTATGAAAGAGAGTGTGAGTGTGAATAGGTGATGGAATGATTAGCTGGAGAAAGAATTTTTTAAATGAACTTCAGTGACAAAGTGTGTCAGTGTGTATGCACAGGGGTCATGATCAGTAACTGATATTGGTAATTAAGCTTTCCTATTTGTTGGTGAGCAATGTATTACCCTCTGATATATAGTGCAGCCCTAATATTAATACATCTGCAGGAAGAAAAGGTACAATTTTCAGTCAATACTAAAAAAAGTACCTAAAGCAAAAATAAAACCAATTCATTGCAGATGATGACCCTGCTGGGTGACGAAAATTACACTTAGATTAAAACAGCTGTAATCAATGTCAGGTTTGGACTATGTTATGTGTAGTTTCCCTTCAGGGTGTTTAAAAACCATAATTTTGAATGAATAAATGAATGTGTTATCCTTGAAGTTAAAAAGAGCCCCACTGTCATTAATATACTGAAAAATAATTAATAATCATGGATTACATTTCTCAGCATCTTAGAAAGTAGCACGTCTTTGACTGCATGTGTAATAAAGGGCGTGACAGAAAAACAAATGTCCATATTCTAAACCTACAACATTTAAGTTCTATGTTGTCAGAGCAGACAAGCAGGTTTTTTCTGACCGATGACATTTTAATTCTTCATTATCAGAGATGGCAAACAGGTTTTGTCTGACTTGTCGAGCTCACCTGCTAAGTACAAGGCGAAAGAAATGAAGCGATGATAGCGCACAAGAAACTGCAAGGGCTCCTCCCTTTGGACTAATGCCCCGAAATAGTCAGCCACTGTTTCCCCATAAAAGAAGTAGTTCACACAAATCAGGAAGTACCTGAAATGCAAGACAAGTGTTATTATTAGAACCCATTCATTAACGTTTGTGTTTTTAAGCATGAATAATAAGCGCTGTATGTTAGCCTCTTTCAGAAATCCTCCGCAATGTTATTATTTGGATAAAGTGTTCACATGGGTGTACTTTATGCAAGGCTCCAACTTGGAAGTGCACTTTGCTCAAGTCCAGTGAATGACTAGTTTATCTATGAGCAGAGGTGAGCTGTGGTGGGAAAAAATATATTTGTATTTCACAAACATACAAAGCATGAGACTGTGAGTAAACTGTGATACAAAAACTTTACTTACCAGCTGAGTGTTCTGAACCATGGAAGGTCGTAGGAATGGTAAACTCTGTAGCCAATAGTTATGATTTCTTGGAAACATTTGATCTGAACACTCATAACCTACAAAAAAAGCATTTGAATGCAATTACACTTCAGTTGTAGAAGATGAAAAGTGTGCTTCTTTAGTTTATCACTGGGGCTATGAGGCTCATTCTGCTAAAATGTAATGAACGTGAGTAAATAGACTTGCTTGAGTCTGTCTGAAATACTGCTACCTATTGAAAAATAGACGACAGTAATTGTTAACTGCGTTACCATAGCAGTCCTGTTCAAAAAGTACCCTGATTTCTACTCCCTTTTGTAAATCTGTTGCAATTAACTGTTGCAAATCTTCAAATACAGTTAAATAAAAGAGAAAGACAATCTATGTAAACAAAGAATAGCTTTTAAATGATCATTTCATTTACTGAAGGAAGAAATGTTACAGTGGTGTCAAAAAGTAATTGGCCTCTTACCTTCCCCCTCAGTAAATAAAATGTTTTCCTTGTCTTACGTTACATTTTCCTATTTAATGTGATGAGTTTATACTGCAATACAGTAATCAGTTGTTTTGAATGGTATGCTGAATTTTATCCACACTGTAGTCAATTTTTACAAATAGAAGTATGTCACACAGCATCAGAAACCACACAGGCAAGTATGTTACATAACAGCTTGATACAGTTTGAAGGAAGTATAAGCTACTGACAAAGTGGTCATAACTGGTCACAAACTTCCATTACTGGGTACATTAGCACTGTAGTTCTGGCGCTAAAAAAGCAGCAAACATATCTCTTATCTCTTGAACTTCCAAACTCTCACAATAATAAAGCAGCATCATATCAATCAATACATTTTTTTTAAAGGTGCATGAAAATATGCCTCATTCAATTAGTTTCCTGAATCATGCTGATCCTCTGAGGACACTTGGGGAAATTCTATATTAAGTAATGACAAGTCATCCAGGAGATGATGACACATAGCCTTCGATGAAATGAAAGACCACTTTAAAAATACTTCGACTACCACGAAATATGACACTGCAAAGCCAGGGTTAAAAGAGGACAACAGTGCGTATTTGGTTTTGGAGTCAGATATAACTGCCCGTGTGTTACAGCCACAAAAAGAGATAAAGTACAAGTGCAAACTCACAACAAATATAAGCATAATGGGTCCCAAATAGATGATGAGGAAGAAGCCTATGATCATTGTCAGTGATAAAATCCCTCGTATCCACCAGTTCTTCCATCTGTAACAATGACAAAACAAAGATTTTTAATAATGACACATTACTTTATATTGGTGTAAAGTCTGAACTGCAAAAAGCCGACATGGCTGCAGGTTTACATTCCAAACAAGTAACAAAACACATGAGCAAATGTTTGAAGACCAGGATACAAATCAGACTGGATACCGCTGCCTTAAAACACTTTAGTCAATACATCATGCTGGACTTAAAAGAGAAGTCTGACAAAAAATCTAATTCATTAATCCTTGCCATTATCTAAAATGTGGTCAGTTAACAAACGTATTTCTGGTGTTTGATTATTTAACTTTGCACTGAAGCTACAAGGCTTATACAACTAACAAATAATGGAACATTATACATAATCAAATGCTTGCTGATTTTTAAATTACCTCAAATTATCTTTATGTGGTTTTGGGCACTGTATGACATAAATAAGACAAAAGTATGTCGCATATCTAAAAACAGTAATAGCATCCATCTTATAGCCTGGATTTTTGCATACTTTTGCCTGTTTATAGAAAGACACGGCACACAGTTTGCTGGGATACTAGGGCTGAGCCATTTGGAAGAAAAATATCCAGTTGTGACTGCCTTAACAATTTCTGTCTTAACAATTTCCCCAACAAAATGTTAAGACAGCATTAAACAAAGGAGTAAGATTAAAATGTAACTTGTAGCAATATGATTTGAAACTGCTCTCTTTACTTTTTTTTTATTTAACATTTTAATATAAAACCTTTCACCCCTTGGGTCAACTTATGAAAAAATGTAGGTTCAATTGTCAGAGGCAATGTATACATATTTGTAATCAAAAAGCAAAACTTTTAACAAGCTGTTTCCAGACATGTATTTGCACTATGAGATAATGTCTGACCCCAAAAGATAACAATTGGGAAGCTAGCTAGGTTGATAGCTATTAATGACACTAATAGAAACAGAGGTTTTTATGGATTATATATATACAATAACCCCCCGCTTTCAGTCCATCGCGGATTTTCAAACTTCCGGCCTCCGAGTACTGCTGACCATGACGTCCGGACCTCATCCGCCACGCCCCCTCGTACTTGTGTTTGGGTGTGGCGGTTACCAAGGTGATAAGCTCAGCGCTGCCCCAGACATAAACAACCCAACACAAGAACAAGGGGGCGTGGTTTGAAAGTAGCCAATCTAAGTACGTTATTTATTTCTCCTTGCTGCTGATTGGCTGTTTGGTTGCTGATTGGCTGATTGATGCTGCAGTCCAGAATTTCTCCCGTCTCAAGTGTTCCCATGTTTTTCGTTTTGTTCTTCTTGAAGTCCTGTATTTTTATTACAGTAAATTAAATAAATGTATTACTGTTTTTACCTGCTTATACCAAAGAAAATGACAGTACAGTCTATACAGAGGTATTTACATTCCAGCACTGCAGGAGTTCAGTGTAAACTGTACAGTACGAATACGGGATTTCCTTTACATTTTCTTTCAGGGTAATGTATTAAGCTGAGTTTAAAATGAAATTAAAGTGTTTTGGGAGCATATTTGAGGACATATTTGGGGTTTACACTATAAAAATAGACATTTTTAGGCAATTTTTTACCACATCACAACAACGTGGTTTTTCACTATATGCGGGTGCTCTTGGAACGTATCTCCCACGATAAGCGGTGGTTTACTGTATAAGTATTTTCAAGTAGGAGCATGATTTATCTAAATCTGCTTTTGCCCGCAAAATTATTTAACAGCTTACGGACATTCTGTTTTTTTCCCATCTCTGTCATCCTCAGCTTGTTTATTAGGGGACTGTAACTGCACTTTTGTCCACTGATCTGAGACAATGTTCATCTTAAAACATTCTATACAAATGAAAATGCTTGAAGTGATTTGATAGGAGCATAAAATTGCAGAAACAGTGCACTGGTCAGCTTCTTTTCTTGAAGTTAAAAGGCCTGTGTTCAGTGAAAAGTGGGCATTTCAAGTTAATAACAAACTGCACTATTAGAAATCTGCAATATGGCCTACAAATCAGTTTGGAGCAAACAGGAAAGTCAATACAAGATCACACTCTGTTGATTTCCTGGAATGTATGTGTGGGTGTGTGGGTGTGTGGGTGTGTGTGTGTGTGTGTGTGTGTATGGTGCAGAATCACACATCTCTTCTGCAAGCACCCATTCATTCAAAGTGTAGTGATAGTCTTCATAAATGGGACAAAGGGAGCGCCATAAAAGATATGAGTTACTGGACAGCGCCATAAAGCATTAACACATTCACCCACTCAGAGCGGGACAGACGACAGGCGCCACAACTCATATGGGAAGCCAGCGAGCAAGCTGTCAATGAAGAGAAAGCAAGAGAGAACACTAGAGTGAGAGAATGAGAGAGGGGAGGGGGAGGGGAGAGAGATAGAGAAAAAGAGAGAGAGATAGTGTCAAGTCATCAGAAACTGTGATGAGGGCCAGGCGCCTCCATTCAGTCACCCTGCACCTCTGCAGTCTTTTGTGTGAGGGTGTGTGTGTTTTTGTACACATTTAGGACAAAAATTTGAGGAAAGTATGTGTTTTTTTTGGTTTTGTTTTTTTAAAAGGGGGGCTGCAGCAAATCTCACCAGTTGAGCACCAAACCTGAGCAGGATTTGCTCTGCACCTCGAGGGGGGCTTCCCCACTACTCCTCTTTAAGTTCTGCCACCTTATGTTTGCTCCCCCATTTTACCCTCATTTGAATATCAAATATGAGTGTTTTATTCACATTAATATTACTAAACATACTTAAAACACAAAACTAAACATAATTAATATTACACAGTAGTGATTTTATGAACAGTGTATCAATGTGTTTCTTTTGGAGGCTCAATATTACTTGAAGTTTCCATCATAAACCTAGTTTGACTAAATCAGTCCATTAAATTACATCCGGAGGTGAAGATGGAGTTTCACAAATCCATGTAACAGCTGAAGGAACCGAGGAGAAATCTGGAACCGAACCTGTGTTCTTCTTACCAGCTCACAAAATATTTTCTGTGAGTTTAACTTTTTACAAACAAAGCAAATCTTGATTCTTTGTACAGCTTTCATTTGCTGGCAGAAAGACAATGTTAGAAACTGTACTTGTTTCAAACCGTAGCAAGTGACAGTGAAGGTGTTGTTTAGGAAGTGTGTGTGTGTGTGTTTGTGTGTGTGTGTGTGTGTGTGTGTGTGAAACTGAGTCCCCTGGTTCTCTGATTATCAGCAGTTTAAACAGGTGAAACCAGTCCCAAAAGAATCTCGTTTTGCTTCTGTTGAATGAAACTCCTTGGAACTTCACTTGGAACTTTACAACTACAAATAATGTGGTCTTATGATTTAATCATAGTGATTTATGTAGGATTACTGTAAGTGTTCAATTAATGTACACAATTCTAAAGGATCTAAATCGATGTTTAAAGAACTAGTTTGAAGAACAGTATACACAATTTTCCCTAAATTTACATTTATTTATTTAGCAGACACTGTCATCGAGATGAATGTGTAGTGTGAGACCTGAGAAAGCACTACAGTAAGTAAGTACTACACCTGGGAAAAGGTGCAAACAATAAATGTGAGTTTTCTTCCAAAAAGAAGAGAAGATCAGGTACAGAGGAACACAGCAGGTGTAAGTCAGGGATGTTAGGATGTTTGAGGTGTTAGGTGGAAAAGTTGATTCTTCAAGACAGAGAGGGACGCCCCTGCTCTGATAGTAGATCACATGTCCTGATGACCGACAATTGATTTTTCACTTCAGGCTGAAGAAACACACATACATACACAGTTGTTTTTAGCACGTGTCCTTGAGCTGAGAGAGTGAGGGTTACCTGGACGACAGGCCCTCCAGGGCTTTGTTGAGACACTGTGGAGTGTTGTCAGTGGACGGTGGCACGTCTGGAGTGTCTGCTTTATAGTCGCCCTCCAAGTCTCCTTCCCCTTCACTGGGCAGTCCCAGCCTGTCCTCTCCATCTGCTTCCTATACACACACATACACATACACATACATACACACATACACATATACATACATACACACACACAAACACACACACATATACACACACACCATATATACACACACACACACAAAAGACAGTGGCACAAATACATGTCGTCAGCCATGTTTGTTTTTACCCATGCAGGCAAGCATCCAAATCGCAGTATCAGCACTGGATTTACCCAGGGTCACTGTGTCACTATCCAGCAACAGTAATACAATCTACAATCAGACGTGTGTAGCACGACTGCACAATATACCAGTTGTTAGTTAGGCCTGTGCTGGTGCTGAAGCTTCATCTGTCTAATATAATAATCTGCTGTCATCTACAATTTGGCTACAAAAGTGTAATTTATCTAGTATTGAAATCTGTATACAATGTTTACTGTACGATGGTACTTAGGGAGAGCTGAGGGAGACTGTTCTGTCTGAAACCTAAAACTCTTGCCTGAGGATGTCCTAAAACTCTTGCCTGAGGATGTCCTAAAACACAGTGTAACACAGCCGTATTTTTGTAGGCATCCTGCCTGGAGTGCCAACTATTTAATCTATTCAATATACAACAAATGTGATTCTTATGTAGGTTTTAACATCACCCAACACATTTAAAGTTTATTTTTTAACTCGGAATTTAAACCCAAAAAGAGGTTTTACACCCAAAAAGAGTTTTTCCCACCTGGTTAATCTTTACCAGCCACAGGTCTATTGTCAGTTGTTCTCGTGACATTGTACTTCACAGTTCTGGTAGCAGGAGTCTGCAGTACGCAAATGAGCCTCCAGCCAATTGCTCAATGTTTTATCAAGCACTGATGTTCTTTGGGTGTTTAGATGCGTCAAGGCATTCATACAATGCAAAAACCCCAAATAAAACCGATCCAAAATAATGCCAGTCCTTACATTAGGGTCCATTGGTGTGTTTACCATATGCTGGTATATGGCAATCATTACATGTGGTGGTATTTTACCCATAACGTGCACATATAGCCCTAACCAGAATGTCAAACTCTTAATGCCCTTAAAATAAACTATTGACCCCATTTTCAAAATATCACAACATTTATTGCAAAACTCTGAAATATTGCAGTGTGACTACCTCCCTTAATTATTTGGCCCTAGTGTGTAAAAGGCAACACCCAGACCAAAAGTAATAAAACAAACAATGGCTCTGCTATAGCAATCACTGCCACAACCGTCAGCTATTACTAGCTTGCTGTCACAGCAATGCAGCACTTTTATGTTAATCATAGTAGACAATGGATTTACCTGTCAGTGAGTCACAGCAGAAGCAATGGAGCTGGACATGGATGACTGGACATTAGGAGTTCAAAAGGCATGCAAAGCCATGCAAATTCAGGCCAGACAGAAAATCACTGCAGTTTGAAAGTGCAACACATAAGCTGGCATAGTATAGTGGGACAAAGTTCAGGCTTAGTTTTGAACTTGATCAAAGAGCGGTTACCTACTCCTGTTTCACTCTCGACTTGGCGAGCAAATGAGCAGCAAAGAGCCAAAGAACAGAACAGAATGCGGCGGAACAGAACAGCGGAGGGGGAGAGAAGTGACTAACCACACTCGCATGGCGCTTGCACAATGAAAGGTGGTGTTTTATCAGAACAAAGAACTACGCAGTTGACAACTGATCTGATCTGAAAGACCAGCGCTGACTATATTTAAGTCTGATCTAAATTTATAGGAATTTATGACCATGATCCAAACCATTAGTATCAGAGTTCATCAGGGTTTTTTTATGAACTGGTATCAGCTATAATTAAACCAACATTTTGATCCTTTTATCTTACTACACTATTTATGCCACTGTCATCATCCACTTGTGGTAGTAAAGCCGACGAAAAGCCACCTGTAATACACCATAAAACAGGTACCTAAGCTAGCTGCCTTTTCTCAAAACTAGTAGAACATAAAATGTTATGCTTAGTCTCAAAAGAGCACTGGAAGCCAAAGGTAAGGAGTAGTGTATTCTATGCATATTAGAGCAACATATGAAACTAGTGTAGGCAACAGAGAATGTTTATTCGAAAAACATAGCCTAAAGAACCCTAAAAATACATCTGTTCAGAAAGAGAAAAGAAGTGATAGACTGCCTTCCAAACTATAAGCTCTGTACTGATAATGAAGTGACCTGTGCTGATAAATTACCTACACAAATCGCGAATCAATCAGTAGCAAAAGACATAAATTGTATTGTATTGTAACTGACTTGAATTAAATGGTAAATGACTTGAATTAGGGGCCAACATGACCACCAAGAATTCTGGTCAATTGTCCTGTAGCTGCAAGAACAAAGCCAAGCATGGAAAGATCTTACTAAATACAAGCAATGACACCATTTTCAGAGAAGGGAGGGGTATCATACAAAACTGCCAGAGAAGTTAAAGCGAGAGTCAAGCCCCTCCAATAGGAGAAGAGCTGAGAGCCATTCCTATTGGACGATACCCAACCTGAGGTTAAGGTTGTCTGGCTGTGTGAAGTGTGAAATTTTGCTTTGTGAAATCACCCCCCTTGTCATGGCTGACTGTTTACTGACATCCTCACTATGGCTACATCCTGTGGGATGTCTGTGCACTGTTGCAATGCTAAAATGTGGCTAACTTGTAATCCCTCATCATGAGGTTGTGGATCACGTCCTACAAAGTTAAGACCGTAATTGTCCCATTAATCTGCAATAAATCTGTAATCTGGATTTAGACCTTGGGCAGACATGCTACCACTGTGGCCTGCCCAGGTGACAAAGCCACAAGATGGCCATTCACACTAAACGACAAAACAAAAAAAGTGACAACATGATTGAGAGCACAGATGCTATCCAACACAGCAGGAATGCTTCTGAGAAACTTCCCTAGCTTGTTCAAAACAGATCTGACCATAATGGGTTTTCCACAAAGTACATATCATAAAAGCCTTGCAGCCACAGCAAACAAACCAGGCTACACCCTGATAAGTAATATGTAACTTGTCTTAAAAGTGACAATTTTCTTACACCATACTTTGCCTGACAAACCCGAGGAGAACAAAAATGGAAGAAACTAAAAAACCTGAACCACAGAATTTTTATTTTGCAGTATGTAACATCATAGTCCTGTCAGGCAAAGTTTGATACGGCCAAATTGTATACGATAAAGCTAAAAACGTTTCAGTGAGCTGAACGGAAGTAAAGTAAAGCCGGAATGAATGTAAAGCCTCAAAATAATGCTGGATTTATAAAACTTCAAAAAAGAGAAATTGTTACAGTTTAAATGAAATTAGGCTACATTATATCTAAATAGAGTAGGTCTATTATAATGCTATTGTGATAAATTACATCATGGTTTGCTTTTAAGAGTACATCATGGGTATTATCAGTACATGAACACCAAACATCTGAATGGATCCAACTGTAAACCAACTGTAAAGAGCTTGTAAATAATGACTGGTGTGTAATAGCGGACTGAAATACAAAGCTGTTCGGATGTCAACCTATTATGCCATCATGCTAGTTCGTTACATGTTTATTGAACGTGTAATAAACGGTGTATCACTTAAGATTAAAAGATTCAGGATTCAAAATGTTTGTCATATGTACAGTAGAAATCACATTTCTCTTTGCTGTCCACACACAAATGCCAAGGTTAGATTAGTTAGTAAAAGAATAGAGAACACACAAAAAACAAAAGAAAGCCGGCATTTGAGAGCGGAGCGAGCAAACACGTCTGCTGCGAGGGGCGCCATGTTTTTCAAAACTTGCTGGCAAACTTCAGAAAAACATTTTGTTAAACGCAAAATATATGAAATTGTGCATCGTAAAGATGATTTTAGGCGTTGTCGATATTTGTACCATACCGTCCATCCTTGTTTTTTTAATTTCCTCTTTTGGCCAAAAGTACTGTTTTCAAACAAGAATGGTTACTGTGTTCTAACAAAACAATCAGTTAAAGCTTTTAGGCTTATTTTTGAAAGCCAAAATCATTCCAAATGAGAACAAATCATCCAAGCCCTGGTTTAATTAGTCTCCTCTCCATGCCTGATAACACTCATCCTGTTTTCTGGGTTTATTGCTGCCCTCTCCGTGAACCCCTCAACTAAGGCCATGCTAAATATGGGCATAAGTGAACAAGATGAAAACGGACTAAAATTAGAGAAAGTCAAAGCCTTCCATCCTTGGCTGTAATGAGCAACAGTGAAGAGGTAATTGGGAGCAAGCTCTGTTGAGAAGAGGGGTCACTCAAGTCTGAAACTTCAGATTCATTCTTGTAAAGGAAGCCCTTTCTGCTGACTTTTTAATGAGGGGACACTAATGCCTGCAGCAGACCTCAGTGGAAATGAACGAAGCCCGAGTCCTGTGTCCCCTAAACACACTGGTATTATGCCACTGTAGCAGAATCAGCAGGCCATTTATAGATAGAGGGTGAGGGATGAGAGTAAGGGAACTGAATCAGTATCTCACTTCCACCCTTTCTGAATATAGCATACAGAAAGTGACAACACTGGCTAGGGCTGGACAGTAATGGCCGAAATTATAACCACGATTATCACAACGACAACTGAAATGATGATCACTTCGCACAATTATTTAGCTAAACTTAAATACACTTTTGTGTCAAATCGAACAGAAAAGGCCTTTTCTTTCACCCTGTACAATATAAACCTCAATTTGAGGAGTGTAACAGTTCATCTGTTTCATGGTTTGGATGAGTCCTTGGTTTCTGAGCCACAATTCGGTTTCTTTCATGGCTCTATATTGACAGTCGTGGGTCATAAATAAAAATGTTATTTTCCTGTTTTTTTCTTCTTTTTCAACACAATTACCAATGTGGGGTGAAAATAAACATATGCAGTGAATCAACAATGTTTCTTGCACCTTTGGTTCCAATCAGGAATGGCTTATTTTAGCACATCAGCCAGTTGCTCATTGTGACACTGTGAAATTCGTCGTATTTGAAGAACAACTTTTCCCCCCATTTCAGACACACTAGTGTGTTGTTACTGTAAACGACACCTCTGTCGCTCCATAAGTCCAGTTAACTGTTGTAACTGCACCACTGAATTGTGCCTAAATCAGCTCTTCACAATTTTGCCTTTCTTCATTTATCCTTTAAGTTTCTGAATTTATCTTTTGGTTTGAGTTCAGAAACACTACATCACTACTAAATTTCTTCAAACACATAAGTTTGTACCACAGAACTAAGTAAATAAATATGGGGGTAGTGGTGGCCTAGTGGATAGGATAATTGCCTCTGGACCAAGAGATCATGGGTTCGAATCCTGCCAAGGAGACTGCCCCCTGTAGTTAGGGAATGGAAGTCGCTTTGGATAAAAGCTTCTGCTAAATGCTGTGAATGTAGATGTAAATACACTAGAGAAAGGAAAGGCTTTATGTCTACACAAAAAGGCTATTCCATTAGACTCACACTTATTAAAGATGTTTTTACCTGATTTAATATACCACACCATATATAATACTTATCAGTCAACTTCAGCTAACTTAACAATATCTCTGTTGATTTCATATAATAAATTAAGCAAACCAAAAATTGTGAAGATAGCTGAAGCTGATTTGTGCAGCCCTATTCTGGGAAGTAAGTGTACTATATATTATCATTGTGGGAATTGGAAAAATGTGCTGTGGATGAAGACATACCATGATTCGCCCCAATAATTTATTTGTACTGTATTTTTTTCTTTTTGGTTTTGTTTTTATAGTATTTTTAAATGTGCATTTTCCTCATTCCAACTATCTGGAAATGACTAAATCACTACAAAACTGGAATACTGTTAGAAAACTGGAATGCATTTACACACTACCTTTGAGATGCAAGTATCATGGTGTTTAATTTGTGACTTAGGCCTATTGCCCACCCCTATATAAAGATGCTTTTGTTTGAGGTATTTTTGGTGAAATATTATTAAACATAACTTTAGTAGAAACAAGTTTCCACCGGCCGTTCCTCAGAATCAGAATCAGAATTTACTGGCCAAGTATGTGAGAGAACACATCCAAGGAATTTCATTCCGGTCGATGGTGTCTCTCAAGTACAACAGTATAAAACGACATTATGTAAAGGCACAATGAACAATATACAGAACAATATAATATATACATTAAAATATAATATATACAATAAAATATATACATTTATGTTAATAAATGTATATAAGTATTACTTGTCCATATGCCTAGTCTCCTGCCATCCTGTGAATGAGGCCAGTAAGCAGGTTGGCCCTCTGATCAGCTGCTCCAGAAATGAGACGACGCTAATCCCCAGGCAGAAAGGGAACAACCCCAGCTGAGCCTGACCCCAGAGGCCTCGTACTATGCAAACAAACTTAACTCGGAGAAATGCAGGTACAGCCTCACTAACCACACTCTCCAGCTCAGGTTGCTGCTAACATTATTGGCTAAAGAGGAGGCAGGAGAAGTCGCCTGACCAACACACCCAAAGTGAAAATTCAGACTCAGATTCAAGAAGAGCAATGATGCAGTTCAATTTGATCCTCTTGAGGACTTTACCACTATGTGAATGACAGCTTGGCCCAGTTTTCACTGTTCCTCTAAATGCTTTGCAGAGGTGGCAGACAGAAAATCACAGGCTGATTAGGAATTCCTACACGTGCAGCAAATACCAAAAACTTGCTCGATGCTGGCAAAAATATAGGTTAATGCGGCAGAATTCATTGTTTTTGATTAATATAAACCCATAAGAGAGTTAAAAATATGTTAGGGTTGGTTTCTCAGAGAAGGATTAGACGTAGCCTAGATTATGTTTTCATTTTAATGGAAAACCTCAGACTGGTGTACAGTACAGGACTTGACTGAAACTGACCATACTGCACTATGAGCTTTATATAACTGTATCCAGAGCTTGGAAAATGCTCAAATACTGAAAAATCTAAATACTGAATGCACTGTCCTAAATGTATCCTGTAACAAATTGTTACAATACATAAAAATGTAACATTCACAACACATTCTAAAAATGTTTCACAAAATTCACTAAAATAACACATTTCACTTGATTCACAAAATTCCCTTATTATTACTGGTTTGCAGTTTTATTCATGAAATTCTCCCTGTTTCTCAAACTACGCAAACAATTTGCCATGTAACAATAAGAAGACCTTGCAAAATTGGATTCTAAAATCGGTACCTATGCAGTTTTCAGTTAATAACATGTGACACCCTCTAAAACACATGCCCAGGTTGAGAATAACTTCAGCTCATCACTCATGAACATGTCAAGTTCAGCCGACCCTCAAAAGAGGTCAGTAACACTGAGTTTAATGATTTGTTCATAAATTAATTTATCAGTCTACTCAGGCTTTAGGAGTGTTTGTAAAGAAGCTGACTGTTGAGTTGTTGGGTAAATATTGTAAAAGTATTCCTAAACATGATGTAGAAAGAAAGTAATTGAATTCTGAAAACAGTCTTTTTGGTATTCTGTTACATTTCAACCTTGAGTGTAATATTATACAGTGTTACTATAGTACTTGAAGCTCTAAGGAACAAAGAAAGCAGGGCATTAAGTACTTATACAAAAATCAAGATGCTAAGTGAACTACCACAACTTGCTGAGCTTGCCTTTTTCCATTCAAATGCTCATTTGTGACTCTGTAATGACATTCCATTTGCATAACCTGTTTTCTGAAGAAAGTAAAAAAAAATAAAAAAAGTCACAAGGGGAGAGTCAGCAACTGACTCCAAAACCGCACCCTACTAGTCACACAGCTCTCTATGCTGGGTGTAAATTCCACTTGCTTGTGTGTTGTGTAGTGCGCTGTGGGGCTGCAGGGTAATGGAAAAAATGACCATCATGATTATTTCACACAAAATTGAAATTGTTGTTGCTTATTACAGCTACAACTGGGCTTTTGAACCTTTTCAGCAATGAGTAGCAATCTATCATTTGAAAACAATGGGAAAAAGGCATCTATGTCATGCTGTACATTATAAACCGTAACTCCTTTCAATGCATAAGCAAAATCTTTGAATACAAGTATGACTGGTTCTCAGTCACATTAACTGCAGATTTTAACTGTATGCAATCAGTATGTCAACACGTTTCCATTCGGAATGATACTTTTTCATGTCCGATACCAATCTGATAAGTAATACATTCATTTGGATGTACAGTGAATCTGAAATGGCTTCCTACTTCCTCTACAGTGTGCTAGGTAAGTTATAAAATGTGGTTTTCTACACCCTTATGGTGCACAGTGTGTGCATTACGAATTTTGTATACATGGCTGAATCGCCAGAGGCTCTATTTTCAACATCTTATACTATACTATTTAGGCACTATGAGGGAGTAGGGAGCCATCTGAGACACAGCCTTACTGCTCATTTGTGTTATTCATGTCCTGACATCTCTTTTTACGGCATCTCTATGAGGCAGCTGGTGGCCTAGTGGTTAGGTAGTTGCCCTTGTGATTGGATGGTCATGGGTTTAAATCCCAGGACTGGCAGGAGCACCACTGTGGTTCCCCTGAGCAAGCTCCCAATGGGCACTGCATCACCGGCTGCCCACTGCTTCAATTGGTGAATGAGTTAAATGCAGAGAAAGAATATCACAGTGTTCACACTGTGTGCTGTGCTGTGTTCATACATGACTATAATGGACATAATGGGTTAAGCAGCTATATAGTATAAAGTAAATAGTTTCCGATACCAGATCCTGAGATTTTGGCCCATATGAGAATGATATGGAGACGGTATCGGACTGGCACACCCCTAGTTTAATGCACAAATATATTTCGCAATAGCCACGATAACTCTCTCTCTCTCTTTCTCTTTCTTTCTTTAACAATTATGGCAGGGGTGCTCAAACTCTGGTCCTGGAGGTCCGGTGTCCAGCACAGTTTGATGGTTCTCCACCTCAAACACATTCACTAAACCTGACAATTAACTGGCGAGGTGAACCAGGTGTTTCTGAGTAGGGAAATCACCAAAACGTGCCGGACCACGGCCCTCCACGACTGGATTTCGACACCCCTCAATTTATCAAATGAGGAAGCCAAGAAAAGCATGATATCTGTACTATGAAGCTGTGAGCCATTTCGGATCCTGATGGTGACATCCAACACTGGGCCTGTCTGGTGGGCCTGTCCGTGTGGCCAGCACCAGGAGGTCATCATGCTACACTGAGCTCAGAAGGGCAGCTGAAGCGGTAAACTGAGCAGAGAACCGTTCACTAATGCTCCACTGCCTCACCAGCTCACAAGAGACAGGCTGCTGTTCCTGCTTCTGCTATCCAGAGCCAAAAGACAAAGCTACTGTGAGCAGGCCATGAAGCTTGAGCCCAGTTTTGCCTCATGACACTGGACATTAGCTACCAGCATCCTCCGGCTCGTTCAGAGCGAGAGAATAAAAAGGCCGTTTTGTCATAAAGAGCAGACGCTGCTAACGGAGCGATGAGGCTGACCTTGAGAAGATGCATCTGGCTGCAAAGGGAGAAAAACAAAGCACAGCCTGTGAGGCCACAGTTTTGACTGTATTAGACTAATGTTTGCTAACAAAATAGCCTACAAAAAAAGTTACTACGTCAGTTACTATTCCGGCGTGTTGGATATAAGGCTCAAGAGTTCAAAGCAGTGATGAAATTGTTATAAATCTGACTGTCAGGAACCAGTCTTCATACATTTAACCCGAGGATATCCTTACGTTTAAAACACATACAAGCTACTAATGAGCAATTTTGAATATCAGCCAACAGCCAACAAGCTAATTTTGGTACACAAATCCTTAAAATTAAAAGCAAGCTCTATATTCTACTGTCTATTAAATAGGAAAAAGCTCTTGTCAGCATCAAGCTCTTTTAAAAGCCCTGTCTGTAATCAACAGACTCAGACATGTGACTGCCTGTGACACTCGTTTTAAATAGTTTCTCTGTGCTCTCTGAGCAGAATGTCCAGTTTACTAAGCTTAATAAAATGCCTCAGGCCAAAAAAAAGAAAAAAGACTTAATTTGCTCAAACTCAAAGCAAGCAAATTAGAGCAAACCATCTAAACTGCCCTGTGAAAAAAAAAAAGAAACGACTTATCCTCATTTGTTTGCACTTTGCCTATTAATGACCAAATATTTGGACAACCTCCCTAACAGAGCTGTCTCTCATGAGTCTTAGGAAATGCTGACCATATAACATCTCTTCTACTGTACGAACCAACATTCAAGTAATTTCTTTCACTCATTCGGTGGCGTCCATGTACTGGTAAAGTCTGGCTCTGAGGGACAGGTCAGTTTAGACTCTACCAGATACTGGATTCCATTTCACCCCTGCACAGTTACCAGTTCTGTGACTGGCTCTAATTTCTTTCTCCCCTGTTGGCTGGACTGCTTAGCTGCTGCTCGCAGGTCTCACATTTTTAGCCAAAAGGCTACCAAAAAAAGAAAAACAGCACTTAACAATGATCGTCCAGGTGCTTGATGTCCCACTGCTCAACCCCTCAGGTTGTTTGATAATTGATTAATCTACTCAACCCATCTCTTCTCACTGAAAAATGACACCTGGTATTTCTTACCACCTCCTGACCTCATGAAGACCCATGTTATTGAAGAGAACTAAAACTGCACTACAGTACTGAATCCAGACTCAGAGCTCTGCTTCTGGTGACCCTCAACTTCTCCTCTCAGTGTGGTGGGCTCTTAAAGTCCTTCTATTTGCACCTTGTATTAGCACAAATCTGAAGCTTGCTTCTCAGCTCAACACATGCTCCATTATTTCAGTCAGCAGTGTTGGTGTGTTTTTTTTAAATCTCAGAACATAAGTGGAGTTATTCAGCATCAGGTATCTACACATTATGTTCAGGAGTAAAGACTGACCTGACTACAGTAAGTTACTCAGCTCAATACATGCTCCTCTATTTCAGTCAGCAGTGTTTTTGTGTGTTTTTAATCCCAGAACAACAGTTAGTCAGCATCATGTCCCTACATATTATGTTCTGTAAGTCACCCAACAGTGAAAACTAGCTGACCTGTCTACAGTTAGCTAGCAGTAGCCTAGCCAGGGATATGTAGGACTCAGCAACGTCAAACGTTTGAATATGAGTTCTATATGAAAACAAGCCTGTTTTAGGCTGGATAATCGGTCATAGACGAGTCTATAGGGTGTGTTTAATGTGAGCTGTGTGCTGTCAATGCGGTATGGAGCATTATGTAAGCTAATGTTAGCTTGCTAACAGAAAGATGTGTGTTTTGTATCAGAGCTAGTTAGTGTGTGCACGCGCGCGCGCGCGCGTGTGTGTGTGTTTATGGTTGCCAAGTCTTCCTAACAGGCTTATCCGAGCTCCTGAAGGCTCTGAGAGAGAGAGCAGGCTGGCCGTTACCTTGTCACTGAGGTTCTCTGTGCTGTCAGGGTCTCCTCCTCCAGCTCCTCTCTTCCTCAGCTCCGTCATCTTCCCCCGTTCCTGTTTTTTTCTGTTTTTCTGTCGTTCACAGAAGCATAGAAGAGTGCAGAGAGGAGAGTGGGGTCGAGGGGTTTACAGTAAGAGCCCGTTCTGCTAATCCGTCTTAACTAAAACTGCAAAGGACCATCAGACCAGACTGAGGACCTCAGAGGAGCCTGGACTCCGGGACTCTCCTCTCTCGGATCCACTCAGGAGCGCAGACTGCAGACATCCGTCCTCCTCCTCCCCCCTGCAGGAGCTGCGGCTCAGGACTGACAGAGAGAGAGGCTCTATCTCCAACTCTCTCTCTCTCTCTCTCTCACACACACACACACACACACACACACACGCATTCACACTCTAACTCTCTCTGTTTCACACACAGACACAGACAGACAGACAGACCCACACACACTTTTTCTATCTCTCTAACTCTCTCTGTTTCACACACAGACACACTCTCTCTCTCTCCCTCTCGCTCTCTTTCTCTTTCTTTCTTTCTCTAACAGAGCGCGCGCACAGCCCAGCGGCTCTTCTGACTGGACTCACTTTATTGTTATTTTGTTGTTGTCGCTATTATTATATTATGATATTGCGATGATATTAGTATTATACATTATTATACATTATTAATGTATTATTACATAGTTGTACTGTAATGCTATAATATTATAATTAATACTATAATATTGTAATATTGTCAGATATAACCTTGCAATAAAATTATTATATTATAATAATATTACAAGAATATATTTTTTATACATTATACAATATTAATTTATTATTACACATCGTTGTACTTTTTGCCTTCTTTTCCTTTATTATTAAAACAATATATATTTAGTGTAAATTTAACTTTAATACAAACCAAATGTCAGGTCTGGGGTCAGTGACGGTGTTTAAGTTATGTTTGGAGGTTTAGAGTGGGGACTTGTATTTTGAAGTGGTGGTGGGTTTTGTGGGAATGAGTTACCGCTTGTGGGTTTTGGGGTTTTTGTATTTAGTTTGGAGTATGACCGACGTGGGTTGTCGGTCAACCCTCACGCTTTGTGGTATTTCCTGTTCTCCTTTGTTTCATAGAACATTATAGTTTAGGATTCTGGCTCTCATGCCTGGTTTTGTTTTTGGAAAAATAAAAGAAAGAAAATGCAGCACTTCGACTACCCCTGGTGTGTGTGTGCCTGCCCTACATGCCATTAGAATGTGACTCCAGAGAGTGTTTGAGTGTTTGATTAACTTCGTTTTACTGGTTTTCAAGTATGGAAGTGTTATTTACATTAATTAGCTAACATCATTTCAGATTAATAATTTTACAGTGTGATCATTATGAGTAAATACTCCAGAGTTATAAAGGTCATGTTTTTACAGATGTGCTTTTCTTCCCATCACCTGCTTTTAATATGAGTTTGATGATATTCCATTTTTTGATCTGTTCTTATATATTTGGGTATATTTAAAATATTCCTATGATACAATGTAATATGTTTTTTAAAAAAAATGTAGGTGATGAATTTGGTAAAAATTCAACCATTGCTATCTTATGATGCGGAACATTTCTTTTTCCGTAGTGGGGGCCATACTTACCCTTTTCCTATATTGGATATTTACCCTGAAGTCCATTTCTGATGTTTGTGTGGTTTCATGTAGCAAGAGGAGAATTAATTTTAACATCAATTTTTTAATTTTATCTGTTAGAAATAAGCTGTCTACATTTGTTGTTGTACCTTTAAGACTGATGTATGTAAAAAAAAAAAAGTGTTCTGAGTGGCTGTCCTGCAGAATGAATGAAACACTCCTTATAACTGTGAATAGTGAATAGACAGAGCCAAATACGGTCGTCCGTTTATGACAGTCTCGACAGTTTCTATCGCCCACTCCCATAAAAACTTTAAAAGAATTGAGAGGTGAGTGTTTCAGCTCACGCCTTTACTGTGGGCGAACTAGTTTGCTTGTCAATGCCAGAAGAATATGCAGTAACACGGCATATGAGTGAGAGGGTTGGTGTCCTTTTGGGCTTTTTTGTTTGTCTGTTTGTTTTTTATTAGTTTGTCTGGTTTTTTATTAGTTCAGTCCATGATTTTCATACATAGAGTACAAAAAATTAGACCCGGAGATTTTGGGCCACACCTTCAGCGTACTCTGGGCTTCAGATTCAACATATTATTCGATAATGCCATAGAAATGGGGAAAAATCAAAACAATAACAAAGAAAAAGAAACAATAATAATGCCAAACATGTACAATGCACTGACACAACACCACAGGGCGCCGTCGTACTCATGAGGTGTGTAATTAAACAGTCGTTTGTGAATTCCTGCTGTTTTTGGTTTCCTTCCTTTCAATATTGTGCAGAAAAGCATTTAATGTGCTAACAGCTCCTCCTTGTGGAAATGCTCAGATTGAAAACAGCTTCATAAAGACCTGCAGATTTTCTGTTCATCAAACAAACTGCAATTTACTCTTTTTTTTATTGCAATAGAAAGAGTGAGAACGATACATATTATTGCAACAGTACAGAGTAAGAAAAATATAAGACAGAGGTGGCGACAAGAGGGGGGAGGATTGTATGTGTGTGTGATCGTGTGTGTGTGCAATTGTGTGTGCTTAGTCTGAGGAGTCATACAGTGTTTGTCTGAAGCATACATTGGTCAGGCATTTATAAGAGGGCTGCCATGATTAAATAATAACAGTAGTTACAAGTATTATATGGGGGATGTTGTAATATTAGTAAATGACCATGTTAGGGTAAATATTGATGCTTGCAGTACTGATTATATTATTGTAATAGCGATATTGATAATGACAAAGAGGAAAGAGAAGGGAGAAGAGAAAAGAGCGGAAAAAAACGGTTTGCAATTGGTTGAAAAGAATAACAATCGTAGTCACTACATATTACGTGTATACGTGGGAGATGAGTATTATGTATTTGGAGTGGCGAGTGATTGCCTGGCACCCTTCAAAGATATTCCGTGTATGTGTGTGTGTGTGTATTACTGGTGCAGTGGCATGATGGGCGATTGGTAACCAACTCGTCGTGCTTGTCTTCCCGGTGTTTATGATTATATATTCATATTTCTCTAGTGTAATGCATTAAAATGAGCACGATGTGCGATTGGTACTCAACCCATCGTGCTACCCTTACCTGTACTCGTGTGTATATGTTCATGTTAAATTTGTGTGGTGCATTAAAATGAGCACGATGGGCGATTAGTAATACACCCATCATGCTACCCGTACCTGTATGGGTGTATATATGTTCATGTTGGATTTGTGTGGTGTATTAAAATTAGCACGATAAGAGACGGTAACCAATCTGTCATCCTTGTCCTACCTGTGTGTGTGTATGTGACAGATTGATTTTGATGCTTTGGAAAGTGCATGAAGGGGGAACTGGCCGCCAACCACCATGCCTTGTGTTATAATGTATAGGGTAAATTACTAATGATTAGAGGCGTTACTAGTAATAATAATCGTCATCATCAACATCATCATCGTAGAAATAATAATTGTTCTTATTGTCATCTTCAATTTACTCATTAAGCCGATTCAGTCAGAATGTGCATTTATCATTATTTATTTGATCAAGTAATTGTTATGGCTCTAGTGAGTTCATAGGTGAGAATTTTGTTTTCAAAACTACATTTAATTATGAAAAGCAGTGTACACAAGCAGCCTGCCTCTCCCAGTTACTTAATGCTCCAGCCAATCGGGGACTTTTGATAAGAGAAACCTTTGTTCATCCCACAAGTGGGAAATTTGCTAGTAGTTCATAAGCCTGAGGTGTTACAGATTGCGGCTGGAATTAGATTTCTTGGGGGGTAGATCTCCAGGTTGTGGGTTGGTGACCACCGACGTAAACATTGTGACAATAAATCCCACGTGCTGCGAGAAATTAATCCTGAATGAATATACATCTCTTTGGCATTTTTATGACCGTAGTATTCAACCAAGTCATTCCAACACCATAGAAGTTGCACAATGCCCAAAAGTCATTTTGTTCCAGGATATAGTTCCATGGGTAAAGCTAGCAACAATTTGGGACCTTATTATTGATCTACTTACACAAGGTTCCTGGCGGTATGTTTCATTTCTGTGTAGATGATTGAAATGACAATGAACCCTCTTGCCCTGACCACTTGTTGGACTGCAACCAGCTCAAAGTTTCAAATGAGCTTTTCTTACCCATCGTAGTTGATTTACTCCTTTCCGATAATGTCAAGCATGTGCTTTTAAAAACATGACTCAGTTAAATCTTTCATCTCCAAAAACCAAAAATAAGGCATTTTTGGCAATGTTCCAAAAATGCGGACAAAAATTTAGGTAACATTTTAACGGTTGCTATCTCGTGATGCGGTGCATTTTTCTTCCTTAATGGGGCCATAGTTACCCTTTTCTTGTATTTTATAGTTCATAATTTTAACAGAATTTTCCACCGTCTAGTGATTAGAAATAAACAGTTGGTTACTCCACATATGTAAAAGAAATCTGTTCTGAGTGGCTAACCCTGATTGGTCTCCAAACACCAAAAATTTTTATCATCAGTATGCAAACTATAGTGGAACAATAAAAGCACGTTTCCCAAAAATGCAGGATTAAATGACGTGTAAAAGAAGACGCTGCTGGTGGTAAACAGCAAGAATTTAATTGAAATTAAATTAAAAATATGAGTACCAGATCTATTGCATTATAGTAACAGTACAGTTCAGAGTAACTCTACGAGGAGGGAGGAGGGCATGTAGTTGTACATGAACACAAATGCACAATGAACATCCAGCTACCACAGATTGCACACCAGATACTGTAGCAATGCAGTCTAACACAAGACCACCAAAAAAGAGAATCCTTTTGTTTTTTTTGTTTGTTTGTCTGTTTGTTTTTTTTTTAGTTCAGTCCATGATTTTCATACATAGAGTACAAAAAAGTCAACCCGGAGATTTTGGGCCACACCTTCAGCATACCTGGCTACTCTGTACACAACGCTCTGGGCATCAGATTCAACATATTCTTTGATAATGCCATAGAAATGAAAAAAAAAAAAAAAAAAAACAATAAAGAAAAAGAAACAATAATAATGCCAAACATGTACAATGCACTGACACAGAAAGTCAGCTGTGTTAGACATGCAACAAGTAACCCAACTTGCTGAAAAAAGTACAATAATCAATCATAAAAAAAGGAAACATTATAATTGCATAAATACTTTGTACAGTTTGTCTCGCTGTAAAGGAACGCACCCCTTTAAAATGATCACCTACAACATAAAAATGCATTTGATAAAACCATGATCAAAAACGTCTTTTTCTGTTTTGCGGAAATAAAGGTGGATCCGATGTCACCATCCAGCCTTTCAGCTGCTCGTCAACAGCAAAATCCCAAAACACTCTTTCGATCTTACGATTGCACGCTAAATTACAGTACATGGGTGTATAATAATAACCATAATCATAATTATAACGGGTGCATATTAGGCTGTATGGAAAGTGATGGGCAAAAGAATAAAAAAAGGGTGAATAATACATTGTCACTTGTCATTTAAAGTGATCTGTGTTTGACAGTTAAAGAAAAAATGGGGGAAAAAAGTTTATTTTTCAACAAAGCAGCACTTTCAATGCAGTATTGCCCACAGTACCACTGACTAAAGACAACAGGAACAAAAGGAAAAGGTTCATGTCATAATCTCTTCTCATCTCCGTCTCAACCATGATTCCAGTTGCTCAACACCTTTCACAAAACATGAAATCCCTTTCTCACAAGGACACACTCCAGGCTCTGCAATACAGCCTTTCTCTAAACAACGCAATTCATTCTACAAACGTTTAAAGTTTCACTCCAACGGATTCTACGCGAGAAACTGTGATGCTGATATTTGACCACATTGTGGCCTTGGGACAAGCTTTGTGAAATCAGTTTTCTCGGTTAAGTGTGTTTAGTGTCAGAGATGAACATTAAAGTTGATTCATACCGCATTTAGTAATAAACAGACAATGTAAAACACGCAAATATTAAAAAAAAGTCCCTCGTTAGCCTAAATGTACAAAATACAACAGTGACTATATGCAGTACTCAGTCAGTTGGATAGATCCATGTATATATTTCACATAACTTTCCAGAACCATAATCAGCACCTGAAATGCTCAACCTGGTCCACTCAGTTCTTTACAAGCCCTGATATGATATGAAATGAGATTAAATTAAAGATCTGGGAAACGCTCGACGCCGTAGGCTTGAGATCGTCTTAGCAGTGTGGAACTGAAACAGAAATCGCTCCATCATTCGTAAATACACTAAAGGTTCTACACTCTGGTAACGGAACTTAAAATCGAAAAGGATTTCTATCAGCTACTGGCAAAACAGTTTTGATACTGTGGGCAACACAAAGTTAACACACTGTTAACGGAAGAAAAAAAATGAAGTATTTGCATAACTAGACACGGAAATAATGTCGACCCACAAACATTTATTATTAACATTCATAGTTCCCGATATTACACCCGCTTGGATTCTGTGACTAGTGACAGACTACACACAACCGCTTCAGTTTGTTTTTTCCGTGGTACGTTATAATGCTATGTTACAGGCAACGGCTTTTTTTTCTTTATCTCTTAATAACGATATCTCATTTTCCTGTTCTAGTTAAAAAGGCCATTGTAATTATTTACAATATAAACACACGTTGTCATATTTCATGAAGGAGAGTTTGCGCGTTTCTAAAATCTACAAGTTCATGGAAAATGCTCGTGTCGATATGATCGAGTGTAACATGAAAGAAAACAAAGGTGAAGAATGGGACAAACATCTCCCGTTCACTCTGCGTCAATCTCCCGCCTCCATCCATGAAACAACGGACATTTCAGTTTACGTCAGTGCTTTACAAACGTGGGTCTCTCGGTGGCTGTGGTGAGGAGTTTTCTCTAGGGACACGGGGGCTTGGGGCAGAACAGCATGTGCTGAGATAAGGGTCGGGGGGTGAACGGAGGTCTAGTTTTTTGAGCCTTCTTCTGAGGCCCGCTCATGCTGCAGGTTGTAGTAACAGTTCTGACACACGCGGACGGGGGAGGAGATCTTCAGCCGCTTGATCTCCGACTGGAAGCGACTGCACCTGTGGGGGCAGAAATACGAGAGTTTAATCAAGGTGCTGGAACAGGGCAGGAATTAACTCAGCACATTTCCATACCCTACATCCCTGCCTTAAGGCGAACGTAACTAAAAAAGTAATAAAACTATACCCCGCCAATTAGCATCACAGCAACCTGTATGCATACATGATCACACACGGACACGTGCCTCAAACTGCAGTTAATCTCAAACAGCCTTGCTTTAGTGATCCCTGACACTGACATCTAGTTGTCTGTAACAAAAGTTGCACAAGTTTAGAATCACTTGCCATATTAATCATTTATACACTACCAGTCAAAAGTTTGGACATACCTTCTAATTCAGTGTTTTTTCTTTGTTTTTATTATTTTCTACATTGTAGATTAAAATTGAAAACAAACAAAATGATGAAGAAACACATGGAGTAAACAAAAACGGAGTTAAACAAACCAGAATATGTCTTATTATTAAGTAATGATGGACTATTGTTTTTTTACTTAGTTAAGTGGTTCTTGCCATAATGCGGAGTAGAACCGTAGTGGAATAGGATCACTAACTGTGTACCAACCCGACCATCACAACTGATGATCCCAAACTCCACTAGAGAAATTCCACTAATGAACTCTTGACGAAGAACACCTGTTAATTAAATACCATTCCAGATCGATACCTCATGAATCTGATTGAAAAGAGTGTGCAAACCTGTCATCAGAGCAATAGGCGATGTTTTCAGTATTAATCTACAATGTAGCCAATAATAAAAAACAAAGGAAATGAGAATGTGCGTCCAAACTTTTGACTGGTAGTGTATATATATATATATATACACACACATATATATACATACACACAATAAAATATATTCAAAGTATATAACATTTATAACATGAGTTTAATGTAATTTTTCAGCGACTGTTATTTCCAGTTATCTGCCTTGAGATATGAGACTCTTGCATCTATCAATCCATCACTGTGATCCATCCAACCCACCGTCTTTATAATTTCACTTACGGTTTTTAGTGATTTATTAATCATTTAAAATCTGTAAAGTTATGGCTCCTGGGTGGTGTAAGTGTTCCCATTGTTGGCAGACAGCAAGTTCTAGCTCTGGTGGTGCTACAGCTTAAGGCACACTTAGCTTTGCTCCCTCTGGGGGAGTAGGAGGGCCCTCCCTCGCCCCATTACTAAGCGCAATGCTATTCAGCATGGGGGTCTCTTAGCTAACATAACAGAATTGGCAGTTAGCGTTTTTCTCTAAGCATGTTAAAACGCTGCATCAACGGCAGTTGACTTTGGGCGAAGCACGTGCCAGCCTTCACACCCACAAAGTGTTGGTGGTACTGTGTTCCGAGTCCTAACTAAAGCTGCCAAGGACTGGCATATTAGAAGCATTTTCTGCAACAAACATTATTGTATTATTACAGAAAATACTGAATCCAAACTTTTGAATGGCATCTCATCTTACACAGCCAAAACTAAAAGTAGCATCCTTTGTAACACTTTAATCATTTTAAAATTATATACCTTTGCCCACTACTTGTTAAGGACATTACCCTCATAAGTGTAAAAGTAAAGAGGCGAAGCTGCATGAAACCAAGTCTGAGTGCTAACAGAGGTCTCTCAAGTTCTTACTTCTGGCAGAAGAGCTGGCCGCAGTTCCTGCAGTGGTGGCGTCTCTCGGTGAGGGAGAATCGTACAGCACAGCCAGAGCAGCTGTCAACCTGCTCGTCCTTCACCCAGTGGTCAGCCGCAGAACGGCCTGGCTGCTCGCTCACTGACCAGCTGAAGACACGACCGCGCCCGTCGCCCACCAGGATCTTACTGTGGTCCCTGAGCAGAGAAGAGTCATGTGGTTAGGAGGATATGTTTGAGAAAGGGTCAGAAGATCTACGAGGGGTGTCTGATTTTGTACCGGAGGGCAAGAGCCAAGTACAGTTAGTGATTTCTTTACTCTATCGCAGCTACTAAACCTGTTAACTAAATGTTTTGATGTGTCTGAGCAAGTAAAATCACTGTGCCAGGCTACGGTTCTCCAGGGCAGCTCATTTTTTTTTTTTACTCTTGTCAAATTACACATAGCTTCACATAGCTTCATAGTTTGTCCCATTCTTCTTCTTTTGTAACTTCACTTCTGCATGTAAACCTAAATAATGACAGAAACAACAGCCTAGCTAAAAAATCGACTGCACAAACTCACAGAGCAGAGCTCTCAGAACAGCACATAAAAATCTTGTATACTCAGATGTAGCACTCACTACACAGTTCCAAACCACCGAAGGAAGTACAAGAAGTATATCAGGAGCTTCACAGCCTAAGGTCACTATGCACAATGCCAAATGCCACTGGACTCTGGAGCAGTGGCAACTCCATATTAATGCCCATGGTTTTGGTATGGGATGTCCAACACGCTCATATATAGGTGCAATAGTCCATTAAGATGCAGCTGGTGGCCTAGTGATTAGGATGTTGCCTTCTGTTATCAGAAGGCTGTTTGAATCCCAGGACTGTTAGTGGCACCACTGAGGTACCCTTGAGCAAGGTACCATCCCCACAACACTGCTCCCTGGGCGCTGTATTCCTGGCTGTCCGCTGTTTCACTTGGTAAAATCACTTTATACTTTTAGACTTTTTAGTCAGGTGTCTATAATCTTTGATTTTTTTAAACCAGATTTTAGCAACACTTGACTCCACTAGCTGGTAGCCTAGTGGTAAGGGCGTTCACCCTGCGATCAGGAAATCATGGGTTCAATTCCAAATTGCTAAACACCTCTGAGGTATCCTTGAGCAAGGTAACGTCCCCACACACTGCTCCCCGGGTGCTGTGTTCCTGGCTGCCTGCTGCTTCACTTGGTGAATGGGTTTAAATACAGAGGAAGAGTTTTGTGCTGTTCACACTGTGGTGTGTTCACGTATGACAGAATGGTCACTTTCACTTTCAATATACCTCTCCATCATTTACCTGCTTAAAAACTATGGGACATGATGATGTGCAACAACATCACAGTTGCCCAGGGCATCACTATGCCAGACAAATTTTCTTGTAGGTTCTTGGCAGTGATATGGGGACTTTGCTCTGCACACCTAATCAGGCTGTGCCACATCTTATTTTTTAAATACATTTAGGTTCAGCAACTAAATGGCTATCAAACAGTAACTTCTGAGGACATGCCATGTTGATGTTTGTGCAGATGACATATCATCTTTTCAGTCAGAAAATCAACAAAACATTTAACCAGAGGTGCTCAACATTTTGCTTGCAACCTTCCATCATTGCACAACTGCCCTGAACTTGTCTTGCTGTGGTTCCTCACCAGGGGCTTTACCAGTCGAGAAAAAACATATGGCCGTCTTGTGAAATGTGAAAGTGAGGTGCTTGAAAGGCCGTAACACAGCCCACTCCAAAATTTATCAGTTCAGAGTGTGTGCAGTCTATGCACATAATGCAAAATAGAGCATTTTATAGTAAACAGAGTGTTTACTTTGAGATGGCGAGTGCTGTGATTTCTGCCGGTTGAGCGTTGTCCTTGCGGTCGAAGGCGGTGTGCATGGTGAGTTTGCTCCGGAACACCAGCTGTCTCTCCCATCTGTAGCCTGTTCAGAGGAGACAACAGCAACACAGCGCTTAGAACTGCCAGCCGCTCAGACCTACAACTCTGTGAGCTGACCTGCAGAAAATATGCAGCAACCTCCACGGAGGAAGCTTCCAACTAAAGTCTTGTTTACCTGAAATGCCGTACAACTGTCTGAAACAGTTGTGTTTATGTGTAATTTGTCCATATAAAATTAATTTCTTTGTTGTTAATTAGGCAGTAACTAGGACTCAGTGTGTTGCCTGATTCATATCAGGAGCCCTGCATGTGTAGCAGTTTGAAGGCAAATTAAAATTATTTGTACTTAAAGTATAAATTATTGTGTTTTACTGCAGCTCTAACCAGATTCGCTTGGTGCTTGCATTCAAAATATTAACGAAGACCTATTCAATCAGCCATGTTTAAAATAGAACTTTGTAAAAAAGGAAAAACTAACATAGGGAACAGAACCATTAAGGAAAAACGTGTTTTCCCATTTAGAACGCATTTTTTTTGCCTACTTGTAATTTTCTTATTTGTTTTCCCACAAATTTAGATTTTCATTGATTTTTATTGATCAGTAGTCTCATGTGACCAAAATACTTAATTTAACAAAAAATGTAAGTGATGTACCAACATCAATTTAAAAACATTCTCTAGAATGTTCATGGGAACATTAAATTTAAACTACCGCCATTATAGAATTATGCTTGTTTCTCCAACCTCCATGCAATTTTCTTTGAAGATCCCCCCATTCTTAGATTATTGTGTAGATCGGAATCATCAGTTTGGTCAGTCTCAACACTGAGATGAGCCATAAATATCTTAGATTGTCATGCAATACCTGCTCTTAGCCTGTTGTAGGGACGGGCTTCCATGGTGCTGGGCTGCAGTGGCTGTGGGGCAGCTCCATGTGGGGGTGCGGAGTGTGGTGGGTGTGGGTTGCCATGTTGTGCGGGACCAAGTCTGCCTTGTCCCTCAGAGTAATTCACGAACACAAAGCCATCCTTTTCATCGATGCTGAGTGTGTCCGACCAGCGGCGGGAGTCGTCGGAGCTGCTGTCCACTGACCACGATGCTCCAGCACGGGGCTTTGGCCTGTGGACAGCGCTGCCAGGCTGACTGCTGGAGCCGTGGGGTTTAGGCTCCTGACTCAAGCTGGTCTCCTCACCCTCCGACTCGCTGCTGTCATCATCTGGAGCTTCGCGCCCATCTTTAAGTTGACAGTAAAGGAAGCAGTTGACAAGAATATACACGTTGTTATTAATAAACAAAAAGTCAGTTGCATATCTGCCACCCTGAGGCCTGATTTTTACTGTACTATTATCCACTTCTGTAAATAAATGTCACACACATTACAAGAAACCACATTAGCACAATAACGTAAGGAATGCAGCTTTCAAAATGCTAACTAGTGCACATAAACTGCCATTGCTTGTTAGTTACATTAAGATCAGAAAAGATAAACCTTTATTGTTAAAGGTAAGAGCAGCAAAAACAATAGAATTAAAGCTATATAACACTGCAGTACAGTATAAAAAGCATACTATACTAATGACATAAATATATATA
>JBBPCX010000040.1:13273478-13307899 GCA_037974365.1 Hydrocynus forskahlii
ACACACACACACACACACACACACACACACACACACACACATACACACACACATACACACACACATACACACACACATACACACACACATACACACACACACACACACACACACATACACACACAGACATTAATGCAAATGTATGCCTCTCTTTCAAATTCACAAATAAATATACCCAGAACTTCTTAAGCCTAAATGATCTATAAAGCCACCATTAAATGCATGAACTAAATCATTAAATTGAAGCTAAATTATTTAGACTCCACTGTTGGCATCCTATGCTTATCCTAGGCTGATCTAAAGATGTAAATATAAATCTTATGAGTGAAAACAAACTAAACTGACTGGTCATATTTGATTACATGCATTTGGCAAAACAGAATTTTCTGAATCATGCTGTTTTCTTAAACAAAATGTAACTGATGTGTGCAGTCAGATGTGTTTTGTTTGTTCCAAAATGCATTAAAGGGCAAGGTATATCTAAAAGGCAGGGTGCTTCCTCTGAGTCACATGAAACTCCACTGCATCTTTTCGAACCGCCATTTCCACACAGGCAATGCCAAATTATACTTGAACATACTCGGTGGTGAGCGCTATTTGTGCCAGGATGGTTAAAAGCGCACGTACCTGTGTTAATGGGCTGCTGCAATCACACTAATAATAAAAATAAAACTTTAGAGGAGCAGTTGTGTGATTGTGCTCTGATAGACTACCTGCTACAGCTTTACACATCTCAGTGTTTGTATTATGACTAATACCACATTTCTTACATGAAAGGAAAAAAAATTCCACCAGCTTTTGCAAGGCAATTTTCCATCATATGTCGATTACTATTTCGAACCTCGGTGAATGTGCCTCAGCCTCCAGATATCCCTTCCAAAAACAAAGGTATTGTCCAAACTGAAATGATGGTGTTGATGCATGTTTAGTGTAAAGCTGTGTTCATACTTCAAACAAATTACACCACAGAAAGAGAAACAAGACCGACCAGCTTGGGGCTCTTTGTTGGTTTATCTGGTTCACACTAGGGTTTGTGTAGCAGCGTTCTTACTCTAACTAACAAAGTGAACTAACAGAGGAATTCAATAGAACCAAATTCTGAACACACACTTGACGTTATCTTTTTACAGCAACTGTAGAATTGGCACTATGCACTTTTTGAAAAGATATTTAATAAAATAAAAAAATTCCAGAATACAGATCTTAAAAGGATACTTCAACTAATAATACTAAAGTGTTGAACAATCTATAGAAGATCACCTAGCTAATTAGCATTTGCAGTTTGAAGTTGAAATTTGGTACATTCCTCACCTTTAACCCGTGCGATGGTGTCCTCTCCATGCTCAGGCTCCTGCTGGGTGGTCTCTCCTTCTGTATTCTGCTGAATGGAGTGCTGGTACATGCCAGGGTTTCCAGACAGTAAGCGCATGTAGTACTCCTTACTGTCGTAACTGATGGCTCTTCGATAGCGCAATGGCTTCTAAGTAGCAGTAAGGCAGCATTAGGTAAGAATTTTTTGTTTACAGAAATATTTCACAAAAATATGCAATCTAATCTATTATCTGAGTAGATCTAGAAGGTTATCAACTGGTCCCTGAGAGCACTGGATTAATTTCCTTATTATTCCTGCTTAATAACTCATTTATCTGCTCACTCTGCTTCTGTTAAATTCTAATCGAGCAAATTTACATTTTTATCAAGCGAACCACTCTTCACTTTTCTTATGCCTGTTAGCTAATAAAATGACAATCAAAAGTACTCAGAAGAACTTGCAGTTGAGTGACAAGCAAAGAAAACTATCTGAAGTTGTGACAATGCACTTCAGAACACAGTATCAGCATTTTGCAAGAACCCAGCCTGTGGATTCTTCTATGCATACAATGCAACATACTGGACCAAAGAGAACACTTGTCTGGAGTGCAGGCAATGTATTAATAGGCAGCAGCCAGTGGGAAGCACCTGGATATACTTAAGTCTTGAATAAATTTGGCTGAGGTAGCACAGGCTAATATTTAAAAGAAATGGTAGCCATTCTTTCATATCATGCAATTGCTTGTGTGAGTAGGGCAAAGTCATTGTCGAGTCAGTCTTAAGCCAGCTTATACCTGGATTGGTATGCAGCCCGCTGCCCCTTGCAAGGGCACTGGAGGAGGTTTCTGACAGAGGGGAAAGTGGGTAAGGACTAAAATAACAGAAGGCACCATAAACACTGGTCTTTAACTTTGAGCTCCCCTATGCTACCATTATGTCATGTGGCAAGCACTGCTACAATGAGCAACAGAGGCCACAAAAGATCCATTCACTACCGATTAATAGCCTTTTAGCACTGAACTCTCACCAGCTTTCACAATCTTTAGGCCCAGCCATCAAATATAAATCATGTTTTTCCTGCACTTGGGTTGACAAAGCAGTATTTAACTCTTTGATTAGTGTAGTAAGTGATGGAGAACCATGGGGGAAGAATCATGTAGAACATTTAAAAAATCTGCACACAATAGAAACTTTAACTTAGGACCGAATTAACTAAAGTGAACATAAAACAACAGCAAACTATGTTGAGGGAAAAAAAAAAAAAAAACCACACACTACCTGAGAGCTGTTATTGGGCTCAAAGTCAGGCACGTAGGGGTAGTGGATGTAAAACATGTCATTGCGAACCATCTTCTTTCTCATTCGACAGGGTCCCTCCGTCATGTCCAACTGGAACTTATCCAGGTGTGAGCCAATAGGAGGGCCCCAAAGGCCTCTCTCACGCAGTAACTCGTACTCGATCCCTGCCCATTCATCAGTAACATACTTCAGTGAATTCTGCTGCCTCTGCAATAAAAAGAGAGGATGTAATTAGAGTGGTTAGAATTGGGCACTCAAGTGGTGCAGCTGTCTATATGTTGGACCCGCCCCCCATCAACCAGTTTGACGGTACCTAGAACTGGCGTCTGTTAGGGGACATAGAATTAGCAGTTACGTTTTGTAGCTGCGCTTGACTGTGTAAAGGAAAAATCCATATATTCACTTATATTCTAAGGCAAATCAGTATATTCACTTGATTCATATATGGTCGATGATTCTTTTTATGTAACATTCATAATAGTGGAATGTCAATCATTAATGTTGTATAACCACTCCTGGAGCCATTAGGGCAGGGGACTTAAATTTATGAAAATTTTCATTTTGTAAAAACCTATATGTTTTATGATTTTTCATTAAGTGTGTTTCCATTAAAATATTATCTCTCTGCTCCGGTCCACTGAGCATGTTCAGGGTCATTGCCAAGGGATCATACCATGCGGAGCCATAACATGCGAGACAACTGGCGCTTTGTTGGTAAAGTTAAGATTAACAGCGATCCTTGACGTGAGGAGGCCCCATGAACTACAGCCAACTTAGAAAATGTGTATGATGTTTTTTAAGGTATAAAAGGTCTTGTACGAAAGACTTGGGTCAGAAAATCTTCAACCTGGGACCGGCCCGGGACGAACGTTCTCTCCTTCTTAAAAAGAAAATAAAGTCTTTGTTCTGAGCGAAGAATCTTTTGTCAGTTTGCTGATTTTCCACCACAAATGACTTCAGTGAGGCGCTAGACGAGCATTTGTCTGACGCTGTTTAACATGTTTAACATGTATTTACCTGTGGGGGCAGTAATTATTCTGTCCACAGTGTTTACATGTGGGTCACCTTTGTAGATAGTTCTGCACTGAAACATGGATCCAGCTGTAGTCAACATTATTGTCAACATTGAAAGACATGATAGAAGAGCTCAGTGCTGCTGGATTAACAGCATTAACTGAAGGAGCCAGTGTTTCCTAGCGCTGGCAGCAGGGGGAACGTCCAAGCTAATAAGTGGAACTGGGCATGACTACAAATGGGACATTTAGGGTTTATCTCAACTCCTCAAAGTAAAGTCAGAGATGCAGCATCACTGATCATTTTAACCCAGGCCAAATGGTAAAGTGTATGATACAGAGCTTTTCTCCATTGTCAGCCAATAATGAGCTCTTAACATAACTGAACATTGCGAAGAGGACAATAATGAATGATATTATGTGCAAAGATGGCACAAACACTGAAGTTCACTGTATAAAGTCTTGAAAGTCAATCTCACTGCCTGAGATCAGGAGAGGCCATGTCATAACCTTGATGAAATCTGAACTGCAAATGCAGTAGGTCTCTGACAAATCCTGTCATTTTTACACTGGCTCCTTTGGATCAGGAAACTTGACCTGAATCTGTGTCCGCCAAATCAATAATGCTCTGCTCAGATTTCAGGGGTCATCCCAAGTTGTTGATATCAAAGACAATTAGGTCAAATGAGAAACACACAGCAGTTGAGTGTGTATGTGGATATGCGAGTGTGTTCTTATCTGCTGTGTAACTACTAACCTCTTGATATTCCTTGTACTGCATGGCCACCAGGTCCCGCACCACTGCAATATGAGTGAACATCCACTGGAAGGTTTCCTGGAGAAAACAATTACACATTTGACTTTACTAGTGCTACAAACAAAACAAGACAGTTTTTATTAGTTTCAAATAAACAAAAAGGTCATGATAAAGCCATGTTCAGCAGTCTGAATATTTTCCACAAGGTGGAGCTCTGGGTGGATCACATCAGCAGGATCCGCTGAATGCACTTACATTAACAAACTTCATGGATATGGAATAAAATATTTGCTGCTATACAGTGTATGTGTACAATTACTTGCTTATTCGTCAGATAAGCAGATTACTCGATTACTAATATGACTGTGACAATTCTATATCACACATCACATTTGCTATTTCATTACGAGATATTTCTTTAGACCAAACAAATTTTTTTTAAATAAATTACTTATAAAAAGGCAAACAAATAAAACTTCCAACAGGACGTGCTAAAACAAAAGGAGCATGTAAGAAGCCACCACTTTCTGCACCTGTGCAGAGAGGTTGTTTTTGTTCATTCCACTCTCTTTCTTGCTGCGTCGAGCGCCGGTGAGCTTGGACAGGCCGAAACCGCTGCTGACCCGTGAGAGTTTGGACTGAGTTGCCGGGGCGACAGTCTCCCCCCTGCTGATGCACTTCTTCTCATGGGCTAAAAGGGGACGATCAGTAAATACAGGCGTCACACAAGTATATAAGGGTGTAAGGCTCTTGTATCAGAATAGGAGTGTTTACAACATTTGATATTATTTGTATATATTTAAAATTAGAAATGTGAATTCCTCAGAAAGTTAATGAAAAATATAATATTATTTTGTAAACATAACACAGGAGACCCAGGGATTACATTTCAAGAGCGCCCGCAAATTGTGAAAAAACACAAATTTGTGATGTGGTGCAAAGAATGCCTACAAATTTTATAGTGTAAACCCTGAATATGCCCCCATATACATTCCCAAAACACTTTAATTTAGTTTTAAACTCAGCTTAATACATTACCCTCAAAAAATGTAAAGGTAAACCCGTATCCATACTGCGTCTGCCAGATACGCTAAAGCCTACGTTTAAACGAACTAACGAAAACTTCAGCAGATAGAATTTCACTCAAAATAGGAAACCTCATAATCTGAAAAAATAACTTTTTTTAAATAATACCTCTAAAATCAAATGTAACACTTTCAATGGCCTTAAATTTGGCAATTTTGATTTATCACCTTTTAATACTTTTTAAAACCCTGAGGACACCCTGGAAATGATAAATGTGCGCTCTAAGTATGAGTAAAGGGCAGAATCAGCGAGAAAGACGGTATGCATCACTGACCCAGGTGATTCTGCCAGCTCTTGGCAGCTGGCTCCTCGAGCGCAGGCCGGGCAGTGCCGATGTCCACGTGTCCTCGATCGTTGACGGGCAATGAGACTTTAAAAATGTCCTCCAGCATCTGTCTCTTACTGTGCATCAGCTCTGTCCACACTCGATTTACTGCCTTCAGCAGCAACTGACGACCTAAAGCAATTAACATAAGCTCAATTGAATGGATTCTTATAGTAGGTGATATATCCAAGAGAGGCACAATGCACATTGCAGGGCAAAAGTTTAGAAACACTAACTAGTAAAAAATAAACATGATCTGCAACAAATGCACTAAGTGTGCATATCCCTGTAGAGCAGTGTTTAATGCAGAAACCATAACGATGACCTCCAGTACCTCTTTTATGGTTTATTTATGGTATTTCTGTTATGTTAATGTTAACAAAACTGTGGTTTCCCACATCGGGTCTAAGACTACTTATGGCAGCTTTAACACAGACGCTAAACACCTAAACATTACCCAAAGAGCCTTTAAACCTGCCAAACAATAACACAATTATGTGCTGGGTTTGTTTGGTATGCGTTTGTAAGATCCTGCTCAAAATGTGTAACCAGTCTGTGACAGTGTAGCGAGAGCCTGTGAAACTACAGTTATTCTGCATATCTAAAAAAACACCCCTGCAACTTGTTGACTAAAATGCAGGGATTGTATTTTCAAAATGATAATAATGTGTGTGTTGAATATTGGGGTACACCTTATTAATGCATACAAGCACATGTCTAGATAAAACTAGATGTTAGTAAACATGCTGACTGACAACTGACAATTAGAAAACATTAGGTCACTGCTTCATATCTGCAATTAAAACTTTTTAAATGACTGATGATGAAATCGTGTGAAGAAATAGCAGCAGCAGAGGCAAATGTAAAAAAAAAAGTACAGTGGCTTGTTGAGCATGGATCAAGAGCATGAAAATACTCTCATTTTCTTAATTTTCTGGGTTAGAGCAGGTAATGTGGCTGCTGGGGCATTTAAGAACTGGTTACTGTGGCTGTATTTGATTCACAGATTTTTCAGAAACTTCAAAAGCCATGATATGACATGAGAGAGAGGAGGACATGCCTTCACTGACGTCCTGGCTGTGGGGAGCGTCACCCTCACTCTCTGAGGGGATCATCACGTGCCAGGTGGTCATCCGGGCCTCGGCCTCTAGCCCAAACCCCTCTACACTACTGCAACACAGAAGAAGAGAGAGAAATAGGATCTGCCTATTTTGCAGTTTTCCCAAACCCAAAACATAATCCAATAATACCTTATTACCCTCACTTGAAAACATGCAAACTGCATCCTCTCATTAGACTCATGGTGTGGTTTCCTAGAAGTACCAAAAAGTGAAGCGGGGTTGTATTCCAATAAACACGTTTATTCAAACTCATTGGATTTTATTCTTTTAACTTAACTGGGTAATCAAATACAGCTTGCATGTCTTTGTATTATCTGTGTATCACCAAAGATTGTTTTCCACTGAATCAAAAAATTTGGAACACACAAAGCTGACACTGCCACTCCTGTTCCGTCATGAATTACTGTAATGCCTACAGAAGCAGATTTAGCCTCGCTGATTAGCTATTTTTGAGAAAGGGGAAAACTGAGTCATTTTGAATTTTTGCCAAACTGTCCCTTGAAGATGTAACACCAAACAAACAATAGTGGGCAAAGAAGCATATTGTGAAAGCACAGTTTCTGGCTAGTGACGTTTAATAGCCTTTATTAAATAATCTGATTGATCAATGCCAAACATTCATCCACATGGTCACCAAGATGCCCGAATTCTGTAAGTTTCTAGATTAGAGCACAGATAATAGGCCACTACAAACCAAATCAAAATAATTGATTTTTTCTGTGTCAGCAAGCAAAGCGCAATTGGATTATGGTTTTCTAATGCAGTTTTTTTTTATCCTCTCGCTGTGTCAGACCGAGTTTTATCATTCCACTAAGAGCTCATTTCCCAGTCTATCTGAAGGCAGAACTCTGAGTCAGCCTAGTTACTGAGTCCTGACAACGCAAGCCTCCGCGTCAGGCCCTTCTGTGCCTGCGTGAGTCACACACGCTCCAAGAAGGAACAACAGATATGAGACAAAAGGCGCACACCAGCACAGATAAGAGCATTTTACAAGCCGAAACTCAAATCCAGTCACGAAAGGCATACACACGTGAAAAGCCCATACATACACGTGCGGTTTAAATATAACCTCCATCTTTTCTTTTTACCAGCTGAAACTGTGCCAGTCAAACTAAAAAACAATCACAGCTTTTCACAAAGCTGCCACGCAGGGACTGACCAACATGAATTTTATGATCAGTGTAAATGTTGATGTTAAGGAGGCAAAAACTATGATAGCGGATATTACAGCAGATCAATACGGTCAGAAATAGTATTTTTTAAACACTACCATCAGTTAAACAGCTCCTCACTGATATGATATAACATGGCCAAATATAACTGTCAGTTCTCAAATACACAGGAAAACCTCACAACGACTAATAAAACAAATACGGCAGCATGACAAAACTGCACATTTCTTTGTGGTTTTGTTAGATTTTATTAGATCTATTTGATTTTTCATCAGTTCTCTTCTTAAAATGTTCTCTTCTTTTTTGCATTATGGCATGGATCTGGATTTCTACATAATAGCACTATATGTTACATACAGGCACTAGGGCTGTCAGAATTGATTACTTGTTTTAAAAAAAATCTAAAAACATACATTCTTGATGAATTGGCTTAGTATTAGAGTCTTAACAACACTGTACCGCTTAAGTGAAGATTCACGGTAAATGCAAGGCAAAGATTATTCCATTTAAATATCAGTTACAAGCTTCAAAGTGCCTAAAATGTCCATGTTTAATAGAGCTGGCCTATTAAACCTAGTGTGGGAAGTGAATAACACTGTTGCCATGGCACCACAGAAGTGCCAGCAGAAACTAGTGAGGCCAGAAAGTAAACATTTCAGCACTAAGTGCGTCTATATAATGATACCTTTGGGCTTGACAAGTTCATGAAATGCCTGCCTCAAAGTAGTATTAAAATGACAAACTGCATAAAGCTGGATTTGCTGATGCAGATACTTTGATAGTTGACATTTTAAGCTGTCTCACTGGTGTCTCTTTCAGGAAGAAAAGACCTGATGGGGTCACATTATTTATATATATATTGTTTTGCCATGGAGTGTTATTATTAGGTATTTTCAATGAGCTCATTTCCATCTTCTTAGTATTTTGGAATGTCTGAGACGTTCTGTCTTTTGTTTTTGGTTTTTAGACATCAAAAATACAATAGAAAACCTTAATTAACTCTTTATCGCAGGACAGATACACTTGTCAAAGCTTTAAACTGGCTGGCCAACATATCAATCAGGATCACAGGACATAAACAATCCCAACATTTGGGTATGCTGTCCCAATGCACTCTTGGTCTAAACACATTACCAGTCAAAAGTTCTTGCATGCTACAGGTTCTTACAAATTATCAATTTATTTCATAAACTACAGATTGTTACTTTTGTTAAGCACTGAAAAACTATAAATAAATGTCTGACATCCTATTAACTGGTTGTGTGGTGATGCAGAGTCAAATTCTAGACTGACCTTTAACTTGTTCATCTCATTGGCTTGACAGCTTGTTAAATATCTAACAGTTGTCTGGTGATCCACATTATCGTCATATTAGATAGCTTTTAGTAGATCAGTAGGGATGAATAAAATGACCTTTTCTGGCTAATAACAAGTACTGTACATTTATTAATTAGGAAAGAATACTGACTATAGTTTTAACAAATGTTAAGTGAGTAACATACAAAATGTAGAAAATCTCAGTATGTGACAAAACTTTCGACTGGTAGTGTACATCTTCCTCTGTTGCCCCCCACAGCCCACCTTCACACACACACCGCCCTCTCTCACCTCCCGGAGTGCAGGTTGATGAAGCAGTGGGCAAGGCAGGCCACAAACTCCTGGTCGTGGTTTCCGGGGCCCAGCACTAGGTTGCGGTTTACGGTCAGAACGCGTAGAGAGTCCAGCAGGGCCACCTGCTGCGCTACGGTCTTATGTGGCCGCGACAGCTGGTAGAGGATGGTGCGGTTCAGGCAGTGGTAGATGGAGTCCAGAGACAGACCTTGTGAACGACGCTTAGACTGAGGGAAGTAAACAAAGAGGGAATTAGGGAATTTCACACTGTTGGTGCTAAGTACATCAAGAATGCAACTGTTGGGATATAATTGTGTAAGAGAAAGAGGGGAGGGGTTGATAAGGACTAACAAAAACCCATGAAAGGATTACACCATTTATACCTGTGAATGAAACCCAATTGAAAAACTACAAGGTAATTTCAGTCAGACTGAGCAGTTACAGGGTTTTAACTACAGTTTTGCCTATAGAGTTGCTGGAATGCATCGGTAAGACAAGTGAAGGAAAATAAAGCACCATATTTCTAATTTCCAGTGTTACGGTGTTTTGACTTCTTAAGGTCTATCTTTAAAAAGGCAATAAGTGGAATTATTGTTTTTCCTTTTGTTTGTTTTTGAATGCATGAGCACTAAGCGTGAGGCACGACATTGTTTTTAACAACGTGGAAAGAATATGGGAAGAAGATGCAAGGGAAGAAGAAATTGATTAATTAAGTGGTTGCATTGTTTGAGCCAGGGCAACAACCCACTCAGCTTAAAAAAAGAAGGGAAAAAAAAAGGTTTACAGGCTAACAGGGGCTCAAGCGGTGAAGCTCTGAAGTTTCTGTTGCAATGTGTTTTACTGATTTTAATGCTTATAGCTCCAGACTAAGTAGCAAACACACAAACCCTGAACTCTGAAAAACAGAATGTGTTCAAATGTATGTTTTCAAAACTTCACAAGTAGGTTTTTGTGGGATGCAACAAAAACATCAGAGGTCTATAATGAATAGTACAACAAGTACACTTTTTATCATTTGTTTTTCTTAATCTGTCTCATAGGCTTCATTGTTTTGTTTTTTTTGCATGTTTAGCAGGCACATTTTTGGCAATCACAATGTTGCTGCATTTGGTGAATTTTATTCTGATCATTTCAGTTTATTTCAGAATCACTTTAAGATGATGGGTTTCTTAAATTTCAAAGATTTAAAAATAAAAAAAAAAACACCCTCACAGGAGTCATGTTAACAGAGTTTTCTTTCAATCTGAAGTGCACGTCATAGACTATTAAGCTCCGTGAAACAAACTAAATGAGTTGGTTTTGGTGGCTGTTTGAAGTGTAGGGGACTAATTTAATAAACATTCACAAAGAATGTGCTCATCTGCTCATTAGAGCAAAGTACACTCGGTCACGGAACATTCACACCGACTCCTTTGGCGAACAGATGTCTTTCTGTGTCTCTTTCTGTCAGACCGTGCAACGCACTTTTATTAGCATATACAGATATCAGAATTAAAAGGATGGGAAACATTCACATTGCAAATTTTTAGACATTAAAAAGTTATGTGTGGCTCATCCTGGCCTGCTCTAGTGAATGAATGACGGCTCAGTGAATGACGGCTCACTTGACCGCATTAAACAATGGCAGAGGAAAAAACTCAATACGCTTTACTTCCAACCAAGAAGCGATTGAAGTTTGCTGTATGGGAGTTTCTTTTGGATACCCCAAGAATACAGAGGGATGTATTCAAGATGATGGGTCTTTTTGTGTCTTTAAAAAAAAAAAAAGAGAGAAGTAAGTAAAAGGTAAGAACATTCTAAAGAATGTGATTGTCTACACTGTGAAATTAATACTTGCAAAATAATCGAGATAATCATGAAACTGTAATTATTTCCCAGGCGATAATCATTCCATCGAAATCTATAATCCTGACATCCCTACTCATACTACTATGGCCTGATCAGATTTTAGCTGAAATATTCACACAGAAACTCTGTTCTGTACATTTGCAAGTCAGATCATGCATATTTACTACTTTTATGATTTTTATGAATTTCATTCAGTATTGTATTGGATTGTTTTCATTTTATTGAGTATTTAATCATTCCTTGTCTACACTATACAGCACTTTCAGCTTAGTTTCCACATATGGACTGAATGGACCAGGGAATTAAAGATATGTTTAAAAATGTTAACAGTGTTTACATTCAACATTTAAATTGTTAAAATCAAGGAAAATGCAGTTTTCCAATATATAGGCCCTTTAAAATGCACAAATACAAGCAATATAATTATTAAAATATGAACTAAATATGAACTACTTTTTATTATTATTGTTTTTTGTATTATTTTGGGAGCAAGCATTCCATCTCATTTTCTAATATCTAGATGTCTGGATGAAAGAAAATACATAATAATAATATTAATAACTGTATTAACACATTAGTTCTCAATCCAGGTCCTGGTGTGGCACAAGAGTACCCAGTCTTATTCCTGGTGATCTTCTAGCCTGCTCCAACCCTGATCCATGTAAATAAGGACTTCAATGAAATTTGAATATTAGAGTCAGGTGTGTTGGATGTGAACCAGGTGCGGTGGATTTGAGCAACCCTGCTGTAATGTTTTCCATGCTCTTACAAACCCAGTTCATCACATAAAGGGCTTGTTAATTAGTTAGAACAGATGTGTAAGCAGTGGAAACTCTAAAATGCAGTGGTGTTCCAGGACCACAATTGAGAAAGCACTATATTTAAATGCAATTAAACATTTAACCAGTACAATTATAATTACAGTAGTATTAATTCCACTTCACATTATGCACATTCACATTATGCAACTTTGCCTGTGATTATTTATTGCTGCTGCACTACTTTGTCTTCTATGTCTTTTATGTCTCATGTCTTATGTTTTGTCTGCGAAGGAGGGGTTTCAAGTAAGCATTTCATTGTGCTCTGTATGTTGTACGTTGTACATATGACAGTAAACCTAAACTTCAACTAACTTCATTTTCTGTCAATATAATCCATAAATCAACATAATTTAGTAACTCTAATCTGAAATCGGTCTTTGTAAACCACTGGTCCATGGTTCATGTGTTTGTCACTGTTTCCCCACCTGACTGATGAGCTGCACGATAAACTCCACCACAAGTTTGGACTCTTTGTTGAACATGCCCTGCCAGAGCTTATCCACCACCCGCTGTGTGAAGTAAAACACGTTGTTGACAAGGACCTGGTAGCTTCCCCCAGTTGTGATGGGCATAGATCCATCTTCTCCTGTAGGAAAGTTCAGACACATGTCAAAGGGCTGCCGGGGAAAAACATTATGCAGGACATCATGTCTTCTTAAATAAATCAGGGGTCAGCACAATATGTACCAACACGTTTAATGATGAACTAACCAAGAAGAACGTCTGCAGCTAGGAGATGTTCCATCACACTGTCCAGGATGTAAGACTGGAACTCTTTTTGTTGGGTTCTGGTGGAGCGCTCAGGGGACGCCTGCAATGAAACATCAAGTCAGCAAATTTTTCCTATGCATCAAAACACAGTCGACCCCAGTGAAGTCGTGGTTCAGAGTTTGCGGGCTCAGTCGTTCACGGATTTTTTCTTAGAACCGAACTAATAATTGCTAATATAACTGCTAATAACCGCAAATAACCTGCGCATTTTTTTTTTGCTTTTTCCGTGACGATATATAATTATTCATGCATTTTAGTGCTAAATTATTAAGAGAAATATAATTGACTAATTTTGCAACATAAATATTAACGCAAATTTAGCTAAATTTTCATATAAAATATGACAGTATAAATCTTTTAGTCTTTCTTTTAGAGAACACAATATACTGGTTGCATATATTGGTTGCTGCGTCTCTGGCAGATTCAGACTGACCATTTTTGTTATTTAATATACAATGATTATTTAAACATTACAAGCTAGTTGCCAAGAGGTATTTTTGGACGTTTTAAAGAATTCTGAGCACATTATTAAACAATAAATAATATATTGTCATTATCTATTTACTGTAGTCATTTTTGTCAGGTCATCTGCCTTGAGATTTGATACCCAGTTTTGAAGGAATACACTTAATTCTTAATGCTATATGGCTGTTTTTGTTTTTTACAGCTCTGGCTTTTTTTACAGAATTTTTACAGCTCTGTTGACCAACCTGGACATGCCTAAACAGTCTTAATTTATTTTTATTCATAAGCCAACTAATGATTTGGAAATGGTGAAGTTGTGTAGAATTATGACATTATAATAATTTTATACAACAAAATGGGGCTTTAGCTGATAAAGTAATCATGATTCCAAACCTATGAGCACTAGTGTACATGACCTCTGTTCTGACTGGCTACCTTGTATTGTGCCTCTTCACCTGTTACACCATGTATGTTGTGTAACACATTTGCAGCACAAACTGGCAGATTTAAAACCAACCAGAGTCTGAGGAGTTTAGCAAATTTAGCAATACAGAAAATGGTTGGCAAATATCAACATCCTGGACTAATCCCTTGGTGAGGTGTTACTTAGTCTGATACTTAGTCTGATTATTCAATAACATCAGAGTCTAAAAGTGATCAGGCAAATGAGGTAAATAAGTGTTTGCGTATTCATTTGGGATCTTTTTACTTAATAATAGATTAAGCGACAACTGAAACTTTGTTTCGATATACTTAATAACGTCTCTCTTTCACTCTCTCAATCATATATGTATGTGATATGCGCGCATATTAGTCACTTAACCAGCACTTGTCTTTGGACAAATTACTATTTGAGTCAGTCAGTTAACAGACATTACTTGGTTCCTCCAATAATTTCAGGGGCTTCAGGTTCAGTGTGTTACTGCAGAACTGTGATTTTCAAACGTCTGAGTTTAAGATGTGATTAAGAGACAGGTACTATTTTGGGCACTGTGCAAGTCTGTAATGAGATGAGTCAAATAAAGCACGAATAAAAGGTCATTACATAAAGCTCATTTAACACTGCCATACTTTCATCTTCTCCAGATCATCCTGTTCATCTGATTAAACGCCTTGTTAAAAAAAAGCAGTGTGGACTGGAACGTGGAACAAATCTTCAGGTGGAAATTTTCAGGGACTGCCCATTCCTTTCAGATGTCTGTATTCTTTGAAAAACTAAAACGAGATATTTGCTTCTTGAGAGTCAGGAAAGGCACTTACTTGTTATCCTCACCAATCTAATAGCTTAAATACAACACTCCATTTCATGTCAACATGAGTGGGGAGTACTGAACCACGGTGCGCTGAATGGGTGGTCAAATCCAACATTAATACATTTAGGCTTTAAAAACAGTTAATATTTTCTTGTATAAATAAATACATAAATAAATAAATTCGTAAGAAAATCACCTTCCAATACCCACACATCCATTTTAAAAGAAAATGTAAAAAATATATATATTTCCTTTATTTAAAAAGATAATTTTGTAATTATTTAGTATGCCGGCAGTCTCACCTCCAGCAGAAGGTCTATAATGGGTGTTTGCTTGCTTGCAGGGGTCAAACACAGGTTGTCCATGATCAGCACCCTCATGAAATCAAAGACATACTTCTTGGCAGGGTGATTGGTCAAGTAGGTTTTGGAGCCCACGTTGCAGTACTCGGACTGGCTGCGGTTCATGCCTGTGTCTGCCACGAAAGCTTTGAATTCCTCTGTGGGTGAGCCGGCCTCGTCATCCAAATCACTAACCTGAGACAAAGGATAAAACTTTATATCAAGCATGTTGTGCAATACAGCACTTCATATACAGCCTAACATAATCTGGAAAATATAAAGCAACCTGAAACAGAAAACATTCTTTATTGCAGTGTTTCACACCTTACACCTTTGTGCGCTGATGTTAATCTGCCTGCCTCATGGACCTGATGATCAACGTGACACAATAATGCAAATTCACAAGACGCATAAGAAACATGAAAACACAGGAGCGTACCATTTCAGAGTACGGGCGGATATTAAAAGGAAAGACAGCGGCAGCCAGGGCACACAGGAAGTCTGGGCTGTGCCACATGGGACCCAGGTCAGGGACATTGTGGTAGAGGTAACGGAAAAATTGCATCAGAGTGACTGGGTACTCCCTCAGCCAAGAGCCCTCCTCCTCAGACTGCCAAGGCTATGGGGACAAGAGGCACAAATATGAACAGAATATTACATACAGGAACAGTTTAACAACCTTAGAAGCTGCAGTTTTCACCGGTTGTAAGAAAACTGTTGTTTATGTATTACATATATATATTTTTTACATACATGCATATATGCAATTTTTTCACTCGTAGCTCATTTAAGCATGCTGAGATTTTTTTTATTTTTTTACATTTTTTGAAAAGCTCTTGCTTAACTGAAATACAAAGCATCCATTAAATTTTTCTGTTATTGTTAAACATTCAAACAAACCAAACATCAGAAGTGCAAACGACAACATGTTGATACAGAATGTAAACTCATACAGCAATCAGCCTGCAAAACTGCATTAAAATAAATGTAATTTGTGACCATCTTATAAGTGGTAGTAGATGTCTTTTGCAAATAACGTTAGTCATCCCGAGTTCAAAAGATTACATCAAAATATAACCTAAATAAAAATGCTATATCTGCTGCTAAATCTTCGTCTGTTCCAACTGAGGTGATGAAGGAGCTTGGGCTTTACCAGGTTGAGCATGCTGCGCAGCATGGCCAGCAGAAGGAAGGCTGCCTCCGTACACACATTGTGAATGGAGCCCACCACCGTAGCACTGGAAGCTGGTATGCCAAAGATGAAGGACCAGATGGAGTCTAGGTCAAACTGTGGAGACAGAGAAAACATATCACTCAGTACAACTTTTCAATTAAACAATCAAAATAAATGGTTTTACATTGTCACTTAACAATGGTTTCATTAAAGAATCTGAAAGAATCATTAAAAAAGCTAATCAAATGCTTTCAAAGTTAATTTTGAACTTAACAGTGGTTTCTCAAAGACATTGTTAATTTTGAACTTAAGAATGCTTTCTCAAACCATCTCTGAAAGAATAATTAAAGAAGCAAATCAAACGCTTTCAAATGTAATTTTTAATTTAACAGTAAAGCCTATCTAATTAGATACTTAATGAAAAAATAAAACTAAAATAACTGTTAAATAAAGTGATTATCAATAACATTAAAGTATGAAACCATGCTTTACTATGTATCAATACAAACACATGCAGTTTTCAAGCTTTTACTATATAGCAGATATATCATGCACACAGCTAACATAATAGAAAACACACAAATGTAACAAATATAAGTGGTGACAGCATTCTTTAGCCAATCACAAACCTATGTGTCTCTTTTTCCATGTAAGTGTATTTTGGGAGAATACTTTAGTCACTAGCGTTTCAAACTATTTCTGCCAGCGCTGAATGCCTTTGCATTTTGCACTTTCTTTGCAGAAAAGTTTCCAATCAAAGTATACAAATATGAGTTTTTAAAGTTCATTAAAAGCAAAAAGGGAGAAAGGTTGAGAGAAAAATATCAAATAAATTAAAGGGTGGTCTCTAACTTTTCCACAGTAGTGTATATGGTTACAAATACACCCATGGCACATAGTATATATATATATATATATATATACACACATACACACACACTCACACACCCATAGTGTACACCCATATACACCCATAGTTCATAGTACATATATTCATTTTCTGTTTATTTACTGTCTATTTAAATTAGCAGTTGTTTCACAAAAAACATATTCCCTTCATAAGTGAACTTAGCCCACGTAAGGGGATTCTGACTCTCTCTCTGAGTTTGAGTAATGGAAGCAGATGGTGTTACACTGCATGTTGGCTATACAGTATTAGTGTGAGGTAATAATAATACAGCAGCTAGATTCTACTGTACTTCCGTAGGCACGCAATAAAGTATTCAAAATGTGAGAGCCAGAGTAATTAATCAGGAAAATGGTTAGTAAATGCTGTACGTGTGAACAGAGAGAACTTCAACACACGAAGAGTGCACGAGGACTCACAGTTAGCACGGTTAGTAGGGAAAAAGGGTTGTATACTGACATGTACCTGCAGGCTGTCAGGCAGCTCAGTGACAGGCTGCTGCAGAAAAAGAGCCATCAGCAAGAAGTAGAGCTCAGGCACGTTGGTGTGTTTGGGAAGCAGCGTCTGCAGCACTGGAAACCCTGGGAAATGGCAGGCATCGCGGTTGATCTCGCGCAGCGTGGACCTGCCACCCGCACTACGGCCCACGTTGAAGCCTGAGACGAAAGGAAGAATAAGATACAGTCTGGAAACCAGCCATTTATTTGGTCCTAAAGGGAATTCTACAGCTTTTTCAAAATTTCTGCATCATTAACTTGTTGAAGGGGACCTATTATGCAAAATTCACTTTAGTTATAATAGGTCTATGGGCTATACAAAACATGTTTTTAAGTTCTTTGCACAAAATCACTCTCACATAAAGAGATATCACCAGCTCTATTCTTCACAGTTTCAGGCTTTTTCAAAGCGAGCCGTTTGGACGGAGGGCCCCCATGTGACGTCAGTAGGGGGGCAATTTACAAAGAACCGCCCCTCATCTGTCGAGACCCCACCCACTAGCCTGTTGCTTGACACCCCTTTCAGTGGCCATCTTGGGTCTTTGCAGCTTTATGTATGCTGAATTCAGCCGTGACTGACCACTGCAGTGGCAAAAACTCGCTCCACCCAGCTGGCCAATACTCGCTCAAAACACAATAATACAACCTCCGCTATTGGTTAAGGCAAAGAAATGAAAATACACCAATCATGGCGTACAATTTTCTGCCTTTTCCAGGTGTTAAGTGTCCCAATACTTTTGTTCACCTAGTGTATCTCAATCGTTCTCCCTCCCTTCCTTCCTTCAGCCTGATCACCCTCCAGGCTAGGAACACTGTCACAGATTGAAGGGATGGAAGGAAAGAAACACTTTCACTGGTGTTAAGGACATGGATTCTAATGTAAAATCCAGAAGTTAAATGCACAGTTTTAGCATGGGATGGGTGGTGCGTGGCCAGCAACAGTTTATTTGCATAAAAGGGACAGAGCCCTGAAATGGCTCGTTTTGAAAGGGACTGAAACTGTCAAGAATTAAGCTGATATGTCTTTATGTGAGAGTGATTTTGTTCAAAGAACTTCATGAAGATGTTTTGTATAGCCCATAGGCCTATTATAACTTGTTTTTTTTTAAAGTGAGTTTTGCATAATAGGTCCCCTTTAAGATAACATTTAAGTTATTCAGAGTGAAGTTGTTGTTGTTGCTGGTGGTGGTGGTGGTGACAGGAAGATGTCTGAAGTATTTAAAAGCGCTAGAAGTTTCCTCAAAGAAAGCTATTGCATTAAATGGTGGTGAATATGCTGCCTGAAACAGTGTTTGATAGTTCTGAGATAAGGTTTTGCCTTACAATATATTTTTAATCCAATCGTGTTAAGAGGCATTTGCAGTGTATTCTAAGGCATGACAGTACCCAAAGAAAGCCTGATGTTTTCAGATTTACCAGTTTTTTACCATTATCAACATTACCTAAGAAAAATCACCACCCCTAAATCAGTTTTAACACAAAGCATTACTGTACACCAAGCCACTCTTTAATTTTGTTTGTAGATTTTGGGAGAAACGGGAGAACGGGAGAATTCCTTTTTGTATACACATTATGTAATTAATTGTTAAAAATCGTAAACTCTCGGACAACAGCATTCTATGATACAATCTTGAACTAGATTCGATTTCTGTATTTAAAACAACCGACACACAAACTAAAAATGCTTTTAATCAAAGAAGTCTTTAGATGCAAATGACTGTTGACAGGTATATAATGCATGTCTCCTACACAACAAAAACCAGTGAACTAAAGGACAACATTGGGCAGGGAATTGCTGACCACCTGGCAGTTCAAACAGCGGGTCTTTTTAACCGTCACTGTGAATATGTAGCACTGAGAATCCATTTCATATGGGTTCAATATTACTTTTTTCAGTTTCTGCAAACTTGCACAGTTCTTAGTTGGAACTACTGTCACGAGCCAGGAGCTAGGAGTCCCGCTGTTCTTGTTTTAGGAATTTTCACCCACTCTTCCTCGCAGAATGCTAGTTCTGCAATATTCATGGGCTGTCTTACATGCCCTGCATCTTCCCACAGATTTTCAGTGATATTTAAATCAGGGAAATGTGAGAGCCATTCCAAAACCTCCAGCTTGCATTTCTTAAAGTAGGTCATGGTGGATTCAGAAATATGATTTGGATCACTGTAGAAGTGTTTTCAGCTTCAGTTTCTTCAATGTCATCATTGCTTGTATTTGCTGACATTTAGTAAAATCCATTCTTCTATTTACTTGTACAGTCTTCCTTGTTCAACTGGCTGCCACACAATCCCAAAGCTAAGCTCCAATACATCTGTATCACACTTAACAATTGGTGGTCCCTAAAAATCCTTGATCTTCATCATCCCACAGAAGTCTTACAGCCAAACTTTCAGGTCTGTCTTCCCTCACTCACCCAGCACTGTGCCGATCTTGTTGGTGAGCACTGAGTCGGTGTGGTCGAGCCAGCCTCCTCCAGACAGACCCTCTTTGAAGCGGCTCAGAATGGACTGATTGCTGAGCAGCACAACCAGAATCCAGAGTGCTGCTGTCACTGTGCTGGAGTGAACATGCTCCTCCATAAACATCAGAACCCAGTCAAAGCCCAGCGTGCGCACCAGCTCCTCACACGCCCTGCAGGGGGGCAGCAAAGAAGGGAGAGGTTAGATCACCTTGCAGTCTTCGGCTATTACTTTTCAATTAAATTAGAAAAAGACCTGTGAAGAGATTATAATACAAAATTAACACAATACTTCATTACACTAATTACTAACTAGTATTTGAATACATTTTGCAACAATGCGAGTGTCTTTTGTATAAAAAGTAGGTTTTGCCAGAACAATGACTACAGTTTTATTTCAAGGAAAACTTTAGTGCTGGAATGAAATGGGGTAATGTACCAGGACATATTACAGGAGAATGTAATCAACAAAGAAAGGGGAGAAAGAGGATATTTCAACAACTACTACCCCAAATACACAGTAAAAAACTAATTTCTTATAAAGGTCATTAGAGAGACCCTTATAATGTTGAGAAATTGAAGACTGTTGGCCAGGAGGAATGAGGCAAAGCTGAACCACTATGCTGCAAAAAGATAAAAAAGCTGTAACTGCCAAGAATGGTTTTGTAACAAATAAGTCAAAACACATCACAAGTGCACATTTAATGTGGATATTTGCACTGGAAGTATATTGACTGGGAGTGTCAGAATACTTTTCCAGACATGGTATCGCTAATATAGAGACACACTTGACTCAATTTATGATGACTTCCCTTGACCAGATATCATGATTTGCAGTGGATTCTATGAATGAGGTCCCTTACTGGGCATTAACGGTGCATTTCTCTTTAGAGCTGAAGAGCAACTTGAGCAGGATGTCCAGCAGCCGGTTGCGCAACAGGATAATGTTAGAGGACAGTAAACCTCCAAAGTCGTCGTCATTCCCTAAACAGACAGTAACACAGTTAGACCACTGGAAGTTACAACTCAAGCCCCCTTTAAAGCTCAGTTTCTTTAAAGCCATCTCTCGTCATAACTGTCTCACCTCCATCAATCTTCTCCTCATTGTTAACCTCCATAACCACAAACTTCTCACAGACTGCAAACGTGGGTAAGGTGGAGGAAATGAACTGCCCAAACCTAAAAGGAAACAAAAATCATGTTACAGACAAACACTAGGAACTAGGCGTCTTTCAATAATAAAGTTTATTCAAGACCCAATAAATTTAAGCATACTTAGAGGCTTCATAAGCATTAAAATTTTTATTTCTCCAAAAACTGCACATACTGGAAAAACAGAAATCTTTGGCAAGGCTGGAACAGCATCCTTCTGAATGCTTGATGTTTGATTTCAAAAGCAAATAGATAAACTAGTGATTTTCAGAATATATTGTATAAATTATATTATGTTTATTGGGTGGAATAAACCATGTCAGAGGATTAAGAGATTCTGTCTTACTCTTGCGTGAAACAATAATCCTAGTAAACATCATTCAAAATATAAAACCTGAACAACACTGGTTGCTATTTGACAGCAATGTGTGTTTGAATGTGGTACCGGAGCAGGTCGTAGGAGTTGGGAAAGCCCTGTAGCAGGAGGCTGAGGACGTTACTGATGGCAGCGATGGTGGGCTGAGACAGCGACTGGTCCCTCAGGGTCAGTAGCAATTTGGGGATCAGCTGGAACTCCCGTAACAGCTTGGCATTCTTAGCAGCCTCGCTGGAATCAGAAGATATGAGTCTGAGTAAAGTCTAATAAAAATGACTGATTCTAAAACTGACACATCCCTATATAAAATGGACCTAAACGCCAATCAAAAGCTCCACTAGAAGCCTACCCCAAGTCCTTTTCATTAAAATACGATGCCATTTTTGATTCTCTTTCTTGCGAACACTATTTATTAATGGCTGGCATATACTAAATGGGTTTTAAAACATTTTTGATGGTAACCAGGGAAACCACACAATCAGTGGACAAAAAGAGAACATCTGAACTGCTCTGACTTGAGTTTTATACAGACGATGCAGTCCTGAAAAGTCTCACCTGGATTCTGTCAAAAGCTCAATGAAATGCTCAAAGAGGGACAGGTGCAGTTCATATGGTGCGTGCAGCCAAACCTGTGGAAAAACATCAGATGTCTTACATCTGTCTTTTATGAGAAACAGACCATCAAAACAATAAGAGCATTAAATAGATTCCATAAATGCATAAACGTGAGACATGCGGATACTTCTCAAGATGCTACAGTTCTAAACCTCAAAATGCTGAATTTCACCTCCAAAGAAAACCATTATCAAAGATAACCATTCATTATCAAAAATAACCATTATCTCGACTGAGTGATCTTGAATGGCCACTGATGATCTGAACCTTGACAACAGTTCAGATAAAAACTTTCCCTTTTAAAAAATGACCCTTATCCAAATGTAGTCAATTAGACATTAGTTAATACTATTAATTGTCACCTCTGTAGGATCTGTGCTGTAGGATCTGGCGTTTCAGTGGTTCGGACAAGTTTGTCCAGCACATCCCACAGATGCACGATCAAATAAAGATCTGGAGGATTTGGAGGTCAAGCCAACACACTGAACTCATTGTCATGTTCCTCAAAGCATTCCTGAACAATTTTCAACTGACATTAAGGATTACCGTTACCATGAAGGGCTGTACTTGGTCTGCAACAATGTTTAGGTATGTGGTATCAAAGTATCATCCACATGAATAGCAGGACCCAAAGTTTCCCAGCAGATCATTGCCCAGAGGATCACACTGCCCACACCGGACTACCGTCTTCCTATAGTGCAGCTTTGTGCCATCTCTACCCCAGGGAAGTAATACACTCACTCAGCCAATCAAGTCATATAAAAGAAAACATGATCCTGCCTTTCCATCATAACCCTTGGGGCTGGTCAGAGATATAACTAGCAGGGTGGGGGTGGGGCTTCTGGTGGTAGTATAAAATATGGGAAAATAGACATTTTAAGACAAGACAATACATTTTTATTTTTGAATAACTGATTGTTCAAAACTCTGGACTCATCTCTGCTGCATACCAGGAACACAAGACCTGCTACAGATGCCCTGACCCAGTCGTGTAGCTATTACAATCTGGCGTTTGTTAAAGTAAATCAGACCCTTACACCTGCTCATCTTTCCTGCCTCCAACACATCAACTTCGAGAACTGATATTTCACTTACTGCCTAATACAGACCACCCCTTGACACTGTAACACGATAATCTGTAGCTGCGTGTACATGGACACTTTTTTCAATCCGATTAAATTTTATCGGATTAAAAGAACCCAACCGAACTGTTTACATGAGCGTCAAATAAAGAGATCCGTGTTTGTTCCACGTTTACATGTTCCAGACATTTAAACCGATCGTACATTATTTTGAGAAGCGCTGTGGTAGACCTAGGCTACTTTTCTGGTACAGAAAAAGACAAAATCCTCTGTCTGAGGCTTCCTTTCTCCTTGTTTATCCTCTGTTGCGTGTCAGAAGCATTTTAATATGGGGGTGTATTTCACTCGGCATCTCGCATTCTGGTGTGCCGCATTAACGAAAACGCTCACTTTAATACTGATGATGAGAAATAGCCAAATAATATGTTTAATCAGACAAAAATATATTTTTTTTAAATGAGAAGAGTCTAGATAGACAGACAGATCTTTAGAGGTGCATAGAGCCAGTTTATACAGTCTGGATCTAACACTGAGAAATGCTACCGTGCATCAGGACACAGGTTACTTCAGATCGTGCCATGCCTACAGCCTGTGGTGATTCTGCTGATGTTTCTGTTTCTGATTTTACGACCATCCAATCTCTCCATGATACTGAACTGTTTTAACATATCCAATAAAAACGTAGTGTCAGTGACTGGCCAGTTTTTGTTTTTATTTCGTTCACTGCTGCACCTGAGGTAAACTCACCCAGCTGGGGTAAACTTACTTGGCTACTAGCTAGCAGCTGCCTGCTGCGAGCTCACGCACATGCACAGGAACAAGGGAAGTGTTCTAATGATCGTTTGCCTGTTTACATGAGCAGTTTCCTCGATCGATCGGGTTAAAAGAAAGGTCTAAACCACTTCAGTGGAATCCGATTACTTGAACCGTTTACATGGGACGTTTTTTTTTTTTTAATCGGTTTCCGTATTTAATCGGATTAAAAGTGAAAAAAGTGTCCATGTAAACTGGGCTAGTGTCACTTCTCCTGTTCTTGGTTTTAATGTTGTAGTTGATCAGTGTAGACTGGTTTTAAAAAGACAAATAACAGAATGAGGAGGAATAAGCCACTGCTACAAAAAGAAAAACTGTCGCACCTCAAAGTCACACAGCAGGTCCTGGAAGGCAGTTGAGTTGGGGATGATAGAAGTTTCATGGCCGCTGTCTACCGTGCCCACCAAAGAGAAGGTCAGGTGCAAAATGTGGCTGTTCAGCAGAGAGCGCTTTTTCTTCAGCAGCATTGCTAGCAACTGCAGACAAGAAAATACAGTTAGTATAGACTAACGTCTGACTGGCATGAAAAATCCATACATTATTGATTTTACGAGGCTATGAATTGAAATAATCAACAATATCTGTCAAATTTAACTTCAACTAAAACTACTGGTTAATAAAATTGCAGTGTCTAAACAGCGCTTTACAGACTGACATGGCTAAGTTCCAAGCAGAAATGTACAATCCATGCTAACAGATTTTACATGTTTTGGTTACTCTAACCAACCAATTGATTTTTGGCCTTCATATGAACCAGTTCAGCCTTATATTGCTGTAATTTAGTTAAATAGGGGATGACACATATTTTGTTAAAATGCTAAAAATATCACGATACTTCAGAAAGATACACAATGTCAAAACATTTGATTAGCAGGAATGGACCAGTGGTGCCGTCTTAAAAAACTCTCAACATGGTGATGTTAATTCAGGGTTTCATACCCTGTTTTGCACTAAATCAATTTGAACAGGCCTAAATTTCTACAAAACATATAGATGGCCAGTGTTATTTAAGTACTGGCAGTACCTGAACATGCTCAGAAATGTAACATAACTTATGATAACGATAAACACTGTCATACCACACAGCTCCAGTTGTAAAACTGTCTAGGGACAAAAGCTTATACCAATAAAACCAGAAGTCATCAATATTGAATGAATCTCAAAATGCCATTCGTGCACTCCTTTCCCCTCAATCTCTCATGTCTGTACTTGATGCTGTTCACAAATGCTTTGATAATGGCTGTTTGTATTTGAGTCTGACAAAGTGGACGGCTTCCTTTCTCACCATTAAATATGAGTGCAATTAAAGCTGCAGTGTTGTCAGTCACTGTCTCAGGACTGCTGACACTGTAGCGATGAAATGGTCACATCACTCCAGCCGAATAAGTCACTTCAATAAAACACAATCTCTCCTAAAAACTGCAAGTGTTTCACACTGCACTACTTGCTGTAATGCAACAGAATGTCCACATCACGTCTTTGAATTATCAGATCATCCCCACCGATATTCTTTCCTAACTACACCATATGGACAAAAGAATTGGGACACACCTGTTTTTCAGGGTTCTGGCTAGGCTCCTTATTTCCAGTGAAGGGGAATCTTAATGCTTAAGCATAACAAGAAATTTTGAACAACGCCATGCTTCCAACTTTGTGGATACAATTTAGGGAAGAACCGTTTCTATTCCAGCATGACTGTGTCCCAGTGCACAAAGCAAGCTCCATACAGACATGGTTGGATGAGTTCAGTGTGGAAGAACTTGACTGGCCACACAGAGCCCTGACTTCAACCTCATCCAACACCTTTGGGATGAACTGGAATGGAGATTGTGAGCCAGACCTTCTCATCCAACATCAGTGACTGACCTCATAAGTGCTCTACAGAATGAAAAGGCACAAATTCCCACTAAAACACTCCCAACATCTTGTGGAAGGAAGAGTGGAAGCTGTTATAGCTGCAAAGGGGGACCAACTCCATATTAAAGTCTATACAATGTCATTAAAGTCCCTGTTGGTGTAATGGTCAGGCACCCCAATACTTTTGTCGATATAGTGCACCCCTGAACAACCTTAAAACATGAGTTCATTGCCACAAACTATGAAATGCTGCATGGTAGGGGTCTGTTGCCTTTTCAAATTCTGCTTTCATGTGCCACCCACTGTCACGGTGATCATACACGTAGCTGCATGCCTGTAGCTCACCTGATAACCTTTGATCCGCTCCATCTCTTTACTGGCCAGTGGGTTGCTCTTCACGACACACACCAGTGCCTTCACCGCTGCGTAGAGCCCCTCCACGTCTGAGGCCATGGCAACCAGGCCCAGGATGGCGGCAGCACCTCCAACATACTGCAGGTTGGTGGCCACGGGTTTGGGCACAAAGGCTCTTACGCCTGGGTGGAGAGAGAAATGAAGTTATGAATATATGAATACTGACAGACGCCACTTCTTTCAGATAACTTCAACTAAAAAGTGCCATGTTACCTATTCAGTTCCAACGGGGAATTACAACTATGGCTGCATTTTTGTCCATGATACAGTCATAAATTTTAATTATTTAAAAAATCAATAGTGTATTAAATCAGTGTGCATTACAATTAGTTTATTGTTTACTGTTTACTTCTTTCACTTCAAACAATTCAGCATTGAATGCTCCAACTTTTGCATACAATTCTACAGGTAAAGATGGGAAATTGCAATAAATAATTTTTGGGCATTAAATATATATATTAGAATATCTCGAAAAAACATTAAGCTCAACATTCAAAAAATGTATTGCATTTTCTGAAATCTAATTTATCTATTAAATCTCATTTATGTATGTGATTTCAGGCATACATGAATTAGATTTAATAGGCAAATTAGATAATTTCATATTTTTGCTATTGCAATTTTATGGAGAAGCCCTGAAATATTTGAAGCCCTTAAAAGTAACGTACATTCTACAATGTTGTCAACACCAAAAACATGCAGGCACTTCAGTAAGATGTGTCTTAACAAAATAAGTGATTTCATGTTGGCAGCCCAGGACTAATTCAGCTGAACACAGCTGAAGTCCATTTAATTGAACAAATCATGTCTGAAACCAAACCTAAATCACAATGTATCAAATCTTCTTTACTGCTTTTATGGTTGTTTGCATTCGCGCCATTTTGAACATTCTATAGTTTAAACAATTTGCTTAGTTGGCTAACTTTTACACAGTCCTGTTAAACACACACAATCTCTCTCTCTCTCACACACACAGAAACACACACACAGACACACCCTACCTATAAAATTTCAAATATTCAAACAAGGCATTTTTGGTCTACAGCCTTTCATTATTTTACATGATCATACAACCATACAACAGCTGAATTCTTACCCAGATAGCCAATAACTGCAGCTCCAATGGTTCTTGCCGGACCATTGAGATGTCCAGCAGCATTGTGTATGAGCTTGACCGGGGTCGCGTTCTCATGTGACGAAACTGCCAACTGTACACAGGATTGTTTTTGTTTTTTTTTAGAATTTTAATTTTGAGAATTTTAATTGATGTAACAACTAAAGACAACTAGATAAGAAATTAAGAAATTAACAGATGCACCACGGCTTTAAAAAGGATACCTTCATTAATAGAAACCTGCATTTTAAACCTTTTTTTTTTTTGGTGAAGATTACTCAGCATTCTACAGCTGAACTGCTCAGAACCCAAAAATTCCAGCCAAACTGTATTATTCCTCTGCTCTTCACTGCTATATTCAAGTATTTTATAAACTGTCCCCAAAATTGCACTGAAAAGCTTGAACTTTTAAATGCATTGAAATGCATTAAAAATTGCACCAAAGGTTTTAGCTATGGAGACATCTCCCACTACAGGTCTGTTTGAAGAAAGAGTTAATCACCTAAATCAAACAGACATAACCTAAATGTTCAAGTTATATGAACAAAAACAGAAAGATTCTGGACTCTTCCAAATGACAATAACTGATGTTTTGGTTTCTACACATAACCATGCTTGTGATCTAACTACTGACAATTCTTAAATATGCAAAAATACATATAGAAAAATTAAATCTAGAACATTCTATTTTATATTCAAAAATACGGTGTGAAGATTCACCTGCTTGGCAATGGCCTTGCTGTCAAGTTTGTTGTAGACCTTCCTAATCTTGGCTACAGTGAGGGCGGAGACTGAGAGGGCGTAGAGACTGAAGGAGACTTTCTCTTCTGGAACCAGCGCCACAGGACAGGGAGGCACAGCCTCAGCCTTCGAGTCTTTACCTGAGGGGCATGGCACAAACTTGATAAGGGTTAAGTATATCAATTATAAATCTCACGTTTAGTATAGGTATCAATTATATAACTACATCAGGAATAAGTATAAATCAAACAGATGAAGGTCAGATACGCTCTTATCATGGCGCAGCAGGGACCCATATGGACGGGACTTTGATTGAAAACCTGTTTCAAAGCATGAAATAACAGGTCCTGGGAAAGTATTTCATGTCACTGCTTGAAATACACTAACAAGCGCTTTGGAGGTTTTAAGGTTTGCTCAATGTTGCTATGACAACACTGAAAGGAGGAAAAAATGGACAACTAACTGACTAAACGGTCTTTGGAAACAGAGAATATCTCAATTTAACAACAGAACAAATTCTGCCATCAAAATCTTGGAGATCTATCCTACTGCCTGATTTAGCTCCAGGCCTAATAAATGGCTCAAATATTTCAAATGGTGCTAACACCAAACCACACACATTTCATCCCCTTGTTGTGATGCCAGCACTGAAACCTTTGAGTTTAATGCAAATTTGGAACAAAAGCCTTTTTAACAAGGGCTGGAAAAGAAAAGTGCCCAATCATTATTTAGGAAAAACCTGTTTTTCATTCCAAGGAATGAATATGGAACTTTGGATCATTTTGTAACATGTTCATATTCTACGGCTGCCTGTCACAAAACAAGAAGGAATTTTATTTTACTTAATTAAAAGGTAACAGTAAAAATCAAATGTTACTGAAAACATTTCACAGGAAGTTGTCCCAAAACTTTAGACAGGCAGCGTATTTTCCCATGAGATTAATTATGCGGCTCCACAAAGCAACTCACTGCACCGCAGTTGTCACTCACATGGCAGGTACACAGCCTGGAAGCTGCCCACGTAGTTGGGCCCCAGCTCGTAGACGGCGGCCACGCTGGCGGCAGGCAGCACCTCCTCCAGGAAGTGTGTGGGCCCCAAACGCCAAACCAGAGAGGAGAGCTGCCGCTGGGCTGGGGGGGTCCCGATATAGCTGTACACCGTGCTGACCACTGGCGGGTTCGCAGCCCCTGAGCCCCCCGGAGCACTGTGCACATAGTGGAGCTGCACAGAAAAACAGAGGCGAGGGTTGAAGTGAGGAAACATATCTGGGTAACGAGGAAGGAAGTGCCTTGCACCGTCGATATGGTTTATGTGCGAGTTAGTTGTGGCATCCGTTGTCGCTTCATCTAGCATCAGAGGGAAGCTGTGGTATAATCAAAGGTAGACCACAAAGAAGTCCCTGATGAAAGCCCTGTGTGAGTGCTTTTTTTTTGTGTGCGTGTGAGTGTGTAGGGCCAGATGGTGTGATGACTAGGAGTGTCTGACAGGCCTGTCTGATGTTTCTACAGAGGGAGATGTCTGCCTGGTGTTCCTCAAAGGTGCTGCCAGGTGAACTCTTTACAAAATGCACTACAAAAGGAGGCTCTGGGTTCTTGATCTTGGCTCAGTCACATGAAACTTTAGTTTTAGTTCAAAGTTCTGCACCCGGATACAGACTGAGAAGGTTTTGCACAAGTCCAAGCTTAGAATCTGACATTGGCCGCAAGAAACCAACCTCCAAGCATAGACAGAAAAAACTTCACATTTCTGAGCAATGACAGCTGTCAGCAGATCACTGTCACACTAAATCACAAAACAGTGTTCCAAAATTAAGCTACATTTCAACAAGTTCGTTCTTTAATCAATGCCTTTTATCAACGTTCTTAACATGGATAAACTTGGACGACATGGATATAATTTTCTTAAAATTCACAATACGGTGTTGGCAGACTCGGATGCCCACAGTGACTCCAATGTGCAACATGAAAAACCTTTTTAAGGCAATAACAGGAGAAATGATGTAGGAAGAGAAATCTACAGTGGAGTAAACTACAGCACGCCAGCAACTGTTAATGGCTGGAGAGTATGTAAAATCTGAAATTGTCCTGAGTTTGACAAATATCTAAGAAACAATGTCTGACCCAGAACGAATTCAACACAAATAATCAAGTCCGATGGCCTTGTTCAGAGAGGTGGCTCAAATTCCTTTTTACAGCAGGGTAGATTATCTGCTGTCTGAATGGCAAAAAGCATATAAAAATCTAACTTTTTCCCCAATTACATCTGTGGGTCAGATTTCATGTGGTTTATATTGATAACTAATTTTTTCTGATAAGGTCATCTTTCTCGAATGTGTCGTTTCTCTTTTTTCTGCAAATAGGTGCAAGACTCTTGTTAGATATATTATGATCCTACTGCTAGTCATAGTTACTAAGAGACTGTAAAAAATGTTGGTAAACAGATGCACATCTTTACTAATCTTATAAGTTCTGTTTGACACTGTAGTCAGTGAACTCACACGTGAACAAATGTGATTACTGTCTGATAATAATAATCACTTGTATTATGAAATCCACACATTAAAGTCTAAAAATCAGATTTATGAAACATACTACCTTTCCTCTTCAACTCATCCATTCAGTCACACATTTAAAGTTCCTGTGTTAAGATCCAGCCTCACCTTGACGGTGCTGACGAGCTGGCCGTCGATGTAAAGTGTGGCCATGCTGTTCTTTAACATTCCCTTGCTCATGACTAACACCAGGTGGTGCCACTGTCCCTCGGTGATGAGGTCAGCGCAGCGGAAGCGGGCGCAGCAGGGCAGGATCTCGTAGAAGGAGGATTCCTCACTGAAGTCATCCGCTGCAGAGGGAGCCAGTGAGGAAATGACATCACACACAAGCCACAGACAAAAGGAAGTGAGAACTGTGGTTAAAATCAGATGTCTAACTATTTTTACTTCTGTCGAGAGATCTGCCCAGGTATGAAGATACAATGAAGACCTAGAACTGGCCCGTACACGAGACCGGCGAAATTTGAAAAGACAAATTAAAATATTTATCACTTTAATTTCCTCTCAAAGGACAAAGAAGACACACATACACACACACACACAAACACACACACAGCAATTCATTTTTCCAGTTTCCTTTGTTCTGTTCATATTTGAAAAAAAAGGGGGTGGGGAGTCACACACAGTCTGTGCAAGTCTTTTCTTGTCTAGTTGTTATTGTTGCTCTTGTGTTCTTTTTTTTGAGCTCTTTGTCCAGTTTGCACTTGTGGTCTTGTGTTCTGTTCTGTTCTTGTGTTGCACCATGGTCCTGGAGGAAAGTTGTTTTGTTTTTACCATGTACTGTGTGTATATGGCAGAAATGACAAATAAAACCTACTTGACTTGAACCTACTTGACTTGAATCACCTTATTGGTGCAAAAAATGCTCTTCTATCTCCATTCAAACTGTGTTATCTTTGGCATACTGAGCACGTTAATTTTAAGACATTGGTACAAATGTTTTACTGCGACAGGCTACAAAGTGCTTAAAGATACAAGGAGCCTCGATAAAAGAGCGCCAACTGCTCAGTATTTAGCGCCACCAGTATGCTGATCACCGCCTGATCATCATGAATCATCTGCTCCTGTTTCCTCACTTGTTCAGGACTTAAACTACATATGCTTTGTTATGCTTGAATGATTCATATCGTCGCTTTCGGGCGGAATGTCCAAAACGGCTATTTTTTAGGAAACTCAAAAAGACTATGTATATTCGAAATAAATGAATACTGTGTCATCAAAATTGGTATATATATTTTCAACACTTTCATTGGTTAATAATTTCTAAACTGTACAGACCCACGTGGAGACTGACCAATAGTATTGATTTATGAAAAAAAACAACAAAGACAAAAAGTGGAGTTACGAGGATTCCGCCAGACAGTGACGAGATATAGGTCACTGTGTAACTTAAACGAAAAACTGGTCAGGTTCAGGGACTGGGCAGAAAATGAGAGTTGAGCCTTTGAAAGTCCTTCAGGAAAACTGTTCACCAAGACCACATTAAAAAAACAAGTCTGGCTACAATGAAGCAAAATATGAAGAAATGAGGGATGGCTTAAGACCTTTGCACAGAACTCACTACGCATGCCCACCCATTCAGACCACTCCCCTAAGTAAGCGTGTGCATCGCATTTGGTTGAGTGTTTGTGTATAAAACTGTTGTAATAGATACCATCCAATGATATACACAAGAATGTTTTAACGCAGACATATGTTGCAATGACTACTGGCATCATATTATACACTATATTAATACTGTAAAAAAAAAAGAACTGCAATATTACTAATAGGCCATATATCCCAGCCCTAACTTCTAATCTGGAAATTACTCTGATACCACAATAGGTTGTAGTTTATTTGCATTCTGGATGGTAATCATAACCCAGACAGCATAAAAACAAATCACTGTTGTTAGCCGCACTGCAGGTAAGTGTGATAATTTGGTTAGTAGCTATTAAGTGAAGACCGTACGAGTCTCTTTGTTAACTGAAAATAGCACCAACATTTCAAAGCAGGTCATGGACCATATGTTTGACGAAAACAGACAAATTTGGTTGCTTCTGTGCATCTTAGTGGCTGGGCAAGCATGTTTTCTGACATTAAATTGTCCATTTGAGAAACAATTACGACAGTGATTGGTGATTCATGAGGTTATAGTGATATAATCAGCTCAGGTCTACCCAAAACCTTTTACTTTTAAATTGTTTTCAATAAAAGAGTTACACAGACACAGTATCCATTTAGTGAATGTTACCCAATTTTGTCAAATTCACTCTAGTTAGGTTTCCCCCACTGAACTATGCTATGAAGGGTAAATGACATCAAATATGCTTCGTGAATAAACAAAAATTACAACATCACAGCTTTAAAAACACTGATTTACTGTAAGCAGGAAATCAGTGGTTGCGGTGAAACGGCCGATGTTGAACAGGAAGTGAAAGTGCTGTGCGTGCGCTGAGGGACTCACCATAGCTCTGCAGAAGCTCCTCTTTGGTAGACACCACGAGTGAACGGTCTTTGGCTGAGAGGACGATGGCCAGGCAGACGTAGTGCTGCTCGGATGCCGTGGCCCTCCGGACCACTGTCAACAGCCGCACTGGGTGACTGTGGGGCGAGGAGCTGAAGCGCTCCACACAGAACCAGCAGGAGTAACTGAGGCCCGATGGAGGAGGAAACAGACGCTCACCTGCAGAGAGAAGGTTCACCAAGCACCAAAACATTAAAGAGATGGTTCCCCAGTGCTTCCCTGTGCTTTATCTGCTCAAAACTAATTAGTGGGTGGCCACAGGGACACAAACACTCATTCTGAAACTCATCCCAACTGTAATTGTCAGACTAGTGGCTGCACTAATTATTTGATCAAATAAACACGAGCAATTAAATACCAAGGCTGTTTTTAAAAAAAGGCATAATTTTGGCCAGTGTGTCGGTGTCACAATGACAATATCATCATATGGCCTGTGCCTATGGCAAACAGGCAGCAGCAATCCGAAAGAAAATCTCTAAGTCAGAGGCAACCATGACGCCATCCTCAAAAATAGGTCAGAGGACATGGTGCAGGAGACTATAAATACTGAAAACTCTATTTACATTCAGCAGAAGAGGAAGGGAGCGGGTGGAGTGGGTGGAGTGGGTAGAGAGAGAGAGAAGCCTGTATCATCTCATTAATACTACATGGCACTGCCATTCAGGGCTGCTGTGCCAGGAGCTGCTTAAAGCATGTAACATCTAAACATGCGCGAGTGCAAAAACTCGCACTCTCTCGCACACACACACACACACACTCTCTCTCACACACACACTCACTCTCACTCTCTCACTCTCTCTCACACACACACTCACTCACACTCACTCACTCACACGCACACACTCACTCACACACTCACTCACTCTCACGCACACACTCACTCACTCTCACGCACACACTCACTCACTCTCACACACTCACTCACTCTCACGCACACACTCACTCACTCTCACGCACACACTCACT
>JBBPCX010000040.1:13313077-13341320 GCA_037974365.1 Hydrocynus forskahlii
CACACACACACACACACACACACACACACACACACACACACACACACACACATATACATACAAATATACACACAGACGTATAAACACACAAGCGCCTCGAACTCTTTGGTTGCAAAGGCACTTAAATTAGCCAAATATTACTTTTTGTCTGCAACAGCTATATCACAGCAAAAGTCAGTCCTTCAAACTTCACTATAAAAAAAGAATATACTGTCGTAGGATGTTTATTTAAATGTAAAACAACTATATAATATTTCTCCTCTGCACACGAGAATCCCCAGAACTGTAAAATTACAGTCCTTAGCTAGCAGGGATGGCCCGCATCCTTCACCCCAGCTGTCCAGTCATGCGGGAAATTGAAACGCTAACCTGGCAGCGTACTTCTTACAGACTATCCACGGAGAGCTTTTGAATAATATTGAGACCTGTCAAATTTGATCATTGTACTTTAATGCGTGGAGCTGGCAGAGTGCTGAGATTTTGTCGCAGGTCCTTCGTTTAGAAAATCAAGCAATCTTGGGCTCTGTGGAACGATTCTATTTACAAGCCAAATGAAATGACAATAAAATCCAATGTTTTAGGAACCACTGCAGCAGAACTGATGTTTAATGATCCATTATGTCTGGTCTCAAACAAATCAAAATGTCCAAGAGCACAGACGAGTGAAAATTTCATAATAACCGAGTCTGTGAAGGTGAAAGTGACTTCACTTTTTGAGTTTTGTAATCAACAAACATGAATAGGCTGCAGAAGCTCAGTATGTTTAAAATTTTCTAAACCTTAAAGCTACCAATTACAACAAATCTATTTATAGATGAGTTCCACTGATGTATCAACACTTCGGCATAATTAAATAATACAGATGTGAATATTCTTCTGAGTAAGAAATGTTCAGAATGTTCAACGACTGAAATATCCTTCAGTTTACTGAACAATTCAAATATTGGTGAAATTTGTCTTAAACTGTAGTAGACAGTGAATGCTGTGACGAAGTTACAGATCAGTTCTCAGCTGGAAAACTGGGGCAGTAATAGATGTCATTTTCTACACTAGGAGCAGTCAAAAATCATGTGACCAGCAGTAAATTACTAACTGGCAATTCAACAATTTATTTGCCAGAATGTATTTAGCAAACAAACACATTGTAGTCATGTACTTAAGACACACTCATTCATGAGGGTCATAACTTGTTTTTTTTTAAACTGTCATCAAACCTACAGAACCAAATGATGCCGAGACAAAAAAAAGGTTTTAGATATAGAAATATTTTTGATTCCTCTGATTACAAAAGCATCCTCTATATCTGTTTTTAAATTGCTTCTTAAAACATATTTGATCACTTTGGCCTTTGGTACAGCATGACGTGTTGACATTTTAAATCTGTCTTTTACTTTAATTACTCTATTTATTTTAATTTTAATGAATTTTATATGTGATTTTCAGTTTATTTTAGGCTTTTCTTCTTATTCTTATTTTGTTGCACTTGTTGCACTTTGGCCAACTTCGTTGTTTGTAGAGTGCGTTATAAATAAAGTTGCCATACTTTACAAGCCCTCGTGAGTACATCAACGAGCTTCATGAAGAGCCACCTGAAATGTTGTTCTAACTGTCCAGAAGAGCTCAAAAATATTTTTGTTTTGGAAATGAATTCGTACACATGCCTGAACCTGTTGTAGAACACTGCTGAAAGTAATAAAAATGAAACAGTTCAACCTGTCCATATTTTAACTGTGCATCATTTAGAACTGGAGCTGTGTGGCTAATGTTGCTAACACTAGACCTAAACAGTCACACATTTCTGTTTCCACGAAAATACATCACCAAAACGTCCCCGCCCTGCTATCAGCTCTTCAGTAAGTTAGAACAGGTTAGTCCATGTGTTTTAGGACAAAGTATGACTTAAGTTACTTAACGTAACTTAACCCTTAAGCCGCTATTTCAGACAACTCTAGGAATGGTATCCACAAAGCAAATACTGAGCCCTCAACCACATCGACACGTCTGACAGACATCAGGGCAGGTCTAGATCAGAAAGCTCTGGTGGTATTTTTAAGGATACAGGTACTACACTGATTTCTAAAGTTTATCTACATTAGATTCGTAGCTCCAGTGCTGAACTAAAGAAGCAACATTTGTGTGCCAAACATGTCTGAACTACTTCTAAACCCACTTGATAAATCATGAGTACATTTGACATGAACTTTTTGGACCCAGCAATGTTGGGTGCAATAACTGCAAAGCAAAGTTTTGAAGACTCACCGGAGCACCATGGGCTGCAGGGCCTGCGAGGCCAGCCGCTCAAACATCCTCTGCAGCGGCGGGTGGAGGGGGTGATCCTCGTCCCCCATGGCGCAGCTGCAGCGCTGCAGGAGGCGAGAGTGCAGGCCCGCTTCACACAAGATCTGCTGATTTCTCTCCGAGTGCACCAGCACCTGCAGGATGTTTGCCACCGCTAGCTGTAGGTCCAATGCATGCTGAGGAAGCAAAGAGAGGAAGTAGTTGGACTTGAGACATTTACTTAACAGATTAAAATTTTAACAATAACAGTACTAGAAATAACATCGATCATAGTTATTTATTTTCTGTTTAAGCCTTTAACCTGGAATACATATACACACACACAGACACACACACACACACGCACAGTCTCACACACGCGCCACACATGGTAACACTTCACTGAAGGTCTTTATCATGACACTTGACACCTTATGTGGTTTCAGACACTGTATGAAAACATACAGCAGAAAGAAGTATTCCCACTACTGTTTTAATCTATGTAACAGTCTTATTTGCACAAATGGATACTTAAGTGGAAGCTTCTCCACTTCAGAAAGCATATTACCAACTCAATTACAAACTGAAATTATGCAGTAAAGATCAGTCTTAATGCTTCAGCAGACCAACACATTTTGGACAACGCCATGCTTCCAAGTTTGGGAAGAACCTTTCCTATTCCAGCATGACTGTGCCCTAGTGCACAAAGCAAGCTCCATAAAGACATGGCTGGATGAGCTCAGTGTGGAAGAACTTGACTGGCCCATGCAGAGCCCTGACCTGAGCTGGAAAGGAGATTGGGATGAACTGTTCTACAGACTGAATGGGCACAAATTCCAACATAAACGCCAAAATCTGGTGGAGAGCCTTCCAAGTTGAGTAGAAGCTGTTGTAGCTGCAAAGGGCGACCAACTCCGTATTAAAGTCTATTTGGTCCCTGTTGGTGTAGCAGTCAAGCATCCCAAGATTTTTTTCCCATATAGTGTATATAAAGATTGTTTCATATAGAGTGTGTGTTAATGTGTTTTTCATGTCAGAATCGTTTTTCAGTAATTTTTCACTTTTTTACTGTGACTGGACAAACTTTGCTGCTGTCATTGGCGCAGAGTGCAAGAAAGCACTTGGTTTGGGGATTTATCCAGCCTCACCCGTCCTCCATCTTACCTCTCACCTGCACTTGGCAATGGGATCTCGGCTCATGTAATTTTATGCATTTGCCATATTCAATAGTAAATAAACTGAAACTCTGACAGTAAATGAAATGTTAAACAAGAGTGCAAAAACATGGGACCTATAAAGTAAAGTGTAGTAAAGTGGCCCCTCATAGTCATGTGTTAACACAGCACAGCACACAGTGTGAAAAGTGTGAAATTCTTTCTCTGCATTTAACCCATTCACCAAGTGAAGCAGGGGGCTGCCACCAACGAGGGGCGCCTGGGGAGCAGTGTGTGGGGACGGTACCTTGCTCAATGGAACCTCAGTGATGACACTTGCAGTTTTGGGATTCAAACCCACAACCTTCTGATTGCAGGGTCAACTCCCTAATCACTAGGCCATCCAGTTGCCCCAGGGGAACAAACGTAAATTTTATTACTGCAAGGACCATCAGCAGATACTGCTGTGAAGGACAGTATGACCTTCTGCTTGCAAAACAAAAAAAAAAGTTATTTGCCTTTTTCATGACTAGATTAGATGTTTTAGCTTATAGTTAAAATATGACCTACACAGACATTTTGCCATTTTCATAATCTGAATCCTCACGTCCTACAAACTTCATTAAAGGTTTTTATTAGCTGAGTCAACTTAACATTTTCTCTTTTCGCCTTCTATCACAGTCACCGCTTCAGTGATGCCCTTCAGTGACGAATGTGGTGCAAGCTGTACATCTGAACCTGCCAGTACAGTTCAGTGGTAAAATTAGCTTGGAATTTACAGTGTGATTCATCTTGGCAGTAAGCCTGACGTGTGAAGTCACGCAGCTTTGTTCCCTATGAAGGTTTCCGGAAAGGCTCCAAAGAAAGTATGCAGTGTGTGAAGGTTTAAAGGGAAGGCAATGAGGAAGTTTCCTGAGGTTGTAAAAGGGATGAAACTGACATGAAATAAAGCAAAGAGCATCAGAAGGAACAGAAAAAGGGGTTCTTTTGCAGAGATCAATCGAAATTCCTGCTGACTCGCCTACACGCAATCACACAACGGCACCGTCAAAGTGCATTTACGAGGACACAGCATGTTCAACCACACACACTTTCACAGCTGAGCTCCAAGTAGTTTTTTAGTTATGAATTTTTAAAGCCTACCTTATCGGATTCAGACTCGTAAATATTGAGTTTTGCTTCTTACAGAATGACTGAATTCAGCTAAAATTTTAACCTTAAAATGTTAAATATTAACTATCAACAGAGCACTAATAATAATCTTCCACCTTAAATCAAACTTGTTTCAGCATTAAACGGATGCAGTTTTGTGTTGGAAAGAAAATCTTCAAAACTTAAAAACGTCAGTTTTCAAATTATTTTGGCAATAGTGAGAGTGCTCATCACTGTAAAAATTACACATTTGAAAGGGGACTCAGTTCTCTTTCTGGTCCACTTCAGCTCAGCTGGGGCTTCAGTTCTTTTTCTGTTCATACTTTAGTTCCTCATGTTCCCCATTCCTGGGAAAAGTAGATGGTTTAAAGCTCTACCAAACTTCTACATTTTCCACTATTTTTCTTTTCTGAAACTGATGGAGAGCAAGAATGCTTTGAGGCTGTGCAACTTGGTAGAGAAACTTGATCTTGACAAGAACCTTGTCCAGTTGTACCACGGCACGTTTGTATGTTTATTACAGTTCAATTAAAAAAATCTTTCTGTTTCCCGGGGCTGTACCACGTGATCTGCGGCAAGACTAGAGGAGAACCCGGAGAATTTTGTGTTCATAACATGCAAGTTAAACGAACTGTGCCGTGGACTTACAGCGAACCGGATTGAGAACATCTCCCGATGTGATCTCAGTTTTGTTGGGTTTCAGAGGGGTCTGAGTTCCTTTGGCATGTTCACATATTGACTACTCGATCTGAATTCACTTTAAAGGATGAAACAGACCAAGTGTGAAAACACCCCTACTTTACGCAGTCATTGTTTAGGCCATAGCCATTCAACTGCAAATAAAATTGATTGTTCATTTTGTTTGTTTCTGTATAGAAAGAAAACATACCAAAACAGATCAGGTTGGTTAACTAGCCAGCACTAGTATTGTATTTACCAATGACAGATGTAAAACCTTCATCATAGCAACATCAGTAGAGGTAAATAGAAATATCTGATGAGCATTGTCCTAGATAGTTTTCTTTCACCATTAGGTACAACAGCATTTTTGGGGGCACTGGGTAAAATTAACAGAGGAACTCCCAAATTAGTGAGCTAGTTTTATTTGTAAGAGAACTTTAACAGTACCATGACTGTGAAAAGCACCTGCGTAAATATTGATTTGTGGAGGTTTTCCAGTTGTAATAGTAATGCTTAAAAACTAAAGGATAAAGTCTCTGTTAGCCAATAGCAAACATTAATGCTGATAAACGTTGATACCTCAGGCTGGGCATCTGAGCTGACAGAGGCTAGCAGGTCCAGCATGGCCAGAACCGCTCCTGGATGAATGACGACAGGGTCTGAGGAGTGCTGGGAGGGGTTCCCCAGGTGGAGCTTTAAGTCTGTGATGGCTTTGACTGAAGCCGAGCTGGAGGAATTGTGGTAGCCATGTCTGTTAGACAGGAAAGAGAAGGTGAGTAGATTAGATCATCCATATCATGATTTATGGAATCTTATTCTTACACTGTGTACACTTAAAATGTCCAACTTATGCCATATAGTCCACAACTATTTACTGTCACAAACTCTAGAAACTACAAACTCTAGGCACCATTCTCCTTACATTTCTCTAAATTAGTGTAAAACACAACAGCAGGAGTTTAACAGTAGCAAAACAAGCTGCATTGCTCTCTTCCATATCTGCAGCAGTAAAGTGTTCGGTGGGCTTTTTGCTAAATGCGAGATGTGTAGGAAGCTGTGCTATAATTTTGTGCAGTAAAATTAGACTTAAGTTTACACCCTTAGAAGTCCACAGGACCAGAGGTTTTGTTTGACTCAGGTCAATTAAAAACCAACCTTGATGCATTAATTACTGATCAAAACTCCCCAGAGAGACATGGGGAAAAAGCAGGGGCTTAAAAAGGCAGAACAGCTTGAAGCGCGAAAAGATTTCATTTCTTTTTTGCAACTGCAAGCTGAGGGGCCAGCAGAACAGGTCGACAAGGCAAATGGGTGGACATACAGAGAGAGAGACAGAGAGAGAGGAGAGAGAGAGAGAGACAGATAGAGAGAGAGAGGGAGGGAGGGAGAGAGAGAGAGGGAGGGAGGGAGAGAGAGAGAGAGAAAGAGAGAGAAGAGAGAGAGAGAGACAGAAAGAGAAAGAGGGAGGGAGGGAGAGAGAGACAGAAAGAGAAAGAGGGAGGGAGGGAGAGAGAGACAGAAAGAGAAAGAGGGAGGGAGAGAGAGAGAGAGAAGGCAAGCAATTGATATCTATATCGCTTTGTGCGTGAGGAAACAAACAATAGGTGTGAAGTAAAAATGTGTGAATGAGATTTGGGCTGTCCCTTTTGAATCAGATTAAAAACGAGATGTGATATCTACATTTTTCTCGATTCAAATATTCAGCCTCAGTTTACACCAACCTGGCATTTGAACCATCCAGTTAGATTTAGAAAAGTTAAGTTTGAATACTTATCAAAATCATCTCGACATTTCATTACAGCAGGGCAGCCCCATGCCAGAAAGTCTTTCTTAGTCTATTGTAAACAAATGTGCAACCCATTAAATATTTCACTTATTCAGCTAAACATACAGAGCAGATATGTTCATTTAACTCAGTCCTAGTCCACTTCACAAACTTGAAACATACGGTGTGTCTGAAATCGCACACTTGCACACTTTTAGTGTGCGATTTTAGTGGACACTGACAACCAAGCTAAAACTCAGTGCACTGAAAGTACCCAGATGGTGCACTAATAATGTCCAAAAAACTCAGTGTGCAGCGATTTACACTATGAGCATTAAACGGACGCCATTTTGATCACGTAGCGGAAGGGGAGGGACTTTCAACAAGTTTTCAGAGTTGAATAATGGAGGTCAACGGTGAAATGCAAGCCCAAGCAGAGGCAACTGGTTCATATGAATGTAAGTAATGTTAATAAAATTATTTTACTGATGTATACTGCAGTATAACCGGCAGATATTTTGGCAGGATAGAGAATAACCGTCACTTCCGCTAAGTGCAAAACGTTTGTGTTCCATTACAGAAGGAAGTGCTCAGTGCGCACTATGCACTACATTCCAGTGCACTCACGTAAGTGCGCAATTTCGCACACACTCTTATGTTTATGTAAATGCCACACAACATGCGAGAATGCCACCTTGACAGGTGTTTGGTACATTTTAACATTTCTTATGTGAAACATAGGTTTGGACTGTGTAGTTAATGAATAAAGGACCCATATAATGGAAAACTGTATTTTGAAAGAGAATAACAGATTTTAAAAAAATAAGTTTCATAATATGTGACTTTCTTGTAGCCCTTTAGCCTGCCTGTTCACACGGAAGAGATAAGGGGTATTTCAGCCTGGACTTTCTTCTTGAGTGAGGCCCAATACAGGGCAGCAAATCAGAACAAAGCCTCTTGCAAGACAGGGTTGGGCAGCTATAACCTTAAAAAGCTTGGAGAAGCACCGTCACTATCTTTTGAAATACAAAAAATAATAAAAAAATAATTTTAAAAAGTATGTGGTTTTGACAAATTATGTTTCCTTGACTTTGTGTTATGATAATCCTATACAAACTCTGTTAAAGCTTTAAAATGTGGTGTGTTAACCAGTCTGCCGCAGTTTCAGATTCTTCAACATTATAAAGAGAGGGAGGAAAATGATCATAAAAAGGCCTGTTAACATCCTACGTGGACCTCAGGGAGAAAACAAAACAAGGAAATGTATAATAATGTTTATATACAGCCACACTGAATGTAAACTAAATTTAATCCAGTATTTTCAGACACTATGCTATTTATTTACTTCCCTCTTTCAGGTGTGGGAGTGGTTGAGTTGTTTTTTGATCAACAAAAAGAAATCTGTCATCAGGGACAGCCCTAAATGAGACAGAGTGACAGGCGGAGTGATGAAGGAGAGGAGGGTGAGAGAACCAGAGAGCAGGCAGAGGAGCAGAGCAAGAGTAGAACAGAAAACTGCAGAGTGCAGTACCTCTTTCTGGCGAGTGCTGGCGTGCCCCAAGGAGAGGGGAGCGAGGTCTCATGAGTCAGGCAGGGGGGCACCTGCTCCGCTCGGCTACACACACATGCGCACACACGCGCATACACACACACACACACACACACACACACATATACAGATACAGATAAACAAAATCACATGTACAAGCACATGCGCACATCACCATCCACAACCCCACACATAGCCAGACGAATTCACACACACAAACACACACACACACACACATATACAAACATATATACAAACATACACATATGTATACACACACATACATACACATACACACGCACACGCATGTGCAGCCAGGTGATGCCATGGGTTTCGAGAGAGGAAGAGGCAGAGGGGAGAGAGAAGAACAAAAGGAGGGAGGCAGTTAGTTCAAGCTGAAAAAGAGCTCAGAGCAAAGCACAGAGGCTTATTAATACTGAGAGAGGAGAAGCTACAGCACATGCAAGTCTGACACTGATACACACACACACACTTCCAGGAAAAGGCCAAAGCCCAAAGCACCAAGACAGCAACTGGATCGTCCATCACTTTAGAATCTTGGTTCTGAATGGTGCGGACTCTTTATGAAAATCTTGTCCCAAACCCTAAAGATTGTGCTCAAAGGCCAGCAGCAAAACAAAAACAGCAAATGAAAAAAAGACAAAGGTAACACAAAGCCTGAAGTCAAAGGGCCAAAGTCAAAGGCCAAAATTAAAATCAGACTGATATAGTTTCCCTTTACTTGGTTTTATAGTTTTGCACTGGAACTACTCAGCTGTGAGGCTAATGGAGATAACAAGTAATTACAGCAAATATCCATCAGTCAGCATCGCAGCAAACTCCTCTGACACTTGCCTCAAACCACACTGAGTCTATGAAGAGCTCATATCACAGTTATTTTGTATTACTTTCTTTGCCTGAGGTGCACTTGCGACATTTGTGTGGTTTAACATACCAAAACCAGTCATAACATATTTATACATCAACTCTGTTCCAGCTGGCTGAGCTTAAACACTAATGATGGATATTTGTGAATTCATCACAAAACTAGTGAGTTAAAAACAGGCTGTTTTTACAGTTTAATTTCCACAGCTAAACTGTGTGGAATGGGGAGTGAATGATACATTCTAAAATGTGACAATATTCATGCACTACATTTAAATAAAAACTAGCTAAAATTAGGTTTTTCATGAAATGGACTCTTTGTGTCAAAATGGTTTCTTATTCTATATGTACTGCTATTTCAGCTGTACAACACATTTTTACATGTACAAGCCATGTAGTGTCAGTAACCATATAGGTATGTGTATTTCAGATTTACCTAACAACTCAATGTGTTTGATGAGTCAATGCTAAATTGTTCACATAACCTGTTAAATGCTAAATAGTTTAAATAACTTGTTCGCTACATTAAACTTGCAGCTCCAGTGCAAAATTAAATAAGCAAACTAAATTAGCCTAAACTAAATTGTTGCTTTAACATATTTATGTTTTTGCATTTGTACTGTATAGGGTACTTTTTATACTGTACTGTTGTATAGTTTTTATTCTACTGTTTTTGATGCTCTTTGTTTCTGTCCATTTTCTGTGGTAGCAATGCAAATTTCCCACTTATGGGACTAATAAAGGTTTATCTTATCTTATCTTATCTTTACAGGGCTTGAATGGTAAAATTGGTAAAACCCACTGACTGCTGAACTAACAACTCTTGGAATCAAGTGTCAAGCACTTCAGTCTCTACACTCCTGCCAAAACAAAAACGAACCGCTGCATGTCCTGACCTGTCGAAAGAGTCGGTGGCCATCTTGTACAGGTAGATGAAGAGTTTGCTGCAGTGCTTGAGTGCAGGGCTGACGCTTTCTGCAGGAACCACCTCGTCCTCCAGCAGCCTCTGGAAGGGCTGGGCATTGGAGGGGAATGCGGTGGCCGGCACCAGTTTCTTGGCATCAGAGAAGCAGCCCAGCAGACGCACAGCGTCGGCCAGCTTCTCGTACTGGATCTCTGAACGGAAGAAGTGCGAGTTGGCTGGTTCGTAGCGCATGGCCGCCGTCAGCGTGCAGAAGACAGTGAGCAGAAGCTCAAAGACTTGGTTCTGGTTGACTTTCTCCCAGCCGCCGGGCAGCTGCGAGCCCAGGGAGCGTTCCATGGCCACCAGAAGCGAAGTCACGTACACGAAGCCGCCCACCTTGCGGAAGACGGTGCGCGTGCGGTGGCTCTCGCGGAGCACAGCGAGCAGCGCCTGCAAAAATTCACAGGATCAGTCGACTAATAATACATAACATTAATTTAACATTGTACTTACTAAAACAAAATGAAAGATTACATCCAACCACATTTTTTGAAGCTGCCGAACTACTTCTTTAAGGACTGTTTCATTAGAATACCACTGGACTTGTAAACTAAGCACTCATTTTACTGAATAGTTATGAATACCCGAGTGTGTCTGGACCTTTCTGTTATGAATAAAATAGTGTTTCAGATGTCTGCCACATGTAAATCTACTCATTATACATACACAGTGTTATCCGAAAATTAAAAAAAAAAAAAACAAGCCACACACATATTTGTATATTAGCTCCATCAGTATCCAGTCTGTTCTCTCTACCTCTGTGCACCACCTGCCACTTCAACTGTTCCATCCCTCTAATCTCAAACTCAACCAGTTATACGTGTGCCCTCCAAACAACAACTGCTTCCAAAACCTTGGCTGCCTCACATTTTTCTCATCTGCGTCTAAAGCAGCTAAAAGATATTTCTGAGGAGACTGGACAGAAGATAAACAACTTGCAAAAGGAAACAAGTAAAATAAGGGAAAAAAACAGGACTGCTTCACACTTTTTCCCTTGATAAGAAAAAAAACAAAAGTCTCGCGAAGTAGTGAAAATCTTGTTCATAAGATATTAGCTTTTACTTTGAGCACATTCTGGAACACTTTATGCAATATTGAGTACTAATATTAGAAGTTATTCAATTTTGAATAATGAAGAATTTGACTACATGCCGCAACTGAGGAGCCAGGCCCCATTCACTTTTCTTTTCAAATGAATGAAACTGTATAAATATGAACAAAGAAACGATTGAGATATTTCTTTTAAAAAAAGGTTCCAAATGATCTTTACATACAGGCTTTAAAGTATTTGCGGAGCATATTTTATTCATTCTCACTAGATGAACTGAGTTTACTTGAGTTTCTTTCCTTTATTCAGGTCTGAACTGAAAGAGTTCCGATTAAGCTGAGCGGGGCTGCACTCTATGAACAAATAAATTAGTTCTTTTTTTATAGGAGTATGCACTGTAGTCAGATCCCTAATCATCAGGACCACCCGACACAGGAACAGTTTCTTTCTCCTCGCCGTCTTCCTTCTAAACAGTTGAACTGTCACAGTGCTTCATACTACAGTACTGCAATCACACTTTATGTACAATCTGTGGTATATATTTCTGTAATCCTTGTATTTTCTGTATATAAGACTTTGTATTTTCTGTATATAAGACTTAGACTGTATTGTTGATTTATGCACTTTGTGTATATATGTATAAATGTATATATATATATATATATATATATATATACATACACACACACACACACACACATATATAGACATACATATATACAGACATTTATATATAGATATAGATAGATATGTACACATATATACACATATACAGACATATTTTCATACATATATTTATATTTATAAATAATATAAACATATTATATGTATAAAACACATTTGTTAACATCTACCTTTATATTTATAAATAGAAATCCATATTACGTATTCATATTGTGGATTGTACATTATTGTATATTATATTGCTCAGTATGTTGTTCATTGTGTCTTTTACATATTGTGTTTTATTCTGTTGTGCTTGAGAGACACCATCGACCGGAATCAAATTCCTTGTATGTGTTCGCTCACATACTTTATTTAGCTTTATTTTGTATAAAATGTGATGATCTCATCTGATTACTGGGCTTAAGTTTAAGTGTAGGTATAGGCACTTATTTTATTTAGCATCAGTAAACATGGAAAACCTCCGGCCATGTGTGTTCCTCACCCGCAGTATATCAGTTTTGAGCTGCAGTTCTGTGGAGGGGGCAGAGTGCATGAGGCCCAGCAGCGTGCCCATGTCGTCGTCTCCGGAGGGAGAAAGCACCAGCTGCTGGATGATCATGAGGGCGTGCTCTCGACACTGCCGGTACTTTACAATGTTGTGAACACAGCGAGCGCCACCAAACTCCCGAAACAAACCTGAGAGAGGGGGGCAGGAGAGCACGGCATTTAAAGTACACTGAGAACCATCCATCAGAAATACAGACATACATGATACAGCGATACAGCAAACACATAAACTACATCTGCACATTTAAAGAATTTGTTTTGGGACACTGAGCTCTACTAAATGAGCAAATGTGTCTCAGTCGTCAGCAATTTAACTTACTGAAAAGGAACTTGATATATCAGTTGCATGAAACAACTGACAATAATAGCACCTTAGGAATAATATGTGCCCCTCCAAAAACATAATTTTCTTCATTGCATGTAAGACATTTTGAGGAGCATGAAGTCTGACTACAGTAACCTGCAGCTTAAAGTTTTTTTTTTCTTAAACAATTTAAAAATCACAGTGAGCACACTAGCAAAAATCAAACATTACTTTTCAACTAGTGATGTATATGATAGTGGCTTCAACTAGAGACAACAGTTATCCACTAATATTATCACATTACTTATAATATTACTAATAAATCATTAATCCACAAAAGGGTGAAATGGTAAATAAAATACTGGAGGCATAACACTGGATAATAATTCAAGATTCAAGATTAAAAACGTTTATTGTCATATGTACAGTAGAAATCACATTTCTCTGAGCAATGAAATTCTTTTTTATATGAAATATGTTAGTAAAGACTTAAGTGTAATGTGCAGATGTAGATAAATATTAACTGTGCCATTGCAAAATAAAGGAAATGTGCAAAGGAGCTTAATGTGCAAAATTACACATGACAAATGACAGACGCAGAAGAAAAAATGGTGTCAAATGGTGTCCTTTCTTGAATGTTAAAAGGAGACTTTTTGTGAACATCTGAACATGACACCCATATGTGCTTGTTCAGTGTATCATTCTTAAGCAATAGGGATTTTTAAAAACGTGTATTTGGTCCTCCGCTGACTGCCGCAACAGCCTTCACTCCTCTGGGAAGGCTTTGCGCTTGATTATGGAGCGTGGCTACCGGAATCGAAAGGTACAGCCTGCCTCGCAGTCAGCATTTCAATTCCTCCCAAACATGTTTAACGGGATTGAGGTCAGGACTTGTGCATTCAACACCAAAGTCAACTCCAAACCCAACTCCATTTCTTTGTGGAGCACAAGGGCATTAAAATACTGAAACAGGAAAGAGTCATGCTCAAACTTTTGGAAGAACACAGTTTTCGATTATATTTCTAGAGCATATATTATTCTATATTATATTTCTATAGTATATTGTAGCAGTAACATTTCCCTTTAATATAATTAAAGGGCACACAAAAAGCTCCATACCGTTACTCCTCCACCAGCAAACCTTACATTTGGCACTCTGCATTTGGGCAGGCAGTGTTCATCCGGCACCTTCCTGACTCACTTGCATCACTCTGGTTAATCACTAAGCAAATCTAGTACAAAGTACGTGGTCCCCAGCACACCTGCTCTGGTGTGGCTCGAAGCGAACTGAGTAGGTACGAATATCCTCAATTTATTACTGTAAATTAAATTATTACTGTATTTACCTGCTTATACCAATGAAAATGACAGTGCATACCAAAGAAAATGCCCGTGCATGAATTACAGTACAGTCTATACAGGGGTAACATCAGTATTTACATTCTAGCACTGCAGGAGTTCAGTGTAAACTGCACAGTACGAATACGGGTTTACCTTTACATTTTCTTTAAGGATAATGAGTTTAAAATGACATGAAACTGTTTTGGGAGCATATTTAGGGGCATATTATGGTTTACACTATAAAAATAGGCATTTTTTAACCACATCACAACAACGCGTTTTTTCACTATACGTGGGGTGCTCTTGTACTTAAGTAAAATTTGAAATTTAGGATAAAATAGCATTTTTTAGTTGTGCAATGAACAGCACAGTTCTAGCTAAAAAATTTTTAATTTTTTTAATTTAAACAATCCGTCTCTGCAGGGTGACCAATCACAGCTCCAGGTGAGTTACTGGGCGTTCTGATGAATCAATGTCTTCATCTAAGCCAACAAAAGTCTAATTTTTAACTGTTAAAGTTGTTGGTGAATCGGAGCGGCGGTCAGAATAAGGAGATACATTTAAATGTGTTGGTTTTGTGACATCGTAATTATGATTTGAAAAGGGGCTGTACTAAACAAACCATTTGAAGCAATATTTACAGACTTTAATCCTTTTTAATTCAAGAGAAGCGATGATAGGAGATATTTAAAATCTGGAAACGCATCAAAATCACAAATGAAATTGCAATACTGATATTGTGTCTATATCATGCAGCTCTAGTTCTCACTTCATCTATCAGTTCACAGCACAGATTATTGGTGACTTCGAGGCATAACTATAGGACAGCTAATTAATAGAGAATAAAACTGTTGCCGTGATCACAGTGTGCAGAATCTGCAATTTATATCCTGACTCAGCATTTGCACCTACAGCACAAGACAACAGGGTTTCCTCGAGATGTTTCACAGGAAAAAAGAGACGGAGAGACTGAGGTGGAAAAACAGAGAGGAAACAATAAAGTCAGAAGGCTGGGGAGAAAGAGGCAATAAGGAGAGATGAAGGCAATAACAAAGACGGAGGGAGAGAGGGAGGGAGAGAGGGAGGGAGAGAGGGAGGGAAAGGGCGGGAGGGAGGGAGAGCGGGGGAGAGGGAGAGAGAGAGGGAGAGGGGGAGAGAGGGAAAGAGGGAGAGAGGGAGAGGGAGGGAGAGAAAGAGAGAAGGAGAGAAAGAAAGAGAGAGAGAGAGAAAGAGAGAGAGTGAGGGCGAGAGGAACAGAGAGAGGAAGAGAGAGGGAGAGGGGGAGAGAGAGAGAGAGAGAGAGAGAGAGAGAGGAACAAAGTAAAGAGAAGACACTATAAAAATCCTGACGAAAATGTTACAACAAGAGCAGAAAGTTAGCCAGAATTACTGTCCACCACCAACCACACTCCACTTCCTCTTTTACTCACCACAGGCAAGAGAGACAGACTGAGAGAAAGACTTTGAGAGACAGAAAGAGACAGAGACAGAGAGAGGAAGGTGGATGAGGAGAGAGACATGACGGGTCTGGACAGTCTGTCAGCAGCAGTGGTCCACCGCTATTTACAAAGCCTCAATGCAAACAGGCAGCGCTGTTATTAAATAGTTGGTCAGCAGTAGAGTATTTGTTTAAATAATCCAAACTGAGATGAAAAAGGGCGGCCTCAGCAGTATCAGGACTGTGCTTAGAAAGAAGTTGCCGAAATTAGGGTTCCTCTTAGATAAGGGAGTTAAATCCCAGGGGGGGAAATTCCTCTGTTCTCACATAATGAGGAACTTCAAGGGTAATGCAGAATGTCATGGCCTGAGTAAGTTATGCATTTTAGTTGTCAGTATGGGGGAAAAACAAACAGACCCACCTGCATTGGTGTTAGAGCCCTGAAGAAGGACCGTGAGAGTCTCCATGACAAGCCAGGCTAACTGCTTCTGCTCTTCTGCCACATTGTTCTTGGAATCGCCTGCTAAGAGAGAAAGGGCATTCAAAAAACACAACACTGACATTGCTAGTATGTAAAATAACCCGGAGAGAGCACTTACGTAATTTGTGTGTGTGTGAGAGAATATACATAATACAACATACATAATGGATAAAATTCATAATAACATATCCTCTATTGATCTTAAAGCACAAAACATGAAACTCTCTCTATATATAGTGGAGGTTGAGCCACCCTTCATTTCGTCATATTTTACTTCCTAATGGCCAGTGTTACTTGTTCTTAAAATAAACTTGGTCAACAGTTCTCCAGGCTTCCTGAAGGATATTCAAAGACTCTCGTTTTCAGTCCAGTCCCTGAACCTGAGCAGATTCAGATGAATATTTGTTGTTTGTCTCACCCTGTTCTCCGTGGCCTTGTGTAGGGTCTTTAAGCAGGGCCGCATATTTGTGGAGCAGGTTGACCAGCACCTCCAGCAGGCCGACTTCACGGAAAACATCGCTGAACACCGCGTGGTGGCGGCTGAGCTTGAGTAGGGTGCGTGTAGCCGTGATGCTGCACGCGTAAGAGGTGCTCGACTTTAGCAACACGCTAACACTAAAGAGCTCCTTGCACGGCACATAATTAAGCCCGAATACCACAAACTCTAGCAGCTCAAAGTATTTCGCCTGGACGTCTGGCAGCCGAGGCACTCGCTCAGCGAACTGTGAAAGGGTATGCTGTGCCTCCAAAATAAAATAGTTGGCGCAGTCCGCAGCATAGATGTTAGCGATAGCTTCCAGTAGCATGCGGGCTAGCCGGCCGCTTTTCGCCTTTAGAAAGGCATTCTGGAGCACAGAAAAGGCTTGGATGTTTCTAACTGTGTGACCTGGGGAAACAAGAAAAAGGGTGTTGGAAAAACAATGAAGCAAATGTGAAGCTAGACCTGGTGAATGGAACATGATGTCAGTCTGTAAATCAGTTTTATGTTGACACATGTGCCTTTCAAAAACGTATGCTGACATTAGGCATTTTATTGGTTTTAATCAGAAATGACTGTTGACGTTCGTAGTCAGAGGAGGAAATCATTTTTGTCAATGATGTAACATGCATTAGAAGGCCAACATCATGCGATACACAAAACTCTGACATCCATCTCTACTTTATAATTAAAAAAATAAAGTAAATTGGCAATAAACTGCATTTTCTGTCAATCAAGGGCACATACTTTTAGAACTACAACATTTAAATGTGTCAGCTGAACTTTTTACTCCCAACATTGAAATACTGAGTTGAAGAGATTACAGCGATTTATCTGATGAATTGTCACATCCAATACCCGATAGCAGCTGACAAAAATTAAACAGCTTGATTAATTAAAATGAATCAGCCAAGTTATTGTACATTCTGCTATTATCCACTTTCACCAACAAGGCTTGTGCCACATTAAAGCCCCACTGTAGCAGTAATGTCCTGTTTATTGTTCAGTTCTGGTTTTGCTATTTTGCACAATAAAGAATTGATATACAATGTGATTGTTAGATATGGTTACTAATAGTAAAATAACCGTTAGTTAACCTATAAAAATAGGCACACTATATTGTACCACATATTGAAATCCCATGATACACACCTTTTTACACTACTATAACACTGCAATAATACTTGGAACATCTGGGGTGAAGACCACCAGATAAGCCCACGTCTTGATGTGACAGGGTGTATAAACAATGCTATCTGCTGCTTTTGTGCCCTAATTACATTACTTAACTCATCATGGCGAGGCATACGACAGGCCAAACAAATAGCTTAACCAAATTACACAGTAGGTGTCTGATGCTTGCCTCATTCAGCCCAATTAATGCCATTTGCAGCCGGTGAGCCTTAATGTTTTAATTCCCCCTCAGAATCCACAAGCCTTCCATTTCCTCAAGCGTGATTAAAAGTTTTAGCTACACTGTGAGCAGAGGAGACCTAGACCCCTGATGAAGAGATTAACAAGTGAAATAAGGAGAGTGAATTAGCAGAAAAATGCTGCTAATCTAACATGGTGGCAGAGACGGACAGACACTTATTGATCAAAGCCTGATTCATTTCATCCCTCCAAGCTCCTAAAGTACGATTTTCTTTTGGTGGCATTTCTGGTGTAAGAACCTGCTTTTAATTATGGTTTTCTGTGAGTCATATCAATAGAAAATGATATTTCAGTTACTACCTCACTTTTTACTGTTAACTTCAATAGAAAACAGAAGTGCAAAGTGACAGTCTGGTCAAAAACAAACCACACTTTGGTTTCTTTGTTTACTCGTTTCACATCTACAGTGAAATCACTGTTTACAAGTTTCACCTTGAGTGAAATCACAAAGTAACATCCTGTGTTAAAATTGTGTTAGCAATCATAGCAGTCTTGCTACCATTAAACGTCTGGTCTCAGAACATAGGGACTGAATTAAAAACACCCATAATAATCCAAGCTTACACAAGTAAGAATAATTAAGTGTGGCACCACAGGAAACAAGTACCTCCAAACAATGTCTCAGATCTCTTCCCCTTTGTTTTAACACTGGCCCAGTGAATCCACCATGACCGCTGTGGTGTTAAAAGTGAAGCAGCAGTTTCCAGAGCGACTGACCTTTTCCAGAAGGTTGCGGGACCACAAAGCCAGGCAGCAGGAAGGGTGCCCCGGTTGTAAGACCAGCTGGTTTCAGCTCACTCACACCATATGTGGTCAAGGAGGTCACCAGGTTCACTAGGTCCTTCAGAGCATCCTTGGATTCATCTTCTTTGGCCTGCTCCAATCTGCAAATCCATTAAAAATGGTCATAAAACCAGACTGGTTAAATGCTATATAAAATATTTGCCCAAAGTGGGACTTAACTATTCACCTCAGGTTGGGTCTGAGATGTCACACTCAGGTCTGACTCAAATTTTATCTTCATATCTGGATATTAAACTACTCATTTTATGGCTGGCAAAGCAGAGACTATGCAGGCATGATTATCAGGTTGATTTAGGTCAGGTTCAGCAAGAATTTTGTTGGAATTCAAAAACCAGCTCTGTGGGTCTGCTTCTGTTTGGACAGAATTTTGTCAGGCCACATTGGGGTTAGTCCAAACTTTCACCTCCAATTAAACCTCAAATGGTGAATCTCACAGCATTTATCAGTGCTCTGTTTGTTCACAGTTTAGAGTCACTTTAAAGCAAGAACCAATCAGAACCAACGACTTGGCCCTTTGAAGAAGGACTAAATGATGGACTCTCACTGAAGCCTATCAAACATAGAGACACTTAAGAACTAGGATTAGATGTGTACTGTGTTACCTGAGCATGAGGTCAGTCAGAAAGGTGTAGCCCTGGCACATGCGAAAATCATCTAGCAACGTTTGAGACACATCGCTGGAATCTTTCAGAAAGCAAGAGAGGCCAGCAAACATCTCCACAATCTCTAGAGGAGACAGATCATCAGACTGCTGCATGTTCTGGATGCATGTTGACAAACACTCTTTCTCTGTAAACAACAAACAAACAAACACATTCAATTCAACACAACGACATCTGCGTACACACTGGCAACAGCAGGAATTTATAAGTACCACAGTTCTGGGGGGGAAAATAAAAAGTTATGTCATCAGAAATGGAGCCAAACAACAGCACAAGAGGAGAAACAGAAAAAGGAAATTGGTGAAAATGCTACTCAGGTTCAGAAGACACAAGCAACGGAACACTGTCAGCGGTATGCATCCATGCGTAAGCTTCACTGGAAACTACACAGCAAAGGAAGCAATTAGAGGAGATAAATAAATAGAACTCGGCCAGCCATGAAAATTCAGCTGCGCTTCCAGTACAAAATGCTTAACAGGCCTCAAAATATAAACAGCCCATATTTAGCTAGACACACATGGAAACTATTGAAAATTAGTTTTATGACTAAGGTTTAAGAAATAATAGGCACGACATAAGCATTTGCCAGTGTTTTCAAGAAATCCATGCATGCATATTAACAAAATTTAACCACAAAAAATTCTAACCTGATATCTACTTAAAACTGTTGTCAAACCGCATGGTTTGTTCCTTTTAAATAACTTGTTCTTAATCAAGATCTATCAGTTTTTGATATGTAACAAAATAATACCACTTTTTATAATAGATAGCTAAAAGATGGCGAGAGACAGACATGCAGGATTCAAATGAGTGGACTTTCTGAAATGTTTTGTGAAGTCTTCACTCTCAGTTTAGCTGAATTGGAGAGTCAAGTTCATGTTCCTTTGTTAACTTAGTGGTCCACGTTCATTTCCAACACGAGCAAAATACCTTCTGTAGTCAAACATAAATATTGTTCAGGACTATGAGTTTTATACTATTTGTGAATAGACATACTGATGTTAATATTTCACAGGTATCAGTTAATCTTATTAGCAAACCTCCTACATATTTTGTCTTTGCAGCGGCTAAACAAGTGACTGAGGAGGCACTCAGGTTCATCTGAAATGTTGTTCAAAAGTCAAAGCTGTTGCCAAACCAATGTTTGGGGACTCAGCACTATGAGTAACCTACAGCTACAACCTATAGCTTCCATTACTTTCCATTGCTTCCATTCCATTACAATAGCCTCATAGCTAAAAGGCTTCTAACTCTAAACAAACCTAAGTTATGTGAAGGATGTGAAGAAAATGGTGCACATCTTTCCCAACTCTAACATTCTGGGTTAACTAACGCAGCCTAAAATTACCGTGGATGTATTTGACAACGTTGACACTAAGGCCATGTCTGGAGATGGTCATGAGCACCTCGCCGGCACTCTTCCTCCAGGGCAGGTTGTGAGGAGGGCACCAGGAGGTTATGGCACTGAAAAGAAGCTGTAGGTCATCCTTCTGGGCCAGCTCTTCGGCTGGGGACACAAAACTGCACAGCTTCACCAAGATCTGAGAGAAACGGGATGAAAGAAATGTTCAGTGAGTGTCAGAAAAAAAAATGAAATGCTGTAGACCTTGCTGCAATCATTGACTAGATTGTCAGTGAAAGTTTATCAAATTATGTCTAATTTCACAGCAGCTTTTCTACATTTTTACTAGTGGCAGTAAAATTGGCAGAGGATGAAATTAACAAGCTACAACTACATTACAGCACTATTCCTCTGTCTTGGAACTGTTTAGGGCAAAAATTAAATAATCATAATCATATATTTTCTTTGATTCCTAATTAAGTATACAACTTTTAATTTTTTAAAACCCAACATCCAAACTGAAGAAACATTTGGAAGGCTCGCAAACTAATATTAGCTTCTGTTTTACTATTACCATTTTTTTTGCAATTTTAGAACAATTTATGATGGCTATTCAATCTTAATCTGTTGCTTATAAACCAATGAGCATCTTTATTAGGTACACCTTCCTCGTATTTGCACACTCTGCCATTTGAGCAGCTAAACTGAACATATTGGTGCCTATTGTAATTTTTTTTTTTTAAAGTGACATCATGCATGTGTTTTCTGCACAGTGGATCACAAACTTAAGTTTTTAAACACTTCAATGTCAATGCTGGGCTGAGAAGAGACCCCCCCCAACCAAAAATATCCAACCAACAGTGTCCTGTGGACAGAAACTGACCACTGATGAAGGACGAGAGGATGACTAAGACAAATTGTAAAGTAAAGTGACCATTCTGTCATGTGCGAACACACCACAGCACACAGTGTGAACAGTGTGAAATTCTTCCTCTGTGTTAAACCCAGTTCACCAAGTGCAGCAGTGGGCAGCCAGGAACACAGCGGGAGCAGTGTGTGGGGACGGTACCTTACTCAAGGGAACCTCAGAGGTGCCACTAACAGTCGGGATTTGAACCCACGACTTTCTGATCGCAGGGCGAACACCCTAACCACTAGACCACCTGCTCCCCCAAAAGTCGTAATGGCAGCGGTGGGATAAAAAGATCTATAGTCAATAATCTCACATTTGAAAGGTAAGCCAGCGCGTGCACACACACACACACACGCCCCTGTGATCAGAAGGTCATGGGATCCCAAGACTGCCAGTGACACCACTGAGGTTCCCTCAAGCAAGGTACCATCCACACACACAAACACACACACAAACACACACACAAACACACACACAAACACACACACAAACACACACACAAACACAAACACACACACACACACACACACACAGCTCTCGGGTGCTGCGTCACTGGCTGCCCACTGTTTCACTTGGTGAATGGATTAATACTGAGAAGAATCTTCACACTGTGTGCTGAGGTGTGGTATAGTGAACTCACGTGTGACAAAAATGCCCACTTTACAGTACCATGCTGCTACAAAGTGTCACTACTGCGCTTGACTTTTGGTCCTGTGGGGATCCTGACAACGGATGAACAGGGTAAAGGGAAGCTAACAAATGATAAAGAGAAACAGACGGACTACAGTCTGTGACTGTAAACTAGAAATTGCACTTATACGATCAATGTAGCTGATAAAATGAGTGCAGATATGAGGTAGGTGTATCTAATGAAGGTGATTGTGTATTCTATTGCAATTCAATACTATCCAGGTAATACTCAATGTAAGCTTACCCTGGATGCCCTCTGTAGGACACACACTGTATGTATATACCTTTCTGTACAATGTGAAATATAAGTCAAAGAACCTACCCATGGTTTTCAGTAAATAATTTAGTTGAGTCATTTTTTTATTTTGTATTTATGTTTAAACTCCACTGCAGTAGTACTTTTGCATTTTTACTTGAGTAGGGGTTTTAGAAGTGGTGGTGCTGATACCAGTGTATCCCCATCGTATGACATTATTTTTAATGAGAAAAAATGTTTGTCGTGAAAATACACACACCTGAACAAAAACCTTTTGAAGCAAGGCGCGGCGGTCCGCCAGAGGAAGTTCGGTCTGTGAGGCGGCAGCTACCTCAGGCATGTGAGGCAGGTCAAAAAACAGGTACAGACATTTCACCAGCGTGGAGGGCACTGACATGGTGGTCATGCAGTCCACTGTTTTCTGTAGAACCCAAAGAGAAAAATAGATCACACAAGCCTTCAGTTAGGAAAATCCTCCAACCTCTACATGTTTGCACACAAGACAGTTTTACACAAAGGTGTTTATTGCAAATGCAAAGAAGACTTTTACAGTTTACTGATTTTTGAACTGTGAGGATATTTAAAAAATACACAAAAATGAACATAACGCAAAATGGTAAATAAATGTGGTGGTTCATCTATATTTGATTCTCTCTAGAGGCAATCTCAGGCCTTTCCGTTTGTCAGCTAATGGCTGGGAAGTGTAAGGGCGTTTAAAAGAAAAAAAAAATTTCTTCTCTCAGTTCAATGGAGAATATGAGATTTCTGACCACGATAAGCTCTCTTGAAGTACTCTGCCTTTCACCCACTCAGCCTGGTCACACACCAAGAGGCTGAAAAAAAAATACAACCTCGTGATTTTGCAATCATTTTTTTACTACCACATCCAAGTAGTGACCATACAGCGATACAGTGACACTTTGGGTCAATTTTAGTAACCAAGTGTGAAACAGTATCAGGTTATTGCTCAACGTGCAGCAAACTGATAACATAATCACAAATCACGATCACTAAAGAGGAAGCCATGCTGCCAGGTATTATCAAAACATTAACAGACAGCTCTCATCAACAGGTTTTTAATCACAGCAAATATTTGCAACTCCATCCTGACTGTGAAATGTGCTGCGGGCTGAAGTGGCCATATTTGGTCAAGAGTGATGACATCAGCTCGGGGCCCAGGTGGGTGTAAGAGGAAACAAAAAAGGCAGCAGCAGGCGAGAAGCATGTATTTACACCTGTATTACTCACAGCTCTGACACTAATTGCAGGTAGATCAGGCCACCAGTGTACCAGTGAGCACTAGACAACGGCGGCAAGAGATTTAATAGGAGGGAAAGAAAAGAACAAATAATTCTGTTTACTGGTTTTGAAGAATCGGAGATGGTTTCCCACTCATTTGAGCAGATGATTCTCACACACACACACACACACACACACACACACACACACACACACACACACACAGTGAGAGCACAGAGGGCTGGGAGATGGCCTGTGAGTCAGCGTATGTTCACACTGCAGAACAGCATGCAATAGCAATGCCTCTGAAGATGAAGTGCCAATTGAAAACCACCAAAATAGTTGCAGCTACAGAACAAAAAGTGGAATGATACCATTATTCCATTTTTCAATTCAGATATCAATACATTGGATATCAAGAGACATTGATACAGGTCAGAAAACCTATAGAATAAGGCCTATACTTGTAAGAGGATCATTTTATTTGGACAAATATTTGGATAAAGTGTTAAACTAAGTTTGAAAGGGGACATTTTTTACCCTTCAATTTAGCTTCCATCTGACAATAAGCTCCAATTTATAAACTATTACTGTTTATTCTCATACCCACTTCACAGCCAGGAAGAAAATTAGTTAAATGATCATTGCTATGGCAGACGATTCCTAGAACACCACTGATGATGTGCCCAGGTGGACTTACAGAGGTACTACTACTACCCCCAGCAACATAAACAATGTTTTTCTTCAAGTATTCTCCTTTTTTCTTACTGCGAAGCAGATGCAGAGTAAACCAGGATAGTGTAAACCTGTCTCAAGTAACCGAAATTTGGGGGGTTATGTTCCAAGAGCACCCACAAATTCTGAAAAAACGCAAATTTGTGATGCGGTAAAAAAAAATGTCTAAAAATGTCTATTTTTATAGTTTAAACGCTAAATATTAGGGATGCACCGAAATTATTTTTTTGGACCGAAACTGAAAACCAAAAATGAGGGAACACTTGGCCAAAAACCGAAACCCGAAAAAAAATTATTATTATGAAATTATTAAAAGAATAAATCTATTTAGCATTCAAACAATGCACAATATAAAATAAAATGTGAAATACAATATTTTACTTTGCCCCACTCATGAATAGCCTAAAAGCAAGACGGCTGAAATATTATACAATTAAATATCTTCTCTCATAAAACTAGTGAACTCAAGTACATTTTAATATTCTCAACGAAGTGCATGAACAAAGTGCATTCAGAACAAGTGCTTTAAAAACTGTTGAAAGATATAACAACATTCTCTGTAGGCCTATAACAAAATAGTGTATCAAAACAAAGACTGACATAGCCCATTTATTAACTGTAATCACTGGATGTGGATGTGCTCGAAGGGTCTTGCCTCTTCTGTGCTCGATGTTTTTAAGCGATAAATTAATCCCGACGTTAAGAAAGTCTTTGTGGATGCACCCACTCTAGAAATTTCGGCATTCCACGCTTTACAAACGGCTTTCTGCGTGTCTTTTTTAAGCCGCTTTCAGACCGAATGTGGCAAGCATTCGGTCTGAAAGCGGCTTTAGATATATCGAAATGCGCCCACACGGCAGACATGCTGACTCTAATCCAGTCCGCATGCAGGCTGCGCTTGTTGACTGCGTCATCACTGCTTCGGTCATGTTAAAAAAAAAATTTGGCCGAAACGGAAAATGCATTTTTTGCCATTTTTGGCCGAAGATTTTTGGTGGCTGAATATTCAGTGCATCCCTACTAAATATGCCCCCAAATATGCCCCCAAAACACTTTAATTTCGTTTTAAACTCAGCTTAATACATTACCCTTAAAAAGTCTAAAGGTAAACCCGTATAAGTGCTGTACAGTGTACAATGAACTGGTGTCTCCCACAGTTCATTCATGCAAACGCGTTTACTTTGGTATAAGCAGTGTAAATACAGTAATAATTTCATTTACTTTTCAGTAAAAATACTTCTTGACTGAAGACGAGGATTTACAGTTCATCAAAATTATAATTTACAGTGCAACTCAAAAAAAAACCCAAATCATTAAAAAAAAAAAAGTCACTAACTTCTAGCAAAATAATTAGCTAACTAATTACATTTTACATGTACATTTTACACTTAAAGCATTTGGCAGATGCCCTAATCCAGAGTGACTTACAGTCATTAGTTACAGGGAGAGTCCCCCTGGAGACACTGAGGGTTAAATGTCTTGCTCAAAAACATAATGGTAGAAAGTTATGTTAACTAGTTGTTTTAAGTTCCTCTGCACTAAGCAGTTCTATAATATAACTAGCTTTTACACAATCAGAATTGTACAGATGTGATGCGCACTTTGTTCCAATATTTAACTCAGTAGCTATCTGCTAATTCAGCAAGAGTTACTGGACTGGCGCCGGCCTGAGGGGTGTTTTTTTCCGCCTTTCACTCTAAGAACGGTGGGATTGCATCCAGAACTCTTCTGACACTGGTTAAGGATAAGAGGCTCAGATAATGAACGGATAGATGGATTAGTGCAGTCTTCAACTGAGTGATATGCTTGTAGAACATGGAGTACACCAACTAGATTTAAAGCCTCCATCAGAAATTGGGGGGGGAGAGAGTTGTCATAATTTCTGTCTCCGCTTGTGATTCCAGGAAAAGAATCCCATTACTTCTGGCAAGGTAAATCACGCCTTGTCAAAATCAGCAGCAGGCTGAACATTTTGCCTGCCGTTGTGAATTCATTACCTTTGACGTACAGAATAAAAAGGGAAAAATCCATGGAATGCATTAGCAAGTGCCTGCTAGCCAAGAGGAATTAAGGGTCCATGTGTGTGAAAATAAGAATCCCGGTTGGGTTCCCTTCAGCAGGAGAAAGCTTTGTTGTGGCAGACGGTCAAGGCTGGGAATAGCTCTCTCTCTCTCTCTCTCTCTCTGTGAAGTCGATCTGAATGCTAATGCTGCAGGGCTCCAGGGTCAAGGTTAAGCAAATGAAGCCTCACATGACAGCGTCAGGGATGGGGAAATTGCACCTGACCAGTGGTCTGCAGACAGAGCAGGGGTCAGGGTCACCTGATTATCTTCAAATACAAGGTGTCATGATGGAAAAGCAAGGGAAATAGGAGCAACAGTGTCTGCAAAGTGGAACTGAGAGCTCACTGGGAATATGGAGCATGAAGGGCATCTTTTTGGAAAAAACACAAGCATCTTTTGTTATTATAGGCTTGAAGGAGTGGTGTTAGGAATGTCACCATTTGAGAGTACTCGGTTCAGTCCTTGTACTCCAAAACAATTCACCACACCTGACAAAAAGACGGCTAAAAAAACATGAGCTGAGACCATGTTTTGGAATTGAGAACTAATTGGACAGAACAAAAGAGTCATAAATGTTATTGCTATAACAGATGACACCAGTGACTACAGTAGGAGTTTGACATTCAGTTCGATTTAGAGAGACATAATAATGTGAGAAATGGAGTGTTAAGTTGTAGTATTGTGCCGTAAGTTATAAGAGCCAAAGGCAGAGCTGAAAAGTAGTAATAAATTAACTATTCAAACAAAAGCCAGTATGCAGAATAAATGACCCAATGACCGACCATTTAGAGGCATGTGGGCCACAAATATTAAATCAAATAAATAAATATCAATCTCTTGCAAAAAAGTGAGAGAATAAGCCAGAAGAATACATTAGTGTCATCATAAGGTCTCGAAAGGGGAAAGATACAGTACGGTTTTCTCATTTCAGCATTTTTGCATATCAAAGAAAGCAATATGCAAAGTGTGCAGATATGAAATGCAAAGAAAGCACTACTAGCAACCTGCCGTTCAAATTACACCACTACAACACCACCCTGGGTGCTTCACTGTAACCGAATTGGCACTACTGTACAATTTACAGGAGTTTCAAAATGACAGCCCACAACTGTGGCATAGTTAAAAAAATGTTTGCATAATTTTCACAACAGCAAAAGTCCATCTAAATAAGTGCACATTCAGAGCAAAAGAAACAGAAATGTTCCATCAAAACATGTTTCAGGTCTTCAGGCTTTGGGTTTGCCATGACAGCATCACTTTACCATTCACAGCATACTTATTCAATTCAATTCAATTCAATTTTATTTATATAGCGCTTTTTACAACCAGGTTGTCACAAAGCAGCTTTACAGAGT
>JBBPCX010000040.1:13352662-13366242 GCA_037974365.1 Hydrocynus forskahlii
ACACAACAAATAGAATAGGTTGGGACAGCCGAAAAACAGTGACTGAAGAGCTAGCAGTAAACGTTTTAGCTTATTATCCAACTGATGGAAAATGTAATGTATTCTTGAATATTTTTGACACTGAAGAAAGCTGCCAAAAATCTCTTCTATATTATTCTGCAATAAATGATCCCTAAAATAATACCTGTAATAAAATACCTTCTTATAAGAATCAGCACCTATTTCTAGTACTGCACAGCCTGTAATTTTAACTACCTGGCCCACTGAAGTATCAAATATATTAAAATTAAATATGACTGAACAGAGAGATGGACATGGTCGCAAAGAATTGGTCCGTAAAAGACACTTCCTGAGAAATCCTACTGTAGCTGAATTAGCACTTCAACCAACATGTTCTCAAAATACTGACATATCACAGTGTGATACGCTTTCCTTCCTGCAGACATGAACTTCTGGTGTCAACCATTCAGAACTGACGTTTTTGTCAGGTCTTCAGGAAGTGCGCAAAATAAAGATATGCTCGTACCACCCGACCCTTTTAGACTTCCACAGTTCTACTTTAGAACTGACATTTCACATGAATTATACACGAACGCTTTAAATCGGGGGTGGCAAACTCCAGTCCTGCAGGGTCGGCGTCCAGCACAGTGATTTACCTCTTGACTCACACCCTATTTACCTCAAAAGTTAACTGCCAGGTTTGGTGGGAGTGTTAAGAGTATTATAAACACCTAAACATTCTAGACTCTGGCCCTAAAGGAACGCAGTTCTCCCACCCCCCATTCATTTTACATGATCATCAGGCATCTGTAAGCCAATGGAAATTATTAATAGCTTCCTTGAACAATAAGGTCAAGGCCAAAATACAACCCTGAGAAAGTACCTCTGAGGACAAACAACAGAGCCAAAATGATGTACAAGCTGAACATACAACACAAATGTTTACTGTGTTCAGTGTTAAATTATGGAACGAAACTTTTTTTATAGATACAAAAATAAGAACGGCACATTGACAGGTGAAATCACCTTTGTATACTTCTCATATTTTCCTTTGGACTTTCAATAGCAACTGCACTTTACCTTCTGTTTACTGCCACAACAGATACACACATGCCATGTTATTTGGTTTGATATGCTATAATTTACACTTCCTGAATGTGGGTCAGTGCTGATAACTGCCTATTGTGCAATATCATACTTAAAGTGCAATATTCTGAAACCTTCAGATCACATTCACACTACACTGTCACACTGCTGTATTGTCTATTCATTGTACTGTGTATTGTATCGGTCATACCTTACACTTTCTTCAATGTTGTTAACTGCCTTTTGCTCTTGTGTAACAATCAAACTTATGGTCCAAAACAAGTCACTCTGGAAGGTTTACATCCCGTTTACGGTATACTGTTCCATTGCTGCGTTGTTTAGTTATTGTATTGTCTCCGTTGTAACTTGCACTTTATTGAATGTTGCTTCATGTTGCACTGTGGCCCATGGAGAAACGTCTCATCACACGATTTGTACACAGCCACTGATGACAAAGTAACCTTGAACCTTGAAATTTACTGGACTACTAGACCTAATGTTATCAATAATAGTATTCATCTGGCTCGCTCCCTCCAGTAAAAGCACTTAAACCGTTTTTTAGTCCAAAGAATCAAGAAAAAGGAAGTCAATGCATTGTGCACTATTTCTTCGCCCATCCATCGTTATGCCGGTGTCCTGAGACACATTTCTGAGCTGTTTGTTTAGTCTAGGCCAAATGTGGAGCTACGCTGGACTGCAAAGACCAACACTGTGAAGAAAACAGTGACTTTTTGAGATCTTGGCATGTCTACAGAGCTTCTGAGGCCACATCAGCTGATCCCTGTACACAAATATCACTTTCCTTCACTGAGCAAGCGAGACAAGCACTCTGCTCTGTTCCAAACAATGAGGTCATCAATCAAACCTAAATCGCTGCAAGACAAACACGGCTCTCTTCTGGGTCTAACAATAAGGCTCTTACAACACTGGGATTTTACAGCATCTGTTAAGGCTGCTCGGTGCACATGGCTAAAGTAGGGCACACATCTGACATATATTTGCGGAGCCTGGTGGACCAGCTCTTAAAAACGAAAGTGCTGCAGCCATGCCCTCAGCCGAAACATCTGGTTGCTTGAACGGACCACTGGATTAGCTCAGTATGAGACACTCCAGAAGTAAGCAACACTTAAAAGGCTAAAGGCATGATATCCGCAACAGCGGCTGGATCCAGCTGACTAAAAATACCCATTTCCTATCCAGGCTCCTGAGTTCTCAGGTATTGTTCCAACTGTTATTAGGTAATGTGTCTGCCAAGACAGCTGTAAACCTTTTAGACCTCCTCCAGGCTGCTCCTTCAGACGTCCAAGTCGATAGAGATCAATCCTGAACTAACATTAGAAGCTGCTGTGTAAATGCGTTGATATCCGTAAAATAAAAAGAAATTTAAAAATACCAACATACTTACAATACAATACACAGAGCAAACATAAGGTAGCACACAACAACCCACATTAAGCCAGCAGCCTAGTGGTTAGGGAGTTGTCCCTGCAATCAGAAGGTTGTGGGTTCAAATCCCAGGACTGCAAGTGGTGCCACTGAGGTACCATCTCCACCCACTGCTCCCCAGGCGCTGTGTTCCTGGCTGCCCACTGCTTTGCCTGGTGAATGGGTTAAATGTAGAGCAAGTGTGGTGTGGCGTGGTGTACACACACACACACACGGGGGCAGCTGGTGGCCTAGAGGTCAGGGTTCTCAGAAAGCCATGGGTTCAAATCCCAGGACTGCTAGTGGCACCACTGAGTAAGGTACTGTCCCCACACTCTGCTCCCCGGGCGCTGTGTTCCTGGCTGCCCGCTGCTTCACTTGGTGTCACATATAAAAATACAGGCAAAAACTGTGAACTGAATGATTTATATTCAACGTTTCACAGTATGCTGCACTGAAACTAACCAAAGAAGATAATTATGCTCAGTTTGAACTGAGGCATCCAGTTGGTGTTTTTTTAGTAGTGAGAAGTTCCTTGATACACTCAGAGATGCATATGGAGACATGCTGTGATGTCATTTATCATGATAACCATAAATATCCTCATAAAGCCCGTCCCTGAGAGCTGAGCCACTTGTAGAACAACAGAGCTGTACCAAGCATTGTGAAAATTTATTCATTTTCATCACCATCCGCCCTCTTTCTAAGCCCTGGGCCATAACATTGGAAAAAGGTAGAACATTTGAACAAATGTTCTACCTTTATGTCCATTTCTCCAACACCTTCAAGTTTAAATGCAATTAACCCAGGACAAAGTGTGAACCACTCTCTCCTTATTGATGAGGCTTTGGAAACAAAAGGAAAGAAAAAGGAAGAATTGTCTGGGGCAGAAAAGGATCAAAACATTTTCTTTAGCACACAACGGACTCTCACTTCACGTACAATGCAGCAGCACGGCTATGCCCAAAAAGAAAATGGCAGTAAAGAGAGGAACTTGTTTATGATTTCTCAATGCTGTGGATTCAAATCGGTCACATTCAGCGCGAGCCTTCCCCGGGAGCGAGGCTGCTGAATGTTAACTCCAGTAAATTGTGGCTAAGCTTTTCACCCTTCAGTCTTTCTTGGTATTCTCTTAGAGCGCTGCCAGCTCCAATGACTGTCTGAGAACGCAGAGTGAGCTGCGAGTGCTTTATGAAGGAGGAAAAAAAGAAAGGAAAAAAAAAAAAGGAGAGAGAACCGTCCTCCTTAGAGGCTTACAAAAGCCTGTGAGTTCTGTGTGATGTAATCGTAGAAACATCACCTCTCCATCACGGAGATGTTTGACGGGTGGAAGCCGAAGACTCGTCCAAATGGCTGGAAGCCAAGCGCTACCAAAAAGGGTGGAATAAGGAGAAGCCTTTATTACATCAGAATAAACAGCAAATGACTATGAATGAAGAAAAAGTAACAAAAACTTTGTATATATCTTAAAAGTAGAAGCATCCTGTAAACACAGATAGGTTCCCCAGTCAAAACATTTATCAAACCCCATCACCCAGATTTCATTCAATGAAGCAATAATTAACCAGGTATGAGATGATACATACAGCTGGGCGGTAATGAAGATTCAAATATCATAGCATATACATAACATGGATGCTCACTGTGACTTAGACTCATTCTAATATTAGTACTAATGTGTTAAACATGCAAGTGTAAATGAAAATCATGTATCGCTTTAAAACATTGTTCAAATATAACTGTCTCAGGTATCTAAGCCTGTTGAACATTACTGTTTATATACCACTCAAGCTGTAGGGGTAATCAAGGGATTACTACATGGCAACACTGGTCAATGTAACACTGTGTATGCTGCGGTGAAGAGAACCATGACCACCATCTATAGGCTTACACGCTTTTCCCTTGAACACAGAAATAAATACACAAAGCTATTATCACTGAACACACCCTAAGCTGGCTCTGACAGACATTTGGGAAATACAGAAGAAGAGTAATATGGAACAAATCACATCCAAGGATATTATGGGGCCTGAGCAGGAAACCTGTTCTTAAAATAAACCTGGACGGTAGAAAAAATTACGAGTTTATGTAAGTCAAACTAAGCTTACACACCATTCTATATGTAACTCAACTAGTCCATCGGGTCTTTGATTTCTCAAAAACAGAAAAGCACCACCATATCAAAGCTCTTCTTTTGGTCATTTGCTGTTGTGACACTTGAAAGGATTCAGTCTTCGGTCACATTTCAAATGATAAAACATGAATAAGGACTAAAGTCAGAATCCTCCCAGCACCCAGATAAGTGATATCAGCCACAAGCTATTTTGAGAACCACCCTCACCCCAATTAACTGAAACCCAAAAAAAAAAAAAAAAAAAAAAAAAAAAATAGATACGGAGGTGTAAACAAACGGATTGGTTGCCATGGAGACAAGTGTTAAATGTGTTTTCCATACCTACTGCTCTCCCGGTGCTCCGCGAGCATCTCTCTGTGTCGTCAACACAGTGGCAATCCAAACTCGAAGGAAGGAATAACGCTCCTTTAGTCGTGCAGCGCAACTCCGGCAAAGCAAATGAGCTCAGCACTTACGAATCATGATACGAGCAAGTGGAGAGTTGAGCTTTTACTGGCACCACCAAGAGAACCAGGCGCCAAAGAGCAGAGCAGCCTGCCGGGACTGGCACAGCTGATCCCCCCCTGACACCAGCTGTACCACGCGGGTGGATCATGGGAGGGGTGGAATCTGTCACACCAGGACATACCATCTGGGAGCGACCGCGGGGGGAGAGAGAGAGCGCCACCAACGAGGCTCAGATGGTGACACCAAAAGGTGATTACATTTTGCACCTCGCAAAGGGGGCTGTACAAGACACTGCCCATTAATCACTATCGCATATGGGCTTTTGCTGTTAATGCTACTTCAAATGAGCCTGTTCAAAAAAAATAATAATTACATTGTTTTTGCTGTGACCATCCAGACCAATCACAGTTACTGTGAGTGCCTTTGTGCATTTTTGTTGAATCGCGTCTTTCAACAGGACGTTTTTTTGGCCGCAATAACACAGACGCGTCTTTAATCACATTGCGTTATTGTTAATACATACTTCAACAATCCCCCTCATTAGGTACCTACCTTGTCTCTTCATTATCCATTTAATTAGCTCAATAACTCATACAAGTGCACTTTGTAGTTTACAATTACAGACCGCAGCCCGTTTCTCTGCATTTGTACGGCTTTCTATACCCCACTCACCAACGTTAGCACCCACACAGGACAAAGAGTGAGAATGGATTACAATCTGTAATGCTAAGCTATAATGTAAATCTAGTGCCGCTTCTCTACTGGCACAAGGAATCGCGCTGTACTGCGGACAAATGCTTTTTCATTACAAATAAAGCCGTACCCGAGCCGTACCTATGCAGTCACAAAAAAACAACAATGGAAATCCAAACAACCAGTTAGGGAGGGAGATCAATTTCATTGGAAGTTTTCTATCACCGTGAGAAATGCAAAGCTCAGGACATCAATAACAAGTTAGCTGTATATAAAAGACCAGAATAAAAACGTGGCTCGGACAGAAACACTTTCTGCTGGTACGACTCCATGGACCAACAATTGGAACAACAATCTCTCAGAAACAGCGTTACTGAGCTAAAAGACTCAAAGGAAAAATCAAACAACTTGTGTCCCATCGCTAATGGACAGTGACTAAAGATGCAAAGTATCCTCAGTGGCTCGGTGTACAAACTAGGGCTGCTAAGGATAACATCCTAACACATTAATATGACAAATCCATCCATCCATCCATTTTCTACCCCTTTATCCCGCACTTGGGGTCGGGGGGGAGCCTAATGACAAATCATTGATGTTAATAATTAATCATTTGGTTTTGATCTATCAAAACATCGCCAGTAGTGTAGACTGAAGCTCAGCTGCTCACACATTGTACATTTCCAGGATGGAATCCATGATTTTTGCATTGCAGGCAACATCCTGCTGAAAGCGGAATCAGCCAATAGGGAATACTTTTGCTTTGAAGGGGAGTACTGGGTCTGCAGCTATGTTTAAGTAGGTGGTACCTGTCAAAGTAATCCATATGAATGACAGGACACACAGTTTCCTTGCATCATACTTCTTCTGCCAACCTGCCTTTGTCCTATAGTGCGTCTTGGTGCCATCTCAGCTCCAGGTAAGTGACAGGTAAGTGACAGACAAGTGACTGAGACACTCTCACACACACACACACACACATACACACACACACACACACCCACCCACACCCCTGTCCTGGTATAAATGAAATTTCTTCCATATGGTCCAGTTCAGATGCTAACATGCCCACTCTAGGCACTTTTGGTGGTGAACAGTGGTTAGCATGGACACTCTGACCGGTCTGTGGCTACACAGAAGCTGCAACTGCGTGTACAGACACTTCCTAACATGAACATTTTCAGCTATTTGTGCTACAATAGCTCTTCAAGCCCAAGTTACAGTATTTTGGCTCGTGTGATTGTTTCTCCACAACTGCAGCCTCCCTTTGTCTTTGAAAGCAATATCAAATGCTTAGAAACCAAGCAAGGATTCAAGTGGACATGTGTATTTAACAAGACTGATCATGTCATTAGGCATAGGTCTTCGCCATCAACGTCAGTTCACACTACTCTTAAAGTCAGTGCCAACTGAAAAAAGTATTCTACATTCTACAAAAATGTTCTACAGTACTGTGCCGTATACTCAGGTGAAACCGGGTTGCACGGTGATGACATGAAAAACCAGAAGATGCTTTAAGGAAAGGCAAAAGTGAAAACATTCTGAAGGAACATTTATGTTAAGCAAGATGTGGGATTGCACCAAAATTTCAGCCACTAACATCAAAGGCAGAAACACAAATGTGGACCCCTGCAGCTTATGCCCACATCCATATGGTTTTAAGCATATGGTTTAATTAACTAATTAAAATAAACTGGGAACTTACATATTTTATAATACAATACTGAGGCACTCTGAATTTCTACACTAGATGCCTGTGAATCATTATATTTTAGAGCTCATCTGAATAACTGGGACACAGAAGCTGCACAGAAAATACTGAGAATATTCTTAAGATGGTATGCTTGGAAATACAGCTTGCACAATCCATACCACTGTATGTGCTTTTTGCACTATATGTACTTTTCTACATTTTTTGAATGTTGTATGTTATTTTTTTACATAAGAGGAAGAGAGCTGCACATTGGATCTCACTGTACTGTGTACAATGACAACAAAGACTTGAATTCAGATCCATTCACACAAAGAAAGCCCTCAGCAGAGGCAGCGCAAAATCCACTGTAGCCCAATGTCTTATAAATAATAATAAACATGGCTATTAGTTATTAATAAAATAATTATTAAGCCATAATATTTAACTGTTTTAACTAAGAAAAGGAATGAAATATAACATGTATAAGTCATCAAATATTATTACTTAGAAAAATGCTTGAAATTATTTTATTACAATGTTTTCTTGCTGAATGTATCCTGAATTCCGGCTTTGGTTTTGGTTGGGAAATTTCATTTCATTATGTCATTAAGTTGTTAAGACCAATATCATGACCTAACAAGGTAAAAGAGTCAGATTCTGAGGCCAGGATGACTTTACCATAATCTCAAAGCAAGACTTCACACATAAAGTAAATCACCAGACCCTGAGCAAATAGGAAAATTTCATTAAGTCTAACAAATTTCATTGCTCAGACACACTGAACAATCTCCAACCACCACTGCTGACCCGAAAATCTCCATTTAACACTAGGATCTACATTTCGCCGAGTAAACACTCCCAAATCACAAAGTGGTACGGAAAACAGCCGGCAGGATACAGAAGTGAGAAGTGAACTTCCTTTCCAGAACTGGAAGAACAGATCTGCCCTCAATGACCTGCCAGCATTTCGTGAGTTCTATGGTCTCAAAGATGGTAATTCGTAAAAAGCCACTCTACAAATTTATTTACCCTTAGTCTCATAGATGACCTACAAGACCAGTCCCACTGATCACCTGGATCAAGCCGAAGAATCTGATCTGACACTCGACCAAAACAGTTCCCAGCCAAGGCTGAGGAGAAACAGAAAAGGAAGTGTCGCTCTTTAGTCTGGTTTCATAGTTAGCACACCGAGTATCGCTCCAACATGAAACGCTTACCATAACGAAAACATTAGTCCTAAAATGTATAACATTGTTTATCCTGGAGGACTGTAGCACCCATCCCTCTGATTGAAGCTTTTACAAACTCCTTTTAGGGAAATTTGTATGCAATTTGATTTGAAAGTTGTTGGGTTTTTTTATTGCATCAATTCAACCACAAAAGCAAGATCTGCCAACCAACAGCAATACAGAAAAGATATAGACCATCTTCTGTATTATTTCACTGCCTCTCAAGCATTTATCCCTCCTTTTACACAAGAAATACAAAGGGGTGGCTATGAATGACAATTTCACAGGAATCCCAGACCTGCAGGCCTTATAAATTTCAGCAGAGCTCACAGTCAAGCACAGTCAGATCAAGCTTGTCTGAAGGTTTAGGATCTCTGGTGTTGTGACTGTGGAAGGAGTCAATGTGGGTGTGATGACTTAGCACATAGCTGAGGGTCCAGCTGGGTTCTCTGGTTCCTTTAAGGGTAGGAATGAATTTAGACCTCCATTTTCTGAGCCCCTCACACAGCTGTCTGACCTCTCACCTGCCCGGGGAGGACAACTGGTACGAAATGGGCAGTTTTTAATTTTAGAATATAGAATATCTTGTTTGTCACTGCAACACACAGGAATGTACAGTGCAGTGAGATAAGACTTGCAGCTCTGTAGATGCTTATCTCATGCAAATATAAGTATAAAATATACAAAGCAAACAACAAAGTGTGATATCAGTTGAAGACCAGTATTTAAGGAGATAAAGTGTTACTTACATCAAGTAGAGAATGTACCCGCTGTACCAGAACTAGCAAAAAGGGTGAAGTAAAGTGTCTGTAAAGTGTCCATTTCTCATACGTGAACACACCGCAGCAGAGTGAGAACGGCTTGAAATTCTTTCTCTGCATTTAACCCATTCACCAAGTGAAGCAGAGGGTCGCGAGTTTAAATCCCAGCACTACTAGTGGCACCACTGAGCTCACCTTGAGCAAGGGACTGTCCCCACTAACTGCTCCCCAAGTGCTGTGTTTTCTGGCCTCACTGATTTACTTGACTGAATGGATTAAATGCAGAGAAAGATATTCACACTGTTCACACTGAGTGCTGTGGTGTGTTCACGTATAACAAATGGTCACTTTACAATAATGTCCAATCCCTCCTCTACAGACTGAACATTATGAGTGCAGTAATAACACCAAATTACCGGGCTGTTCCTGACAACAATGTGGTCAGACAGACAGCAGGGCAGCTCCTGCAATCCTTCAACATGTTAACAGTCTAGAGAAGCAGGCATTTCCTAGAGAAAGTTCGTGTTTAATGTTTATCAAAAGAATGTCCCAGAGCCTGGAAGAAGATCAGGGAGCATTAGGTGGGGGCTACAGCACAACTAGCAGGCTAGGCAGCTAACAGCCGTTTAAATGGGAATGTTGTCCCTCTGGACAGCTGTGAAATAAAGAATAACACTCACTCACTAGGATAGACAGAGGTGAGTGAGGCCTAAACGGGTGGTAGGAGAGCAAAAACACTGCAAAGGCATCCTCCCTGGGCTTCCCGCACGCCTGTTTTCCTTCCTCTCCCCTCGCTGGATGCTAGCGGGACGGAGAGCTAACGGGCTAACCGAGCGGTCTCGGTCCGGACTGGGTCGCTTCGTTCACAAATATGAACGAATTATCCTTTATATCGAGCATTAAAGTGAAGTCTGCGGTTAACAGGCTTACACAGTAGCTGAAACCAAACAAACCAGCAGCCAGTCAGCCCTCACCGCAAACCCCAGCACCAGAGACTCACCAGCAAGGCTGTGGAGGACGAGACCCGGGCACAGGGACACGGACGGCGGATCTAAAGGAGCAGGACTAGCGGGGCGTCTCTGGTCCTCTTTCCGTCCATAACTGACACATAACACACACGCGGTCCGGTAAGGAGAACTGGTAATGTTTCTCTACACATCAGCTAGTGGCCATGTTTAATCCTCGCCATCCCGTCAACACTGCCTCCTCCTCCTCATCCTCCTCCCCTGCTCCACTGCCTCTCTCAGCCGGGAGAGCAGCCCGAACCGAGCACGCAGACCGCACAGCCAGCCCGGGGAAACGGCTCCACCTGCCGGCCGGACCACGGGCCTGAGCCGGGACACACTCCAGAGACCACCCTGACAGACCACTCTATTAACCCTGTCATATCACAAATACTGCATTTATTCAGGGCTTTATACCTGTCAGAACAAACCTCGTCGTGATGTGCAGTATGATGTGTGATAGTCTTACCATGTGATTACCATACGAAGTTTTCTAAATGGGTGCTGAATCACTTCACAAGACAAGATTAGATTAGATGAGATAATCCTTTATTAGTCCCACAGGCAGGACATTTGGATTGTAACAAAAACAAAGTAGAGAGAACAAAAGAAGACAATAGAAGCAGCATGACCAATAGAATAAAACCTATACAACACAACAGTGTAATATAAAGAAGTCAAAGTGTCTCAGTCAAAGTGAACTTGTCATCTCAACCATATACAAGTAGCTGTACAGAGAGACAAAATGGCGAGGCTCAGGTTCCACAGTGTATACATAGTACAACAGACATAAGATGCTGTACAACATACAAACCAATGCAAATAAAGAGGTTTAATATAAAATAAGAGAAAGGTTTAACGTGCCCTGAGTGTGTGGAGAGTTCTCTCTGTGTTGTACATAAATATGCGTAAAGGTGCAATGTAGTACAAGATTGTGCAAACAGTATAAAGAGTATAAACAGTATCACCAGTATAACCAGTATAGACAGTGTAACCAGTATAAACAGTATAACAGTATAAAACAAGTGAAAAGATCAGCTTTCTTAAGAATTGCATTTCTTAAGAATTGTGGAAACAGTATAGCCGTAAAAACGGTACAACCAGTATACACTGTATAACAGTATAACCGAGTACAATTATGGATTCTTAGGGGTCTGTGTGTTATATTCATTCTATGTATATTTCCTGGAGGAATCTTCCCGAGGGATTAATAAAGTTTTAATCTATCTATCTATCTGTCTATGTATATAGGAAAAAGTGGCTGTGCATGAGGTCAGTATAATCAGTTTACGGGGCCATGTGAATACTTATGCCTATACTACTTATATATCAGAATCAGAATCAGAATCAGACGACTTTATTGATCCCAGAAGACATTGCTTATGACTGCGCAGGCACACAGAAACACAGAGACAAGAACAATATAAGTAACTTATAGTTCAGTGAATAACTAAGAAAGCAAATGGTAGTTAGGATTACATTATGGCGTTTAACAGAAATCGGTAGTATAAGTAAAACTGACATAAGTAGTGATATTTCCACATAGTATTAACCCCTTCATATTCCAAATACTACATGTGTTCACATTTATTCAGTGCTTCACACCTGTCAGAACAAAACCTCGGATGCTAAAGCAGTATCATTATGAGTAATTTCTTGCTATGTGCAATAGTCTTGCCATGTGCAATATTACTACTTATGTCAATATTAGTTACACTATATGGACAAAAGTATTGGGACACATTCAGTAATGCACAACCTTGATAGACATTTTGGACAACACTGTGCTTCCAGCTTTGTGGACACAGTTTTAGGAAGACCCTTTTCTATTCCAGCATGACTGTGCCCCAGTGCACAAAGCAAGTTCCATAAAGACATGGATCATGAGTTCGGTGTGGAAGAACTTGACTGGCCACACAGAGCCCTGACCTCAACCCCATCCAGCACCTTTGGGATGAACTGGAACGGAGATTGTGATCCAGGCCTTCTCGTCCATCAGTGCCTGAGCTCATAAATGCTCTACAGAATGAATGGGCACAAATTCCCACAGAAACGCCAAAATCTTGAGTAAAGCCTTTCAAGATGAGTGGAAGCTGTTATAGCTGCAAAAGGAGGGGACCAACTTCATGTTAAAGTCTATGTATTTGAAAGCAATGTCTTTAAAATGCAATGTCATTAAAGACACTGTTGGTGGAATGTTCCAATAATTTTATCTATATACAGTTGTGCTCGTAAGTTTACATACCCCGGCAGAATTTATGATATCTTAACCATTTTTCAGAGAATATGAATGATAACACAAAAGCTTTTCTTTCACTCATGGTTAATGCTTGGCTGAAGCCATTTATTGTCAGACAACTGTGTTTACTCATTTTAAATCATAATCACAACACAAACTACCCAAATGACATTGATTAAAAGTTTACATACCCTGGTGATTTGGCCTGATAACATGCACACAACTTGACACGAAGGGGTCTGGCTATTAAAGGTAACCATCTTCACCTGTGATCTGTTTGCTTGTAATTAGTGGGTGTGTATAAAAGGTCAATACGTTTTTGGACTCCTGACAGACCCTTAAATCTTTCATCCAGTGCTGCACTGATGTTTTTTGGATTCGAAGTCATGGGGAAAGCAAAATAATTGTCAAAAGATCTGTGGGAAAAGGTAGTTGAACTCTATAAAACAGGAAAGGGGTATAGGAAAATATCAAAGGAATTGAGAATGCCAATCAGCAGTGTTCCAACTCCAATTAAGAAGTGGAAAATTAGGGGTTCTGTTGAAACCAAATCACGGTCAGGTAGACCAACTAAAATTTCAGCCACAACTGCCAGGAAAATTGTTCTGGATGCAAAGCAAAACCCACAAATAACTGCAGGTGAAATACAGGACTCTCTGAAAACATGTGGTGTGGTTTCAAGATGCACAATAAGGAGGCACTTGAAGAAAGATGGGCTGCATGGTCAGGTTGCCAGAAGAAAGCCATTACTATGCAAATGCCACAAAGTATCCCGCTTACAATATGCCAAACAGCACAAGCCTCAAACCTTCTGGCACAAAGTCATTTGGAGTGATGAGACTAAAATTGAACTTTTTGGCCACAACCATAAA
>JBBPCX010000040.1:13383122-13407050 GCA_037974365.1 Hydrocynus forskahlii
ATATAGTTGTTTGTGCGTGTGTGTTGTGTGTGTTATTACATTACAATAGTAGAATCATCCATGCTAGCCCTTCTCTTCAGATGTGCTAAAGAGAGACTCCTCCCTTCGTCTCAAGTCCTTCTTGCCAGCTTTTAGTAGTTAATTCTTAGTAATTTGTCTTAGTGCGGTATACTCCTTTAACAGTCTGTTTAGTAGTTTAATAGCCTATAATCCCTGTAACAAAGTCCATTTAAGGATTGCCTCTTAGCCTAACATGTTAGCAAACAGGCCATGCTGAAACAACTTCAGTGATTTCTCAATTTAGAAACTCTTAGTCATATGCCAGGTTTAAAACCCAGTGCTAAAAACAGCTGCCCACTCACTGTTTTGTCTGGGGCAATGTGCAGAACAGCTGGTGTGCCTGCTTTTCATATTGTTTGCATACAGAAAGTAGTAGCTTGTTGGCTCAATCAGCATGGTTTTCACGCAGCGTCTGGCGCTCTGTACCACAGGCCTACGTTACAGGCTAAACCTACTTTATGGCCTGTGTAGTGTCATTTGACTCCTTCTTTTGCTAAAGTGTCAGTTTGCTCAGACGGTCCTGTCTCCTACAATGTGCCAGGGGACAGAATGCCTGGTCACTATTGTAACCCTTTCACCACAGTCACCTAGGTTATGTGGGTCAGCATCTATACAGACAAAATGAAAAAATAAATAAAAACATAAGTCCAAAGTTATAAACACATTAGTACCTAGTCAGAAGAATATAATCAGAACACGGGTCTGGTTCCTGTCTTCTTTGTGAACTCTCATTTAATTAAGAGCACCCGATTTCATTTAATGAAGGAATCAGGTATTGACTGGTAACTTTTCTGGAAATGGTTAAGCTACATAGCCAAGCTCTGTGTGTGTGTGTGTGTGTGTGAGTGTGAAAAATATAATTTACTAATTTTGTAACATAAATATTAACATAAATTCAGCTACGTTTCCATTTAAAATATAACTATATATTTTTTTGTACTCTCAAGAAAACACTGTCTTGGGATGGTGAAATACTGCTGTACTCAGAGGCGGGAGGTTTGAAAGTAGCCAATTTGAGAACGTTATTCATTTTTCCTTGCTGCTTATTGGCTGCTGCCCTGTGACGCATCTCTGGCAGCTGTAGTCCAAAATTCCCACATCAGAAGTTTGCCACATGGAGCTATCTGGAGTGTTTCGCTGAGTGTTCTTGTGTTTTTCATTTTGTTCTTCTTAAAGCCCTGTATTTTTATTACTGCAAATTAAATTGATTTATTACTGTATTTACCTGCTTATACCAAAGAAAACGACAGTGCATGCCAAAGAAAACGTGCCTGCATGAATTACAGTACAGTCTATATAGGGGTAACATCTGTATTTACATTCTAGCACTGCAGGAGTTCAGTGTAAACTGTACAGTACGGATACGGGTTTACCACATTACAACAACGCGGTTTTTCACTATACTCAGATGCTATTGGAACGTTACCCATGTGGAAGACTTTCATCTGATTAAAACGTTCTGTTGAATGGGAACATTAGTGTCTTTTAGTAGAGTACTTTACTTACTTAGCAGAGTTTGAAATTATCCTTGGTTAAAGACAGAAATGAAACAGGATCTTGTATCCTAATTGTTTTCTTTTTCCAAAAACGATTTGCATTTTGGAATCTGCATATGCCATCTAAGGAACAAAACCGTAAATAACTTGAGGCTCTGACTCTGCCAGCCATCTGTAGCTCAGATGTACACAAGTGTGTAAAAGGTACTGACACGGAGTGCTAAAGCATTCAAACATCAAAGCACACAATAACGCGGTTATGTTTATAGCATGCGCCAGAGGTTTGCCGTTGTTTTGACTGCATTTTTAACAGCTGTAGTTCATCCAGGGTAATGTTTACGCCTGTTTCCATTTCAGGCTCTTTATCCTCTATTTCAAAAGAGGTCCTCAAAGCAGTAACCAACGACGATAAAGGCGACTCCAACCGCACCATTCATTTTACTGTCGTTAATCCACCAAAATTGGGAAAGCTTGTGAATATGCAGGCAGACAAGTCCATGGCGGAGATTTCATCCTTCACGCAAGAAATGGTAAGGGTTATAAAACCTCACGCTCTGTTTGCATGGAAGAGTGCAAGGCCATAAATTATGAATTTGTCTCCATTCTGTGAGCCCCTCTTGCTGAAAGGCTCTGCTGTACATCCTGTGATTAGCTTGTGGGGGATGGGTGAATGATGCTCTATCAAACTGCTTGTAATGTCATGTTTAGTACCCTAAAAGTGGAATTCTATAAAATTGGTTTAGGAACGTACCATAATATAACAATTGTAACAAATCTTGGGTGCTCAGATTTTAAGAAATTATATTATATAATGGACTCTGAATGTTTATGTCTCATTTTCCTGCCAGATAGGACCGCAGATTATAGTTACTCTAGATATTGTTTAAAATGTGACATGTGTATTGGTTGCAGCTAGATGAGGATAAAGTGGCATATGAGCAGAATGTGGACTCTGTGGGATGGGCAACAGAAGACAAGTTCACATTCACTGTGTCATCACCTCCTGCAAGCCTTGAGGCTCAGACCTTTGATATTGACATCTCTTACGAAAATGCTGGACCTGAACAAAGCTCTCTCCTTAAAAACACAGGTATGGAAACTTTTAAGTTGACAGATTGTCCTTTTACCTCTCAGTTACAGCTAACCTAGTGAGAAGTCGGCCTGCGAAAATGTATGTAAATTCAAGCAATAGTATACTGTGGAGGCCCAGGGTGACGACAGGCTAATGTTGTCTAATTTATGGATTTGCATGAACGTTGTGTATGAAAATTGAAGGAACTATTTCATGTTTCAGGTGCTGTGGTAACAGAAGGAGACAAAGTTGTCATTGACAAGACAATGCTGGATGCGTCAAATCTCCTTACCAAGGAGCCTGAGGCCCGTCGCCATTCCTATGATGTCTGGTACCAAGTCAAGTCCTTACCTAAACATGGTATCATTATTGTGGGAGAACGGAATCTCACAAAGGAGAAGCCCTACTTCTCTCAGTTCATACTCAACAAATATGGAATTACCTATCTGCATGATGACTCAGAAACAACCCATGACCACTTTATCTTTGATGCTTTTCTTAACCTGAAGAGCAAGCCTGCACAGCGCCCTGTAGATGACAGTGATGTGGTGGAGGAGGCCTTTAATATTACTGTCACTCCTGTCAATGATCAGCCACCCGTGCTGAAAACCAAATCTCCAAACCTCCAAGTGGTCCAAGGTGATACTGTAGCTCTTGGACCCAGCAACTTGAATGTGGCAGACTTGGACACCTCTCCTGATGAAATCCTGTACTCTGTTATCAGTAAACCCAGCAATGGCTTTCTTGCTGTTGCAGAAAGCTTGAATGTGTCAGTGGATATATTTTCTCAGTCCCAAATCAACAATGGTGAGGTATTCTTCGTCCAAGATGGCAGCCCTGTGTCTGGGGTGTTCTATTTTAGTGTCACTGATGGTCATCACCGACCAGTCTACAAACTTTTCAATTTGGAGGTGATTCCGATTTCCATTTTTCTTATCAATCATACAGAGGTGGTGTTGGAACAGGGGAAAACATCACTGGATCTCACACAATCACATCTGGCTGCAGTGACCAATGGAAAAAACACCACTATCCACTATAAAATAACTGTCCCTCCAAGGTATGGCAAACTTCTTCTGCTGGACAATGAAGAAATTTTTGCTTTTAATCAGGAGGATCTGCAAGCACATAGGTTAAGTTACCATATGATCAATCTTGCATCCTCTCATGACAGCCTTGAGTTCACTGTCTTCACATCAGAGGCAAACCTGACTGATCAAGTACTTAATATCACAGTAAAGCCTATAATTAGATATGCTGAAAGTGTACGGATACCAAATGGAATACCTGTTAAGCTCAGGGCAGATTTTCTGAATGCCTCAGAACTCGCCTTGATAAGCGGTAGTGATCCACAATTTGAAATTGTGTCCCCTCCAATGTACGGCAATATTTCACGTCTAGGGACTAGCAAAGGGAAAAAAGGAGAACAAGTGAGAACATTTTTCTTTAGTGAACTGCAGCAGGGCAAAGTGGCCATTGAGGTTAAAGCAAACATTACTGGAGTTCCGGAGGTGAATGACTCGTTCAGATTTGTGATTAAAGCAGACAGTGTCCAACCTGCAAATGGGGAGTTTGTCTTCAAAATTGTCCCGTATCATCCTGCTCTCATGGCGACAACAGTTATCCCAGGATACACAACAGTTTCACCCGTTCAAAACACAGTAGCAAGTTCAGCTCTGCTTTCCATGTCTCCTTCAGTTCAGTCTACTCAGCGGGTGACCAAGGCTGTGACCAAGTTCAAAGGACGCAATCGCTGGGGTAACGCAAACCACGGTGACTCACAGGGCACTACTATTCCCAAACCAGATCTTGGACAGGAGGTTACTCCAGTGAGAAACACTCCGTTGAGGGTTGAGTCAGCACCCCAGGGCAACTCCTCCAACCCCGTGCTCATCATTCTCCCACTGCTGGCTCTAGTAATTCTCATAGTTGTGGTGGTGCTAGTCCTTCTCTTGAGGAGAAAGCGGCAAAAGAAGCAGAAACCTTTGAAAAGTGCCTCACTTCCTCCTGCCTATCCTAACACTAGATCCTATCAAGGCTGCCCAGAGTGGAATGCAACAGTTCCTTTAGTGACTATCACCCCTCTCAGCCCAAGGAACCCAGACAGTCCAGCTGTAATGAGTCTTCAGACGAGCAAAGGGAATTCTGCCTATGGGCAGTCTATGGCTCTCTGCTCCTTTGGGGACATGGACCTTGAAGTCTCTCAGCTGGGCAGGACCTCTAGCCCAGCCTTACAGCACAATCAGTACTGGGTGTGACATGGTCCTTTCCAAAGCCCCTTTTCTAATGTAAGGCTGAATGGTTACACACTGTTCCATCCTGCACTAGAACAGATTTTATGGTTACTTTTTCAAGAAAGTAGTGCACTGAGTCAGCCCTGTATATTTTTTAACTTTTACAAACACTTGGCAATGGTTGTCAGTGCTCCAATTTTGACTGGGATGGAAGATTTGGAATGACATGGCCTGACAACATGCAATAAACCAGGCAGGGCCCCACAAAAGTGATGTAAATGAAAAAGTTGATCAGTGAATACCTACGTCATTAAGCTGTCTCACCCGAACAATACCAGTGCCCGGACATCATGGGACACTGGTCATGTTCAGACATGCAGCACTTCAACAGTATTTTAATGGGATACACATATTCATACATACCATGAAAATCCCAGTAAAGAGGAAGTAGGGTTCACTGCATGAACAGCCAAGAGTACATTCATTTCTGAGATGTGCACCATTTCTGAATTAGTATATTCCTGGGAATTTTTTTTTACTGTTGTAAAAACCGATTACCTGACGGTACAAACACAGCTGTAGCATTCTACTTTTCTGGCCTTGAATCATGTACAAAATAGACACCTGGGGTGCTTTAACTCACAAAACTCAACAAAAAAATTGGGTGTAAAAAACAAACAAAAAAAAACCCCATGGAAAACAGAACTACTCCGCTTTGTCTCTGTAAACTAGACGTCTTTTTATGGTTACATGTCTGCTTCTGTTCGTACATAAACCTCGCCAGTAATTTCCGGGGTATTGTTCCCAGGTCTTGTGCGCATAAATTGCTGTGTCTGCTTTACTGGGAGTTTCACTGCAGCTTGTGTTAACTCTTGACCCCTTCCATTGAATTTTTTACAGTTAAATTCCTGAGTACAAGTGCATATGTGAAAGCAGCTTTACTGTGCTGGGTACAAGTGTAAGCATTTCATGTCCAGGTGAAAATTCCACCAGAACGGTTTGGTTACTGGAATGGTTACCATTCAGCCCAACCGTAGGAAAGACAGTCGAGTCTCTGATTATTTTTATTTGCTGGCTGAAATAATTTAAACCTATTTTATAGCAGTACTCTATTGTTCTCTTTTATAGCAAATCTACTGTATTTTTAGAATAAGACATTTCACAAAGCAGCGTTCTTCACTTTGTTCTTGTAGCTGTGTCAAGCTGTTCAGCTTGGGTCAGGCACCTTGTTCTGGTTTTCCCCACATGAAGAGAGATTGGCTTAGTGTGGGGAACCGCTCACTGTTCAGCATTTAAAACGTCCCTGTTTTTATATGAGGTTTGTGACATCGTAACTACTCCAGTTCTACCACACTCAAAATTCAGTCTTGTTTTAGATGAAGTACTTTCTAATGGGTAGAAAAGCAAATGTACTATTATTGTTACACATCCTTTGGACTTTGTAAGCACTGAACTGATGCTAAGCTGCGTTCCAAAGCTTAGGCTGCGGTCAAAACTTAGGATCAAAAGGATCCTTCAAATATAGCTGAGAAATTCAGCCCACATGTTTTTCAAGGACACCTGCCGTGTATCTTTCCTGGTCTTTTGTTTTCAGTGATCCTCTGGACACCCTTCTGACCTGAAGCAAGCTCAAAAAAAGTCAAAGACATGCAGACAATCAGGCAGACCATTCCGGTTCACATTATGTAACACAAATGAGAAGCCTTCATAGGACAGTGCTACTGAAGAGCCACCTTTCTCAGATACAGCCTAGCTTTTGGAACACAATCAGTCTTTGAAAAGAGCCACAGGTGTGTGTACTAATGAGTGTGTGGAGCCGGAGCCAGAGCTAGAGCAGGCCAGTCCCACACAGGAGAGTGCATGAGTTCTCTAGGAAAAATATCCTTGGAGTAAAAATGTGTAATTGCGTACATGTGCAGGCTTAATGGATGAAAACATTTGAATCACAAGAATAGCTCATTTGTAATGTTGATTAGAAGATAAGAGATAAGAAAGAAACTTTATTTATCCTGACATTATCATTAACATGCTCAATGCAACAAGAAAGAATAAAAGACAAAAAAAAAAAAACAATAGTGCAACACAATCACAGGGACAATAGTGTAACAAATAAACAGTGTATTACTGATGTGCTGTGTGTAAAGATTTAGTGTGCTGTACCAGCAAATCAGTAGTGCAGAATGATTTATGAAAGTGATTTAGTGTAAATGCAATAAAAGTAAATGCAGTAAAATAGCAGCAGGTGATATTTTATAATGAGATTAACATTCAGTTGTATTCAGTCAGTTCACAGATTAAACAGTTGAGCTGTATATTGCACAAATCCTATTCAGAACAGAATGATCTTGTAAACTTTTGTTTGTCCATCCAAAGCGATATGAAAGGGTTATTATTGGTTGTTGACAGTATTGCTGTATATACCTACACAAAATAGGTATGGAAAGATTCAGGACAGTCGTTAGCAAACCACGGGAACCTCTGAACTTCACTGTGATTAAGGTATAGGGTGGGGTGCTAGCAGCGTAACTTTCTGATACCTTCAGTGTCCGGTACACATGAAACAGTATGGCTTTAGTCTGTTATGAGATTTTGGGGGGGGGTTTCTATGAATGCCCTTTAAAGCAGTTGTCTTGCGTTCTCTTCCCACCAGTAGTTACTTCCCTTGTGCCTACCTCAAGTATTCCTGTAGTCCCACTGAGTGTAGTCGCACAATTTACATGGACACTTTCTAACAGACAGAATATATATTCTGTTATACACTGGAATTATGCATCACGCTAAGGTATTCTTTGCTTTTATGCAGATATTTAACAACCTCAATATATTTATATTTTAGATCTAAACATTATTACTGGTACTTTCTTATGACACAGAAAAACACTTTATTTAAAAAACAATAATAACTATAGTGCACCTACATTAATGCTTGTTCACTTTATGCCATTGTATTTATTGGGAAATATTTTTGTAACCTCAGGAATCTAGAGGTTGTGTTACAGACTGAACCTGCAGTTTTCTTCTTCTTTTTTTTTTTGAGTGTGTATGAGCATAATGTCAATGTATCTTTGCTGTTGGCACTGATTTAAGCAAAAATGCAGCATTACTTGAATTGTACATGTTGAGCTACTGAAGGTATTCACAGTGCATGACTCCTTCACTGCATTACCTTGTGTTCTGTAGGTGTTTTCGGTTACCTTTGGTCATTTCTCTAGAGACATGGCTGTGCTTATGCATAATAAGGTGTGTGAGGTCAATGAAATTGTCCATCACAGATCAAATGTGCATTAATGGTAAGGCCGTTGAACTGTGTTATGCGGTCTGTCTCAGGATGGTTTGCCGGATGTAATCCAATGTTCAATATCTTATATTGTATTTGTCAATAAATAGTGCATGTATTGCACTAAAACAAATCTTCTCTATCATTGTTTCAGTTGTTATTCATTCAGCTGACAGTTTCACTTGTCATGTGGCAATAGAGGCAGTATCAGGATTCAAGTCTTTTGTACTGTGTATAAAGAACTGGACTATTCTACACATTTTGTACCTTCTAGTATATTTAAAAGGAAATAAATTCACTGCAAAATATTGACAAGATCATCTTAGATGTAGTCAATATCGCTAATATGTCTCATTCTGCGATTTTTATAAGAACATACGATTGTTTAATTGAATAAATCAGAAAATTAAAATAAACCGAGCAACACAGGATCAGGGAACAAGAAGTTCTGACTGGTGCTATACCATGTTTAGAGGGCAGAAAAGAGTAAAAGAGCTGTCTGATCAGCCAGGAGTTCTTAAGAATTGGCAGCCAGAAATCAAGATGTACAATAAGAGAAATGTATATAAAAAAAGAGAGACCACTGCAAAAATGTTTAGTTTCATGGGTTTTATTTTTTATGGGTGAACAGCTTTGCCTTAGTTTTTAAGAACTTTTTTTTAAATTTCCAAATAAAAATATTTGTTCTTTAAAGCATAATTTTAAAGGAAATGACAAAACATCAAAATAAGAGAAAACACATCTCTTGTTCACTCTTAAACAAAATGGCAATAATTACATTTGACGTACTTCTAGAAATGTTTTACCATCCAGCTGATCACATTGTGAGAGGAGAGTGTTGATTACAGCAGTGTTTTTATACTTTTCTTCATTAAATAAGATTTGATTCAGGTGATCACTAATCAGTACCTCATAAAGCAGAATGAGGTGCTTGTGTAGGAATTTAACAGACACTGGCATGGAGTGGTTGTCATACTCATAGAGATGCTGATTTTGCAGTGGTTTTCTGGAGCTATATATACACACAAACACACACACACACACACACTATTTACTTCTCAGTTTGGGGAACAAAAGCAACAAACTCCACATACAAAATGCCACATCTGAATTCAACTCTGAACCTTAATTATTTTGGTTCCCTAAAAACTACATGTACCCATGACTTTAAAGTGCAATTGGGCACTTTCTTCTCATTTATTTAATTGTCACTAACACTACCAAAGTAAAAAAAAACAAAGCAAAAAAAAAATTCTTTCAAAAGTTGAAGGACTGCTCTTTATGCAGCTCCTTCTCAATTGATTGAACAGTTTACCAATGTCTGTTGAAATGTCTATTGTTTTACCATCTGGATTTCTTCCTTACATTTGGCTGAACTGAATCTGTAAGGAACATAGAGACTAAAAGGAAATGAATATCCCTTCAGAATGTAATTGCTATGATACGTCTCTTCTTGTGCTTAATTACTGTGATTGTAGAAGCTACAAGACCCTAAATGTGCTATTTGAATGCTTCCCAATTGAATTTGGTGTGTTAAACATAGTTCTCAGGATGTACTGAGCGTGTGACGCTGTCTTGTTGAAGGAAGGAAAACAATGTTGCAATGAGAACATGGTTGCAAATAGAAGATGACTTAAAATTACACAACCCTGAAACTGAGGTCTTGAGGTTACTATGCCACAGTGTGTGAAGGGCTTAGATTTACAAGAAGCTCCAACAAGCAGGTGATCCTGTTCATAAGTGCTTCAGTGGAAGAATATACGTGTTCTAGGTGTATTATGTGGGCCATTATCTCTCATGAATGGTTAATGATCTCTCAGCTGTATGAAAATGCATTTGTACTAAAGATAACTTCCAGTAGTTAAATACCTTTATGTTGTTCAGCCTTCTCCACACTTGAGTTGGAACATCAGCTCACGGCAAGCAAGAATTAAACTGTTACTATCAAAAACATGAACCACAGATCACAGCTCACATCTTTCTCTTCTAGATACTCTACATGCTTGCTGCAAGAAGTGTGCTTTACTTGTAAAAAGTGCTCATATTCTGCACGGTTTTTGTATTTAATTTCATCCCTAAAGTCCATTTATGCTATTTAATTTGCACTAAGAAATTTTAAAAAGAATTAATTTTTACACAACCATTTTCCAGCCTCTCTTTTTCCCTCAGAAGTAAACAGGTTGTGTTGGTTGCTGAGATATATGATAAATGATCTGTGCTTATTCGTAGCCCTGCAGTGAGCCTCATTTGAAAACCACTAGCTAAAACGACAGGGACAGGCTAAAACAGCTTGTAACTGCAGCGCGAATGGACAGAGCTAAACTAAGGTTTGCTGAACTGAAAGAAATCTATGTGTTATCTTAGATAACGAGCTCTCTTTACTATCACACTCATTTATAATTTATCCTGAACTTGCAGGTGTACAACATCAGGAGAATTCGTCCGTTCCTTACCACTCAGGTACTCATCCAGTCAGTCGTCATCTCAAGACTGGGCTACAGAGCTCGCTCCTGACTGGCATTCCTCTGAAGACCATCAGACCTCTATAGATGATGAGGCATTCTCAGCTTTGGTACCCTCAGAACTGCTGAGACCCTCGCTGTCTTCAGACAGTGACTAAAGACCCACCTCTTCACTGAACAATTAGGATAACAACTACAAGTTCATGTCATAAACTTAACTAACACAAATCTTCTGTGTGTGATCTGATTTTGTATGTATGTCACTCAGAATAAGAATATCTGCCAAATGCTGTAAATGTGAATGAATACTAATTTTTGTCACTAACTGACTCATTTTTTGTCACTTTCCCCACAATATTGTTTCACTCTAGGTGGTAGTGCACTGAGCTCTTCAGAATCAGAATCAGAAAACTTTACAAATCCCGGTGGAAATAAAGTTTTCGGATTCGGAAGAGCTCAGTGCATTACCACCGAGAGTGAAACAATAAACTTCATCAAACTTTGCTAAATGCTACATACGAATAAGCGAGGAAAGGGTTCCTCTCAGAACAGTCGCTTAGCATGTTGGCAGCATTGGCTCAGGTGGCTAAGTAGCTCATGAGGTAAGAATCACTGAAGAGAATCACATGAGGGACTGATGGGTACATAATCAGCTTAGGCCAATCTGACTGAAAGCTAGATCTCTGCAACAGTGGAATCACTCTCCTGGGCCCCAGACTCCTAATTAGATTGCATGTCATGCCATGTGCCAGGATATTCTGAGGGAAAACAACAGATAGTCCTGGGTTGACTCATCATGTGTTAAACAAGTCCTCCAAGGCAGTCTTCTGACATATAAACTGACCCAGTCAACATGAAAACCACTTCCCAACCACTTCACAGGTCCAAAACAATGTGTTTACGGGAGCTAGCTGACAAAGCATTTCCACAAAGATGTATTTGGTGCGACACATGACCTGTCAGACAGGCCAGGCCTCCAAAATAAGAATCATGTGTTTATTGAAGCTACACAGTGTGGACAAAAGTATTTGGACACACTTGTTTTTCAGGGTTTGGGCTATGCCCCTTACTTCCAGTGAAGATTAATCTTAATGCTTCAGCAGACCAAGACATTTTGAGCAACGCCATGCTTCCATCTTTGTGGACACAGTTTGGGTAAGACCCTTTTCTATTCCAGCATGACTGTGCCCCAGTGCACAAAGCAAGATCCATAAAGACATGGTTGATGAGTTCAGCGTGGAAGAACTTCACTGGCCCACACCCTGACCTCAACCCTATCCAGCACCTTTGGGATGAACTGGAACACAGATTTTGAGCCAGACCTTCTCACTCCAACATCAGTGCCTGACCTCATAAATGCTCTACAGAATGAATGGACACAAATTCCCACAGAAACTCCAAAATCTTGTGGAAAGCCTTCCAAGAAAAGTGGAAACTGTTACAGCTGCAAAGGGGGGCCAACTCCATATTAAAGTCTATGTATTTGAATGCAATTTCATTAAAGTCCCTGGTGGCGTCCCAATACTTTTGTCCATACAGTGATTCTCTAGTGATACATTTACTTTGCTTGGACGAATGGAAACATATTCCAGATGATCTCTTTTTTGTAATGCTTCCTGAATGTCTACCAATGGGGTGCCTACTAAATTAGGTGATGTGTTGTATATTCAGGGCAGGGTGGGCTGCCTTCCATTTGTGGTCTGGAACTCGGTGCTAGTGTCTACCGGCCAATTTCTGCAAAAACAGCACTTGCAAAAGTCAAAACGTCAGCTTCTCACACTAACCTCAAGATACTCTCAGTGATCTTTCTTTCACTCCATGACGACTTAAGTCCCCGAAGCTTTACTGACTACCCTGAGGTTGCTTCACGCTCCTCTTTTAACTGTGCTTGCATTTCCTGTTAAAAACTGAGCACACTGAGGATTTTTTGAAGTGGAGTAGACACAAAGCACTTTTTAGGCAGTTGCTTGACAAATAATTAGCCCAAAAATGGCAAACTTTTGTATGGCAAGTTGGCCTCTAGAAGGTTCTCATTACAGTTTGTGGAATAGCACAGCTCATCCACTAATGCCAATGCATAAACCTTCCAATAAATGGTGAAGTAAAGGTGAAGAAATTCACACTCTGTACCACTACCACCTTATTTAGAAGCACACCAAATATTTGCCATAGGAGGGATTGCAAGTGACACATTTCCATAACTCAAGAATCTCTGAAGCTGAAATTTTGAAATTTGGTGTGCTTACACTTTCCTTACATCACAGTTCCATTTGACTCCATCAACAAAATGGTCAGTAATGTGCAAACAAAATTCAGCAGCCAATACAAGCTTGGCTAATCTTAACAAAATTTTGTAGCCCCATTCACAATGACATTTAGATGCTTTTCACCCAATTTCCAACAAATAAGCTGATTTGATGGCACTACTACAAGCTGCAACATGTTTTCCTCTGTTCCTCTGACATGGTTTGGTCAAGCTCCTAAATGCATTTTGTCTTTAAATCTTTACGCAACATTTGCAAAATTCAAATTTCCATTAAGAATAAAATGAACAGCAAGCCCAAATACTTTGAGGCCAGTATATAGTACGTAAAGCTTGTAACGTCACAACCTAATTGTGGATGATGAAATATCACACTTTGCAACAGAATTTCACACCTTTGTCAGACAGGCGCTGCTTGTTATATTCTCTTTCGATGTGGTTTCTGAGTAAGAGGGGTCTGTCTCACTTTCTGACGTTGTGCATCCCGAGGTTAGTCCTGAAGTAGGCCTGAGAGACAACAGATTTTGTCTAATGATATTACGCTTAGTAAGGACAAAAATATTCAGTCATATCATATATAAACGTCATGGTCATGCAATCTGTTTTCAGTCAGTGATTATATGAATAGCTTTAGACTCTATTAGGTTTGAAATAAGTGGAAGTCTAATGAACCTGATTTTCACACTGAAGTGAGGAGTGGTGATGAGGAGTTGCTGGTGGGGGTTTTATTCTGAGATCACAAAGTCCAACAACATGTGCCAATTTGGAAAATTTGCCAAATAAAAGCCTCTGCTGTTGTCAAACCACAAGCCTAAGCACATGGAGTTCAGCTAATTTCATTTAAAATGTCTATGTGTAGATGAGCCATAGCCCTTAGGTAATGGGTTTGGCAGGAAAGGGGACAAGATTTCACAAAAAAGTTAACAGTTTTTAATGTATTTAGTTTCTTCTTAGAATATGTGGCATGATGGATTCCATAAAGTAGACTCAGGCAGGGTGATGCTTAAGGTTGGATATTTCAGAAAGACCTTTAAAGGGGACATATTATACCTCTTATTAAACAAGTTATAATAGGTCTATGGACTATATAAAACATGTTCATGAAGTTCTTTGCACAAAATCACTCTCACATAAAGAGATCTCACCAGCTCTATTCTTGACCGTTTCAGTCCCTTTCAAAATGAGCAGTTTAAGGGCTCTGTCACTTTTATGCAAATAAGCTGTTGCTGGCCACGCCCCACCCATCCCATGCTAATGCTGAGCATTTAACACATGAGGAACAGAGGCGCTATCCAGCCCTATTTCTTCGACCGCGAGTCGGACCCAGAGCAAATGAACACAACACTTCATGAGTGACTTGCCTTTGCCAGTAACCATAGAGCTCAGCGTCTTATGTGTGCTTGTAAAAGCAGCAGACAAAAATGGTGGATCTTCAACTAATCTGGTGGGTGGGGGCTTGACAGGTGAGGGGTGGTTCTATGAAAATGTCCTTATTCTGACATCAGAATAAGGGAGCCGTCCAAACTGCTCAAAGAAGCATATGATTCCTGACACCAAAATCTTTCAATTGACTCACAGAAAATGGATGGATGTTTTTTTAGGAGCAGTAGAGACCCAAATGTAAAAAGAAATGTAAAAAGATGCAAAAAGTGAGTTTTGCATAATATGTCCCCTTTAAGCAACAACAGTGAAAAGAACATCTGGGCAAGTTTGACATGGTCCCTAAAACATAAAGTGTAGATACATTTACATAATTTAGCAGACGCTAAAGTGACTTCCAAAGTGACTTCCATTCCCTAACTACAGGGGACAGTCTCCCTGGAGCAACTTTGGGTTAGGGGTCTTACTCAGGAACCCAGTGGTGGTGCACTGAAGATAGAATTCAAACCCATGACCTTTTGGTCCAGAGGCAAATATCCTACCTACGAGACCACCACCACCACCACCCCATGCTCATTTGATGTTTTAAGTGTTTGAGAAAATTTAAACTTTATTTATGCTATACACAAGATTTCCCTACATTTTTGCAAAATTATACTGTAAATTTCATTCAGAGTGGTTTGATTGAAATTTCCACACTCAAGGTAGGAAGCTATTGATGCCACTAAAAGCTAACTCAAAGAAAGATTTGTGAATGATTAGAAAAACACTGCCTGGTGTCGACATAAGGTTTTGGTATAAATTGCATTCTAGGAGAGAAGTACTTGCAGTTATAAGGCAAAACAGCACTGAAATAAAACCCATCAACATTACATAAAATTGCAACACACATTCCATAGCAAATAAAATGGCTAAGTTCCTCTTATCAAGTTTGGGTTGTGTACACACCAAACCACTCTAAATCTCTTAGATCAGTTCTACTGAATGCAGGCATTTTGAGTAACTCCTTTGAACACAAATGTACTTCTGATCACAGTAGCTGTCACCAGAGCTGCCCCTATACTAACCTTAAAATCTATAGAAAATTAGTCCAGCATTCATTCCAGTCCCTTGACCAAAAGCTTAATAAAACTATAAGCTGAGCTGAAGAAGAGATTTCACAAGATTCCATAAGCCAGGTCCAATGAGAGCCTGAAGGTTTTGGAGAGACTTTATAGGGACTCAGTATAATGAGAGCCATGGTTGCAAATCCCTTTACATTTGTTCACTTAGGTCAAGGTTTTTAAGCTATGATTTGTTTTTTAAGTATTTAACCTCATGGAAAGCCTTTTTCTTTCAGATTTTCTGTGAAGGATTAAGCTGATAAATGACACAGTTATGCTTTACCGTTTTTTTTGCCAATAGCTGTATGGACACAGAGAATGAGAACAGCAGAGCAGCCATCCATGAAATGCTTTGAAACCTGTGGCATTCCCAATCTGCTGTATTTTTTTTTTGTTATTAGAGAAATAAATCATTCCTCTCTCAGTGGAGTCACCAACTACAACAGTGGAGCAAGTGTAAGCGCTGGATGTGTGTGTTTCAAGATTCAAGATTTTTTGTCACATGCATCGTTATACAAGTACAACACACAGTGAACTGTATCCTGAACCGCTCCTTTCATGACATTATAAAAAATAAGTATAATTTTAAATTAAACACAAATCTGAAAATTTCGAAAACACAAATCTAAAAAGTAAAATAGCTTAAACAAAAAGCAACACAACACACACACACACACGTTTGTGTATGTTCTGATTTTGTGGGGATGAAAACACATTGGCACTTTGTGAAGTGTTTTTACAAGTGTGTCACTGTTTAAAACTGAAAAAGCAAAGTCATTTCTTCTTGGTTACTGAGTGTAATGTTAGGGTTAGATTTAAGATTAGGCCTAGAAGATATATACATGTGCACTGTGTGTTACAACGTGTGGTCCATCTGTTTCTCGGCATCATTTATCAGCCTTTATACCCCTTTTTATCAAATGGTCAGGACCCCCTCAAAACCATCAGTTTTATTTGGGTAGTTGGATCATTCTCAGCATAGCAGGGACACTGACATGGTAGGTTAGTGTGCACCCCCAACAGAGTTGGACTGAGAAGAGTCCACTGTGTATGTGTGTGCAGCGTTCTCTCTCTCTCCCTCTCTCTCTCTCGCTCTCTCTTTCTCTCTCACACACACACAAACACACACACACACACACACACACACACACACACACACACACGCATCACGCATATTCCACTAGTGTCACTGTTGTACTAAGAATGATACACCATCCAAATAATACCTGCTCACTGATGGTGCTGTTGAGGTCCTGACTATTGTGAAAGGGGCAAAGGGAGCTACAAAATGAACCTAAAAGATAAATGCAGCTGATCAAACAGATAATGAGAGTAGACTCATGGTAGGTGTGTGTTTATGCATATGCATGGGTGGACCACACGCCTGGATATTAAAATATCCTCTGTGTGTGTGTGTGTGTGTGTGTGTGTGAAAAACCAGACCCCTTGGAGAGCAGCCAGAGGGAGGAGGAAGCAGTCAGCATTTTTCAGACAACATGAATGAGGCCCCTCTGGAGTGGGGCTTCCTGTGCAGGGCTATAAAAACAAAGAGCTAGCGAAGAATGCCTAGCCCTCCCACATTCCATAGCATTCTGCCAGGTACAGGCACCCCACTGGACCCAAAATCTACCACCACACATCAAGCAGAAACAAAGGCACAGGTTCAATAATATTAAACACGTTGGGCAAGTCTTTGTGAGGTTCTTTGTGCCTTCCATCATCTCCGCTATCTTTAAAAATCTATAAAAAAACCCCACTTAATAGCCTACCTCAAAATTGCTCTAAATGTCGGCTTTACGGTGTATTAGAGGAAATGTGAATTCACTACACTATAACATAAAGTGTTGTTAGGATCAAGTGAGCCGTGAACTCCCAGGCTGGGCGTAGCGTGTTTGTAATTCACTCGAGAGTGGGCGGCTCCGGCTAACGACCTGCAACACTTTGCTAAGATTACCTCATGCAATATCAGTGTTTGCTTAAGCACTGCTTTACTGGTTGCACCCTATTTGAAAGGCTAAATAAATTCCACACCACAAAATACACGGCCTCTTGTGCATTTAGGAGCAAGAGCATTTATGAGCGTCGGGTTGCAATACCTTCAGATATTTAATAATAATATATGATGATAATAATAATAATACATTTGGATTTTTCCATTTTTCCTCGCAAAAGCAGGCAAACTTAAGGCACATCAGACAAAAGTTCTGCATTAACGAAAATGTAAAACCACATGTTTATGCACCTGTAGCACCATCAGCACTCAAACCTTTCTGTTGTGTAAACCATCTGTGGGCCAAGAGATTTTTAGTATGTGCTCTTAAGATAAAGAAAGTCTTCAAGTTATGATTTATGAAGCAAAACTTGCTCTTTTTTTACCATGGAAATCAACTTTTAGTACTGTGCAGATGTCCCATGAAGCTAAGAAATATGTTTAACTGTAACTCTTTATCTCAGTACAAAACACTACGTCAGGGTTTATTTCTAAACAAAGCATTTCGTAACTATAATTGAAAAAAAAAACATTGAAAAATATGTGAAATACGGATAACTTTTGTGTGTTTTGGCTAAATGTCTTGGTTAGAGGACGACAGCTGAGAGAGCACAGCTTTGCTTCTCTGGGCTCTCCACCCCTTGCATGGATGGCTTGAGCTCCATCGGCAGCTCTTGATTAATGAAGCCTAATTATTAATAAACCTTAATGAAAGATTAATTTGCTGAAGCAGTTACTGGATGATAACTGCAAATGCTCTTTTTCCTTAAGGAGAGGTTTGGAGAGTTTAAGAGTTTCATAAATGCCCAGATAAACAGCTGTAAACATCACATACAGAATTTTTAAAAAAAGAAAACAAAAAAGAAAAACCTGACTAAATGAGCAGAGAAACATAACGAGTGCACATGTTTCCAAACACTGTGTGATACAGTTAAGTAGTTAACATCCTACCATGCCCTCAATTTTGCATCAAGATACAAAGACGAAAAGATCTTTTAGGCCTTGTTCATACATGGCATTAACATGCGGATTGAGTGAAGCGATCATAAGTATCCAGCACTAAATACAAAGTGTTTCCAAGGGTACATGTGTCTTGGAGGCCACTTCTTTCAGTGGTGGTCAGGGACACATAGGATGCTAAAGTGTATTGATGTATCCTCAACAGTAGCAAAGTAACCCTTAACAACCACACCAATGCCCTGGCCAGAATTTCATAACAGTGGTGACTTTTAAAAGTCTTCTGCTTTCCGAGTTCAGCAAGGTAATGAAGCTAATGAACCACAAGCAGGGGTTCCTGGAACATTTTAAGGTTTAAAAACGATTGCAATGAGAGAGTGACATAGCGAATGTGAACTCCTCCTTCAATGTAAATTGTCAGACATCCAGTCACAAGTGGTCACTATACACTCAGTAGGACAGGTTTTAACGGCTTTGTGCTTTGGTTGACGCCTTGTGATCTGGTAACCTAAGATGCATGTTAATCCCAGGTGTAAAAGAGACATTTTACTCAAATTACTATTTGACATTTGAGTTATGTAAAAATTACAGACACTTATCGATGGAGACGTGACAAAAGGAGAGCAATATTGGGCGAGTGCATGTGCTGTGGGAGGCTGCTATGGTCTGACGAAACATTTCTATCCTGATGCGAGTGACTGCTTCCCCATCCTTCCTGAGCAAGACCCTTAACCCCAAGTTGCTACAGGAAGACTGTCCCCTGTAGTTAGGGAATGGAAGTCACTTTCGATAAAAGAGTCGTAAATGTAACTGTAAATATGCATGGCACAAGGGGTCACTAAATGGTTTGATAAGTACGAAAATCATATGTTGTGTCCTTTGCACTTGCCAGATCTCAACCAAGTTGAAAACTAATGGGACATTTTGGACTGAAAACCCATCTAATAGAATATCTTTGAAAGAATCTTTGATGTTCCATCCCTACACTGCAATTTCAACCACTTCCAAAGAATCTATGCTGAGACAAATTAAAGCTACTCTGGTGACCCAACACCATCCTAAGACACTTCAGGCTCGTTTTTCACAGGGCGAAAGGCAGAGAAACACCTTGAACGGGTCCATCACAGAAGACCGGTATTACGGCAAATTCAGTCCATTCAGTCCATTCATCCTTTAATCCAGACAGTCTATAAACAAAAACTTAGCCACAAAAACAGCCTGTTTTGAAATTTTTGGGATGTCATGATCGCAGAGGGAGATCTCTAACCACAGGGCCACCAGCTGTGCCTGTATACCCCTTATGAGTTCCAGGGTGGATTCAATGAATATCATGAAAACCATCTAATTACGTATACTAATTTATGTATACTTAATACTCAGTACAAAGTGTTAACAGGGAGCATATGTCTTGGAGACCAATTTCAGCAGACAGGCCCATCCAGTAACGCCTGGGATTATAAAGAGTGTTTCAGCCGGGACAGTTTTTTTGAAAGAGGCATAATATTGGCTGGAGAAACAGAGCAGAGGTCATTTGCATATCTTAAAGCCTTAAAGGCACAACAACGAGAACAGCCTGTTCTAAGTGATAATGAGACGTTGGAAAATGGCCTGAAAACTCTTATAGGTGGAACTTAAGTTGAAAAAAATAACTGGGAACATGTAGTATATGTGCCCTTTAATATATCAGGCGTATTTTTTCCACACCACATTAAAAAGTAAAAATTATAAGAATGCAAGGACAACAAATAGGCTAAATGCCTTGAGTCTTTGTTACTGATGATATTTGCTCATGACTTACTTTAGTCATGTAGCTTTTTCTGTTTCTGCGGATCTAGGATGTTCTCACCTCACAGTGTTACTATGTTCAGAGCTCCTGGCTGCACTGTGATGCTTGGTCAGGGCAGAGGAGTCATATGATCCTCCAGACACAGCTTTTGCTTCACATCCGAATACAGGCAACAGGAAATGTTTGCTGCATGCCTGAAGACAGAAGAGGAACCAAATGATTCAGGGCCAACATGATGAGCTCACACTTTGTCAGAACCTTGTGACAACCTCCGGAGGTTTTATCCATGATGCTTCAAGGCCACAGTGATTCATAGGAAACCGTTCAAGAGCCATGTCTGCTGATGAGGGAACTCAAAGGGGAATTTTACCTTAAAGCAGCATTAAGAATTTAACATGTATGTGGTCTGCTGCTTAGCTGTTGTCTGTGGAAACAGAAGGGGAATCTTTTGGAGTCATTTGGTTTCATCAAGTGCATTTATTTCCAGAAAGGTTTCTCTTGATGGAGTCAGCTAAGCTCTGTTTTTTTTTTTTTTTGCCATTCCATCATAATATTGCCAGTGTAAATACAAGGTGACTTCAGAAGTGTTTTGGAAAGCACCATGGTCATAGCAGCGAGTCACAGATAAGAAACCCAAGAAATATCCTACCTTTAGCCTTGGGTTTCTTCAAATTCAAACAGCCAGGGGGGCTGGTGGCCTAGTGGTTCGAGAGTTGTCCCTATGAGCAGAAGGTTGTGGGTTTGAATCCCAGGGCTGCCAGTGCCACCACTGAGGTATATGGGGTGCCGTTTGTAAAAACAGTGTAACAAATTTAGAGGTGTCATTTTTTCATAATTTAGCGCAACATTCACACAGTTTTCACATATTTAGAGTTAAATGTGTTAAAAAACAGTGTTGGTACATGTTTTTGCTGCGTAAATGTTAAACGTTAAATCTAAACGTTAAATCTAAATCTAAATGTCAAATCTAAATCTAAATGTTAAATCTAAATCTAAATATTAAACGTTGAGCTCTAAATGTTTAGAAGATATGCTAATTGGTCACGCCCCGTGATTACAACTGGCTGTTACTTAGCAGGGGGCGGGACAGCATGCTGGATTCAGCTGAAATTATATTGGCCGAAAACTGTTCACCTCAGACAAAAGAAATGGGACACCCAGGCGAGGTGAATGGTTTTTGGCTAATAATTCCAGATCTCCGGGGGTTATTATGGCAAAAGAGGGGTCGTTAGAAAAATGTCATCAAGCCCTGTCTAACTGTGAAGTTTCACATTTAGAGTGCGAGATATATTTTTCATATTTAACATTTAGATTTAAGATAATTTAAGGTAAATCCTCCATGTTGGTGAGGAGATATCACAGGATGCAGTCCAGCACCCTGCTGAGTAACAGCCAATTGTAATCACGGGGCGTGGCCAGTTAGCATATCTTCTAAACAATTAGAGCTCAACGTTTAAATTTAAGACTTAGATTTAACATTTAGATTTAGATTTAACATTTAAATTTAACATTTAACATTTACGCAGCAAGAACATGTACCAGAATGTAACACTGTTTTTTTTTTAAACACATTTAGCTCTAAATATGTGAAAATTGTGTGAACATTGTGCTAAATGATGGAAAAATGACACTTCTAAATTTGTTAAGCTATTTTTACAAACGGAACCCTATAGAGGTACCCTTGAACAAGGTGCATCATGTGGCTAGCTGCCCACTGCTTCATTTGATGAATAGATGAAATGCAGAGAAAGAATTTCACACTGTGTGCTGTGCTCATGCGTTACTATGAGGGGCCACTTTACTTTACCACACTGTAGAGGTGAAGGCAGATACTCTGACTTGACTTGTTCCTGTGAAGAATTAAGAATGTTTTAAGGTATACTGTTAATACAAAATATTTAAGCTTAATCACATGCCTCATTTTTGATTGCACCGGTATATATCGTACACTTGTGTGTATCTTCTTAATATGTGTATGTTTCATTCAGGCTCTACCTGGGTAGAGAGCCTTGGATTTGACGTGGGCTCCCTGTGCATTTTTGGTTTTGGACTTATCAGTTCCAGGATGGATACTATGAATGGAAAGGCTTCCGAATTCTTGTTCATTTTGTTCAGTTCACAGAACATATTTATTTGCATTACTGAGAAATAAGAACTAAACAGTTTCGGAAAGCCAGTGTTTTATTCAGCAAACCTCAACACTATTTGCAGACCCTCTGTTAAATCTAGTTCCCGTCAACATTTCTCTAAAAATAATTATAGCCTACCCTGTAGGTCTTGAGATTAGTCAGTTTAACATCATGATTAGACCGCTGCTTAAGAAATGGTGCAGATAAAAGGTTTTAATCCTTCAAACTTTTTTTGATGAAGTGTAACAGACTACCATTAAATTTCACACACAATATGCCTAGTATTATATATTATTACAAACATACAAACTGTAAAGGGCAGTCACAGAAGCTCACAGTTTCCAGATTTCTTTCACACAAAGTGGCCAGATCACGTATATAAGATAAAATATGTTTATTTTTAGACCTCACATCAGCTACCTCAGAGGCATCTGGAGAATAGCAAGGGTGGGGATAACGCAAGCTCTGGCCTCTAGGTGCTGAAGACGGAGCAGCTGGGATTTCCCCATGAGACATTCTGCGTAGCGTCAGCTCACCATGTCAGACCTGCGGGCTATAAAACTGGCTGCAGTTCCAACCAGCTCAGCAGGGTCAAGGACTCATCAAAGCCTGGTAACTGGAAACAGAACTTCAGAAGACAGGTTCCTGGAACTCTTTGGCCAACATTTCTCGGAATTCTGAGGATACTGAATGATAATAGTCAGTTTTTATTAAATAGAAGGAGGCTAATATTGAATATTGTGTAGATGAAAATCCCAAACTATGTGTCAAAATAAACAGTAAACAAGTTAGAATATTTCTGTGTCACATTTTGGATGCCACCAGGACCTTGATGTTGTTTACATACACTACTCACAAAAAGTTTATGTTTGGATATTTGGCTTTCGCGTGAAATTTGTGGAAAACATAAAAAGTTCACTACAGTGATATTATACAGGGTGACACAGAAAAACGGGAACTTTTGGCAAACAAATAAAAATAGAAAACATTTTTATCGCAAAAGCACGCTGTCTACCGTTCCACTCCTCCATTATTACTGAATGGCGTGATTGTTTACAGCTCACAGTCCTCCTTCCGTAGTGCTGGCAACTGTACATGGCTGCCAATACGCACCTCAAAAGTTCCTGTTTTTCTGTGTCACCCTGTATCATGAAAGTAGGGCATTTAAGTAGAAGCATGCAATGATGATTTCTTCATCTCAAACAATTTATTGAAATAAAAGCCAACAACAGTGGTGAGTGTACCACAACAAAAAATGTCAACGTCTCAATAACGTGTCATGGCCCTTGAGCATCAAGCATAGGTTTTCTATGGGATTCAGGTCTGGAGAAAGTGCAGGCCACTCGATTCGAGGTACCCCAGTCTCCATTATCATTCCCGAATAATGTGATCTCGATGAGCTGGAGCATTGTCGTCCATGAGGATGAAATTAGGCCTGTGTTGTTCATGCAGTGGCACAATGACCAGATTAATGATGTTATTCAGGTAGTATGGGCTTGTCACTGTACCATTCACAAGGTGTAGGGCAGTTCTGTATTGACTAGACACGCCTGCCCCCACTGTATCATCACCACCACCACCAAAGGCTCATCTGGCTGATGCATAGCGCTCTATGGCTGATGCATAGATGTCTCAAACATCGTTACTGCTCAGTGTGAATCGACTTTCATCAGAGAACAGCACTGAGGCCCACTGGTCCCTCGTCCAGCGTAAATGCTC
>JBBPCX010000040.1:13414756-13458444 GCA_037974365.1 Hydrocynus forskahlii
CACACACTTACACACGCACACACACAAACATATATACACCCCATGCATAAGTAGGCTATACAAAAGGAATCAACATGTTACAGTAGTAATCTATCCTTGTGCCAATTAATGAAAGATTAGTCACAACAGGAATTTATAAAAATGTATCTTAGAACAATAAAACCCTGAAGGACAGCTTCTGTATGTAAAACTTAATTGATAAAAGAGCAGAAAAGGTTTTTAGAATTTGACAGCTGAAAGCATACTGCGGCTGTAAAATCTAACCATATACCACACTGACCAAAACTGACTGGCCCTCAAAAACATCAAGCCCCTATAAGCACTGGAAACAAACGGACATACAGTTTAATTAAAAAAGCTGTGATACAGGCCATAAGTGTAGTTAGAGTTCAGTATAACAGCATACAAGATTTCTGAAGGACAAAGACATCACATAAATATCATTTCAGTTTGTGGGAATCGCTGAACTAAAAAGCAGACTTGCAGGTGTTTACAGGAATTTGAGAGGGTCAAGAAACAATAGGATACAAAGACAGGTTACAGGGAGTCAGGCCAATAGTTGCCCTCTGGCGCAATGAGTTTGAGGAAGTTAGTTTAGGGCGTTTCAGTAAAGTCAGCATACTAGCAGCTAAATCAAATAAAACCCAAATAAAGTCCTGTGAAGAAGTGGTGTGTGGATTTCCTCTAAGGCAGGAAGAACTGTACATGAGTAGTACAGAGAGTTCTAATGACAGGCTTACAGATGAACGCAAAACACAAAGTCAGCCTCCACCAGGGCAAAAGTGATTTACATCTTTTGAAGTAGTCCATATTAAAGAAAAGTTTGTATAACAATCTTGTGTACAAAACCTGTGTAATAGGCTTGTCCGAGCCCTCTGTCTCAAAGACAAAAAAGTAAGAACTCAAGCAACATAAGTTTAAATATTTGGCATTCACATTGTGAACTTGATTATTTTGGACTTCGGTGGACACAGCAACACAACCAACACATAAATATATAAAATGACTAATACAGAGCTGATTTACAACTAGCTCAAGCTGCAGATTCATGCAGTCATCTGTGATACTGTGGCAAAAGTGACTTATTATGTGAAGAGCCTTGAAATGGCCACTAGATTTGATCTCCAGTTGGGCCTCTGACATCAGCAGTCAGCAAATAAGTCTGGCTGGAAAATCTGGTAGGCCAAGACATGCTTGATGCCATTGTAAAGTAATGTACATACACATGATTAAGAATGTCAAGTACAGTCAACATGTGAGCATGTTTAATGACATGGCAACATTTACTGCAGAAATGTCTTGTGCAATAAAAAGCCTGCATTCATCCAATTCCTATGACTGCAATAGTTCTAACTTCTGTTGTCGCCATGTGATTCGCTGTATTAGTTAGTGACATAGTAGAGTAGCCCAAATTCTAACTTATTGCAACAGACATTCAGGTAAAATACTGCTGTTTTAAACAGTAATGGTTTGAATTTAAGTCTTTATTCTCTATTCAGTTTTGCTTTTGTTGAAGACGTCAGATTACAATGAAGCCAATTGTAAATGGACCTTTGCTTTTGGTCGATGAGTCTGCTTAGAGTAAAGTCAACTGTGAGTGGGGTGGTGATTTTTTTTCTTTTGGTTCAATGAGTCAGTTAACAATAAGGTCAACATGAAAGCAGAAATAAGACTTCCTTTGACCAGCACACATATAATACTCTCAAATGGTTCTACAGTTCTTCTGCGGGAAAATCCCTGTGGAGTTGAGACACACCCATATAAATGTTTTAACATCTATGGAGACAGCAAACCTCAAACAAGCAAGAATAATAGCCTCTTTCATTAAAGCAAAATCCAAGAATCTGAAAGCCTGTTATCACACACTTTTCCAATTCTGGCAAGCCTATACAAAACGTGATGGCCACATCGTATGGTGTAACGATGCATTTAAGTGATGTCAGAAACTGGGATTAACAAATTTCCCCACTTGTAAATTGCACTTGAATGACCAATGAAGTTATATTTACATGAAGGAAATTGGGTGGCAGATAATGTGGAAAAAAATATACCTCTTGCACCTCTTTATGCCTTTTAATACAACGAAGGAAAGTAGGATTTGTATTGTCAAGACCTTGCCTCCTTTTCCCACACATGTATCTCTGAACAGCAGAGAGGAGAGCATACGCCCAGCATTATAAATTATAAGCAAACCAAGTTATAACGCCATCATAGCAATTCAACATACGTAAACAAAATGTTACAGGATAATTACGACAAGCATTTTAAAAATGTTTTCGAAACATAAGCTACTCATTTATATGAGTCTCATTATTTTGCACAGTGTCATGTAGTGTAGGACAGAAAGCACAGATGGCTAACTTCCCTTCTTGGTGAAGGAAAACATGCGAGACATTCCTAAATCTCCCATCCCCCCAAAACAACTCTGCACATTCTGCCTTCTGGCAACAGCAGCCTTTTCTTTAGAGCAGCTCAGGACAAACATCAGGCATTTGGAAGTAACACTGTTGATTCCCATCAACTCCTCTGTAAAGTTACAGATATAGAGAGCTTACAGGAATACACAGGTGATAATGTAAGTGTATAATATCAAATAAACCCGCTTACAGGGGTTCTGACACTGTATGATGTACTAATATGAATCAAATACACACAAAAGTATAAACTATACTAGTTTATACTGTTGTTAGTTATGCAATGTTTTCACTCATTTCTTAAAAATTCAACACAGTATGTAATCATACACTTTCCACCTCGTGGTTTTAGGTCATTAGCTTTGTAGCTGGGATGGCAACTTAAAGAAGCAAACTTCATAGACTTTGACTGAATAGGTGTATAAATATTGTGTAAATTATTATTATTTTAAAACAAATTGTATAAAAGCAACTAGGTTTTGGGAAAACCCCCACATCTCTTTTAACTACCCACACTGTCCACACGGTCAAGTGCTTCAATATGCTTGACTCAAGTCAGACGCCAAACTGCCCAGCGCGTCAAGTGGGGGTAGTTAAACAGTTACAGATAGGACTCTAACAGTCATAACGCGATGTGGAAGAAGATAAACAAGTACATTGTGCAAGCTACATTGAACAAGAACAACAAACTTAACGCTCGATACCATGTGATTCATGTCTAGGCTATAAATAGAGGTAAAACTGGAATGTCAGCACTGTTCTTGATCTTACATTCCATTTTCTTTGGCAGATACATTAAAATTGGATGAACATGCTAAACAGGCTGACTAATACTTGACACCTAAAGGGAAGAAAATGTAATAATAATAAAAAAAAACAAGCTGACTCACTGCAGGAACATGGCAAATGTCTACCGGAACAATATAACAGTCAAGACAAGACTGAGAGACATGAGGAAAACTGTGTGGAGCACCACATTCACCCTGATTGCTGCAGTAGCACTTTACCTATTACGTAACATGGCATTACACAACACCGCTCCTAACTGCCTCACTGTTAGCCTGCAACTAGTGAACAGTGGTTGCCTACAAACTCTCTCTACCACGCTACAAGAGCAGTGAGCAGACAAATGAGCCCTCTGTCGTTGATGTAAGCTTCCCTGTAAATTCCTGAATAGACAAGCTGTGGTCTGTTAACAGCTCTTAACGCGATAAAGGGTACATGTCATGGAGTCACATGAATGAAAGTAATAAAGATAATTTAATTCACACTGAATAAGAAAGTCTTCAGGAAAAAACACCTGGGCCCGCACTCATGGCATTCATCAGAACTGTGAGGAGAGAACCTTCAGTCCTTTCAGACTGAGTTTCACCATTAACTACACTAAGTCACTGCCCAGGGCGTTGAGTCTGACAGGCCTACGTGATATTTCAGCGACCCAACGGCTGTGGATTTATATCAATTATACAATAAGCTGCATATCATGAACATTAGGGGTAAAGACAGTTCTCTTAATTTCAAACACTTCAGAGAACTGGGGGATTGTGTTCTTAATGCCAAGCATGATGTCCTGTCATGATTACTTTGACATCCTAAGAGGCCCAAATCTTTGGTTGGCATGATATTTGTACAACAGACACAACTTCAGGCTTGTCTTCATCTGGCAGGCAAAGGGCTTTTTATCACATTTGTAAAAGCAGCTGGAAAATCTGGGGTAATTCAGCCATAGGACTATATTTTGTAGTCATGACTTGAATCACTACTTCCCCACACAGGCATGAAAATGAAAAACACATTTTTCACTGAATTTCAACGGAATTTACATCAAATTCAGCCATTTTTAATGATGTGTCCCAAATCCTGTCAGTCTATTAATAGCTAACAGAGCCACAGACGAATAGATGAATACATTATGTTCATGCAGAGCAGCAGGTAATGTTTCATTTGTCTCTATTTGGCTAAAAGCCTCAAAACAAACAAAACCAGACACCATAAAACGTGATCTAGGGACATAGCAGCTGGTGGCCTCGTGATTCCTGTGTTCCTGGCTGCCCGCTGCTTCACTTGGTGAATGGGTTACATACAGAGGAAGAATTTTGTGCTGTTCACACTGTGTGCTGTGGTGTGTTCACGTATGACAAATGGTCACTTTACACTGTATGTCCCTAAATCACTTTTTAGAGTGATCTATGGACAAAGACAGAGACTGATGGTAATATGATCAAGTGTCAAGCTGTTTTCACAACTGATTCTCAGGGACGAGTTGCCTTTTCACCCATGTACCACAAGAGGAAACATCTAGAACAGTTCAGGGTTGGAGTGCATGTGTGAAAGGGGCCGAGGTTAAGGTTCAAGCAGAATGAGCCTTCTATCTACTGGGGTGCTCAGCATCTACTCAAGGTTCATCTGAGGGGGAGGGGAAACTGGAAAATTAGACAGATGGTAAGTGACTGAATTATAGATTTGCGAGCTTTCAGAATCCAGGCTACATGACCGACATGCAGATCTAAGTTCCCTCCCTTTATTTCCAGAAGAAACCTCGGGGCAAATCAGCCCATCTTCAAAACTTTGCCTTGCCATTAACAGAGCCTATGCTGCCTGTCATCATGGTCTCTCTTGGGCATGCAGTTCAAAGTCAGCCATGTTAGGTGTGAAACTGTGGGTGAAACAAAAATGATTTACAAGTCTAAATAGATGTCTCTCATGAAAATCAAGAGACACGGGGAAATACAAAATACAGAATGCCTAGTTTGGTCTCAAAAGCTAGTCTATGCCATTGTCAGTATTGGTAGTTGTACACAGGTAGTTCTGAACTGCTAGCACCCACCTGTAGACTCTGGACAGTTCAGGTGAGGTTTAGTTTGCTGGGGAAAATGATACATATCTTTCTGTTTTGACTTTTACACTAAATAGGCAGTTGGTTTACAGAATCCAGCTGAGTGAAAAGTACTATGATAACCGGCCCATCCACACAAAGACAACAAAACAGCTCAATTAATAGACAATGTGGGTCAACTGCTCTAGAGTTCTTTTTAATCAACACTGGATTATATATTCTTCTCAATATCCTTTCCAGAAACAAGCCTGCTGTAGAGGTGACCACAGCATCCACTGGAGGTTGGATAAGTTTCAGCAGGGTCAGAATGGGACTCTGGGAGCATGACACAGCCGTTCAGCTCGTCCAACACATTGTCCTCTCACAATAGATGGTATCTGCAGTGACAAGGTTATTATCTACCATCAAATGCTGTTACACACAAGCCTTTCCACTCCTATTAAAGTGACCGTGTCAACAAGAAGCAGTTTCCTAGTCACTTCCATTTGTATTATTCTAGTGATTTAGCACACACCCAAACCCTAGAATACCTCCAACTGTCTTATTTTACTTTTTAAAAAGTTACAAAGATGGCAGAAGAAACTGCCGATTCATCACATTCAAAAGACTCTTGTCCAAGTGCATACCTTTCAAGAGCGTCAAAGTTCACCACCATTTGGTTTATCGTTTGACTGGTATCAGATGAATAGTCCGTCTATGTCCCTGAGTCACAGTCAGCTTTGTGTAGATGTAGACAAGATACCAGTGTGCATTTGAGTGTGGGTCACAACCTTCATTTTTTCTGTTTTAAAAATGCAGTTAGGTGTGACATTTCACCAAATGAGTCTATAAAATGGTTTTCGGAATGACTACCAAAGTGGAATGATAGTCATCAATGTAAAGTTCTATCACACAGAGATAAATGTTAACACTGAAGAACAAACAGCACTGACTGAACGTGTACCTTGACAAGGATGTTAAACCATGTCATAGTGAACACCATACTTCCTGAAATCCAATAAACTTTTAAGTAGTTTAGAAGTCATTTTGAGATAAAATTCTATCTCTGTCATGATTTCAGTAATGTTTACCCTGTCAGATGATTAGTTTGATCAGACTGGTCAAACTTTTAGACGTAAAACCACATTGTTAATCGTCTCTCTTTATTGGACAAAACTGCCCTCCTTAAAGTGGTCATAGTCCCAACACTTTCATTTAAAGCCTGTTTCAGGCCAATATTTTGTTTTAACCCTATTTTTATTTTATTTAACCCAAATTCTATTTAATTACCCTGAGCTAAACTATTACATGACTATGTTTGGGCCACATAGATCAGGACAGCTTTTGAAGTGAAGCCTACACTTTTTCATCCAGAACTAGACTTAAATTCTTCTTGATGTCAACTAATACAATTTGTTTAAACTCCCACTGGAAGTTTGAACTCCCACTATTCTAATTATGAACATGGGGGGAAAAAAATCAACACCATGCAATATACCCTAAAACAGTCACCTCACATTAAATTAGTCCTGTTAACTACATTATAGAAGATGTTGGGCCGTTTGTCCTTCAAAGGCTTTCATCTAAAGCTTATTTTTCACTCTCTCACCTTGTACACCAATGGAAAAACACACATCATTTTACAGGCCATGTGACACAGCAGTCTGCTGAAACCAAGGCCACTAATGTGCCCTGGACTCCAAGCAAACAAACTGTATCATGCAAAGTCCCTCCTCTGCTTTAGACCAACCCAGTTCAGACTGATAGGATATAGAAACGTATGAGTAAATACCTTTCTGCACATGGATGATGTCAGGGTAGTTGGCAAGATGTCCTTGGTATAAAGCTAAGAGGTCCATCACTGGGTCCACATCTTGTTTCGGCTGCTCCACAAAGTAATCACCAATGGCTTCGTAGGCCTCCCCAGTGAATGCAATTGCCTGGTTCAAACCAGCAGAGTATGTCTGCTGGTCAAGCTCGAAGGCTTGGCTGAGATATTTAAACGACTGTCCAACTTTCTGATACTCCTTCTTGAATCCAGTTATCTGTTTTCTCGCAAACTCATTGAGTGTAGCGTTGACCTGTATCACGCTGTCATCCATTTTTTTGGTGAAGGCCTTGAACCCATCGATTTTGCTCTCCACCTCTTGGAGATCCAGCGGGGCCCCTGGAGTGCTGATGGTGAGGAAAAAATTGGCCCCGACCATCTCATCCTTCTCTGCCTTCCTCTTCCCTAGCTTCCATGCCTTCTCGTCGGTACTGCTGCAGGTGAGGAAGTGTTGGAAAACATCGCACTTGGCCAGTACAGGGTGGCTGGTCATGTGGTTCATCCACCATATCAGTCCTTTCCTCCTTTTGGAAATGAAGTCCTCCTCAAAGCGGCCCGTGGCCTGCTTCTCCGGGATGTGAGGAACAGAGATGACAGGGAACTTTTCCACCAACCTTGCGTACAGCCAGTCAAAATGTTTGTACCTTCTGTTGACCTGGCTCTGGGTGTGGGTCGGGGTGAGCTTGTAGGAGATGTAGCTTTTCATGCCCTTGAATTTGGTCTGCTTGGTGGGGTCATCTATAGTGCAGGTGAAGGGGTAGGGATTCTCCTGCCACTCGGGGCCATGCTGACCCATAACCACGCAGATTTTGTCTCCATCCTTCACGAAACCAGACGCTTCGCCCAGCACGAAAGCCTCTCCTCCTGACTTGACGAAAGTGGAGAACCTGTTGAGGTTTCTGCTCACCGTGGCTGAGCTCTTGGCCTGCTGGGGGTTCCCTCCTCGGGACATGGACGTGGACACTCTGTAGGTGGACGGTCCGTTCCCTTCGTAATCGTGGAAGCCCCCACTGACGACCCCCGGTTCGTCGGCCACGGTGGAGTTGTCGTCCCAGTCGTCGTCCCAGTCATCGTCGCTGCCCTGGCTCACGCAGTATGGCGGGGGGTACTGCTGTTGGGACGTGGGCGGTGGTCCGGAGAAAGTTGTGAAACCCGACGCTGGAGTTCTGTTACAGGTCTCAACCTGAGTCTGGATCTTGTTGGAGGGCTCGAAGCCCCCCGTTGGAATGTTGGCATATCGGGAGCCCTGGTAGGCATCCACAGCAGTGCTGTTGTTGTTGGAGGTGGGCTTCTCGCCCTTCAAGACCTCCACGTAGGAGGCGGGGATGAGCCCCCGCTCACCGCGGCTGTTGGTTCCCTCCAGCCAGCCCTCGATGTCCTGCTCGCTATACAGAGTCACCACCTCGTTCTCCTTCACAGAGATCTCCCCGGTGTTTTCAGAAGTAAAGTCGTACAAAACTCTTGCCCGCAACGCCATTACAGTCATAAAACCCCACCGTTATTTTAAAAAGTGAGCTGTAAATCCTCCCGGTCCCCTAGCAATCCCAGCTAACGGGCTAACTCCCCCGGTAAACAAGCAATCAGCTCGGATCAACTCACCCAGCCGAGCCGGGCTGCTGGAGCTCACACTTTCTCCTCTCTTTAGCAGGACACGACCACTTAAAGCCCTCAGCTCGGAGCCTGGGGGGTACAAAACAACTCTCCACTCCAGAGTGCCTTAGTTAAACTCGAGCAGCAGTGCTCTGAATTCATGTCTCCATCACCCGGACTTCTCTCTCGCTGGTAGCGGAGTAACCAGCTCCCGCCCCGGGCAGCAGCACTCAGTACAACCGGGGCGGAGCTTCAGCTCCACATAGGAGTCGCTTCTGATTCATAGCGGAGTCATTTCAGAGAACCGACTCTTTCGAGTCATCCGTTTCAGCGCAACATCACATCCACCTTTGTTCCAGACCGCTCTAACACACCATATGGACAAAAGTATTAGGACACACCTATTTTTCAGGGTTTGGGCAAGGCATCTTACTTCCAGCGGAGGGCAATCTACTTCCAACTTTATGGACAGTTTGGGGAAGATCCTTTTCTATTTCAGGATGACTGCGCCCCAGTGCACAAAGCAAGGTCCGTAAAGACTCGACTTTGGTCCAGCATCAGTGCCTGACCTCATAAATCCTTTACAAAATGAATGGGCACAAATTCCCACAGGAACTCTCCAAAATCTTGTGGAAACCCTTCCAAGAAAAGTAGAAGCTGTGATAGCTGTAATGGGGGGGACCAACTTCACATTAAAGTCTATGTATTTGATTGAAGTGTCATTAAAGTCCTTGTTGGTGTAATGATCAGGGGTCCCAATACTTTTATCCATATAGTGCATGATTAAAAAAATCTCAGAGTAACTAATCTTAGAACAGGATCCGTTACATCATCACAACGGACCAGTCGCAGCACCCACACCAGTCATACACAAGAAATAGCCTACTGACACATTGCCTACTGAGCATTAGTCACTTTAAATTACTGTTACCAAGCGATGGACAGTCCACTTAACAATTTCTTCACTATTACTCAACTCAACCGCATATGTTAAAAAAGTTAATAACTTAAATTTTATCCTGTTGTATGGAAAAAAGCAGGAACATTGGCTATAGTTACTTGTCCTGACTCACTAACAACTAAAACTGGGCCACAATACACTGACTAATTAGGATACACCATTATAAATCTGTTAAATAACAAAATGTATCTCGACATTATATCTAAGGATAATATGATATTGGGCGGGTACATTTTCTTTTTTTACGATTTCAGTGAATCATTATACATCAAACTAAATCATTAAACTAATATTATAAATTAGCAATCCTGATACATGAGAGGTTAACAATTAACTCGAAAGGATCGGTTTAATAACCTGAGTCGACTCCCCCGGAACGTGGTTACAGCCTGCTTTAACTGATTCACGAGTCGGGTCTCTGTTCAGTAACACGGTGATACACTTTATGGACAAAAGTATTGGGACGCCTGACAATTACACCAACGGAGACTTTAATGATATAGCATTCTAATATATATACTTTAATTATGGAGTCGTTCCGCCCTTTGCAGCTATAACAGCTTCCACTCTTCTTTAAAGGCTTTCCACATGATTTTGGAGTTTCTGTGGGAATTTGTGCTCATTCATTCGGTACAGCATCTATGAGGTCAGACACTAGCCTGTCTTGCAATCTCGCTTCCAGTTCATCCCAAAGGTGTTGGATGGGGTTGAGGTCAGGACTCGGGCCAGTCAAGTTCTTCCACAACGAACCCATCCAACAATGATTATGCTGATCATCTTCTCAGCGTAAGTGAAGATCACATGTGAAAGCTGCATGTCTTAATCAGTGTGCAGTTACACTTAGATATTATACATTATTAGTTTGGTAAAACAATAATTCAGTATATTGTGGAGAATGTTCTCTGCAAGCTTCTTACTATGAGTGTAAATCATGAGGTGAAAGCTGCAGTTGTTCTAGTTTGTTATTGCATCGTTAGAGAGCCAAAACAGAGCATCAGTAATAAGGGACATCTTCTGAATCTTTTTAAATTACAAGCATGGCCCTGTAATTCTGAAATGTGCCACCAAAAGTCCAAATGATGTACTAATATTCACTTAATATTCGGAACAATGTTGTGTATTTTAAAATACATTACTTTTAAAAATATATATAACTATTGTACTTAGCATCTTTAGGCAGCTGATGCTGTTTCTCTAATTGGTTTTTACTGGTACTAGCAGATACTCTAGACAACACAAGTGAGGTTGACTAACTACATCATGACGATCCAACACTTAATCTCCTGTCAGACTTTGATGAACTGCTGAGGGTTATCTGTGTCATCAGCTCAGTGTTGATGCTGTTGCCTTCTCATCAATTACAACAATGCGTTTATTTTGACTTTTGGTCAGAGGTTTTGATTTTTGTGATTGATGTCCAGTTTTCTATTGATCTCCTCAGTTCTGATTTATGAGGTGAAAGCTGCGTTTCTCCTAGTTTATCATTGCATTGTTATAGAGCCAATACAGAGCATCGGCTATAAGGGACATCTACATCTTTTTAAATTAAGTATTGTTGAAATTGATAAAATTGTTGGTTGGCTTCCTTTTATGAACCAGTCACTCAAACAACAGTAGATTAGGTAATGTAACGACACACTATGCTGCAGCGTACAGTTATTGCCTTTTATTTTGAACGCATCGCACACAAGCACTTTATGGTGATTCATTTTCATAAAATTATTTTGTTATTACCTTTGACATATAGATAATTGAGCATTCCTTTTCGACACAATGCATACAGTCAACCTTTAGTACATTTTCCATGCTAAAAATCACCAAAAGAATAAACAGAGAACTCATCAGCGGTAAAAAAAAATTGAAGCAGTCCATTTTCTCCAGAGTCTTCTTCTGGTTATGTGATGAGCAGTATAATGACCTCACTAGTCGGATGCTGGCCACCATCTGTCTTTGGTCTCTACCACCAGTATTCCATCATGGCAGAGCATGGCTGTCAGGTCGCTGGCCTGCAGCTGCTGATCGGGCAGCTGGTACTGCCTGGTGAAGCTCCGTGATACAAACCCGTGCTCATCCATCCTCGGCCCATGCCGCCCCCGAATCAGCAGCCAGCCTTCGAACACCTGGATCAGAATGTCCTCTGGTTTGAACTGGGTCACGTCCAGTAGTATTCGGAAAAGGGGCTCGCCCGAATCCTCGTCATCACTGTCTGTCTGCCCAGCTCCACCTGCAGCCTTAAGTTCTGCTGGTCCCGGCAAGGCAAATAGTCCATGGCTGTCTGCACACTGGTCAAGTTCCTCTCTTTTAAAATGGACTTGGTGTCGCGCTGGGCATGAGATCCAGTGGGAAATAGTGACTCCTTCTCCTGCCATGGCACCTTGGGTGTAGAAAATTGCCCGGCTGTTGCACCAGGCAGACACAGTTTGACTCAGTCACATTACTGTCATGCAGAGCTATAATAAGACCACCATCAGCTTATGTTTCTGGGTGGCTGGGTGGTTGGGTGGTTGGGTCCTTTTTTTAGCGTGCGCAGAAATTGTGCCCTAGTGATGTGTTCACAAACCCCTCTGCTCTCATGAAGTAACAGACTGGGTGAACAGAATTGCCAGACTTTTTCATTCAATGACAATGCAAATACATGGCTCGTGAAAATATAAAGAATGTTTTTTTCTATAGAAAAAAAAAAAATCCCCTTACTGACGTGTCATTACGAATGGTTATTATGAATGGTTCTGTATTCGAATAAATGGGAACCCAGTCCACTCTGAACAAATTGGTGAGGGAACTTCATCTGCAAACCACTGATGCCATCTTGTGGTACACACTCACTGAGTATGATAAAGTATGTTTATGGCATGCAAGCAATTCAAAGTGTGTATGTGTGAATGTTGTAGCTTTGTTCACCCACGAATAGCGTTATTAATCCAAGAAAAGTAACACTATATGCCTGGTAATTTATCACTGTATTGTTTTAATAGGGTTGGTCATGTAATTCTGAAATGTGACACCAAAAGTCAAAATGATGTACTACATCACATCCATTGTTCTCTTAAAATTCAGAACAAAATTCACTTATTCTCGTAGATACTCTTTAGAAAACACAAGTAACCAAATCATGACTACATCATGAAGATATTGATCTCACACTTAATCTCTGACAACTGTCAGACTTTGATAAACTGCGGACGGTTTCTGTGTCATCAACTCAGTGTTGATGCTGTTGCCTTCTCACCAGTGACATTTGCTTAGAAGTTTTGATGTGTGATTGATGTCCGGTTTCCTACTGATCTCCTCAGTTCTGATTAAAGCAATTAAAGCAACAAAGTATTTGATAATGAGAACTAATCAGAACTGAGAACTATTTGACTGATCTTTGAAGGGGAAGAGAGAGAATGAGAGACAGAAATAGACCCATTCACACTCTACTGCCACCCGCCACCCCAAAGCACACACACACACACACACACACACACACACACACACACAGATATATACTGAGGGTGTATCAAACTGTCATGTATCATCATTTGAACCGAACTGTGAGTTTACTGTATCACTAAACCCCGCATGCCTGCTGACTAAGTTAGAGTAATAGGGAGAAAATGAACTTTATTCAGAATCCTGTTGGAGTAATGATAACAAATAATGGTATATTGCTACATATGTTGCTTACTTTTATCTTCATTATAATCAAAAAGATCAGTAATGAGAATATCAAATAAAAGCAGCAGAATGATACATCATCATCATTGCCATCAACTTGTCAGAATACAATTTTACTAGTAAATCCAATTAGGGATAGTTTATTCATTCAGACACAAAAAGTACAAATAGCTCTTGTATGCGTGTGTGTGTGTGTGTGTGTGTGTGTGTGTGTTTGATAGTCCAATATCCAATGAAAGGCAGACATGATTTTCCTTGTGGACAGGAACAAATTTTTTACCTTAATGAGAAGCCCATTTTGGTGGTAACCCAGAAACTAGTGGTACTGGTATAATTTCTGTTTGCTTTATTGGATAGGTGTGTAAAAGTGCCTAATCCAATTAACAGTTTTATTTTGGAGTACAATTGCTGCTCAGCCGATAATCTCTGGAGAAAAGCCTTACACTAATCTATGGCTCTTCTGGTTGTTGTGTTCTCTCTCTCTCTCTCTCTCTCTCTCTCTCTCTCTCGTTGTTTCTCACTCTGTCTCTCTCCCTCCCTCTGTGTTTATTTATGAATGGGAGATGAGAGCGTGGTCTCCTCCTCTTATGCTGGTGATAGAATCTAAACTGCCTGTTGATATCTCCCTGGGCCACCTCAAAGTGGCTTTTGTGGCTTTGCGCTTTTGTGCCTGAAAGCTTTTCCTCCTCCTGGCCTTCTTCAATTACTCTGGCTCGGCTTGTTTGGTTGTTGTGGGTAACGCTGTTGCCGTGGACAATGTCTGAACACATTCGGCTTTCTATAGCACTGTGCAGGATTGGCTTTTACACGGTAAGTCAGTCGAGAGCCTCTGCATTTTCCAGATATTTAAAACCACTATAGCTGTTGTCGATCTGTAGTCACATGATCAGTCCCTTTGATTTTGTCAGTGTAAATATTGGGCTGTACAGAGATTTGCATTTTTATTTAAATGTTATGCCATGGACAAGGTGAATACATAATAAGGTGTAAATGAATACTGAACAGCTTTTTAAAATGAATCCTCCTGAGTCCAGTGCAGTCCTTTGTTTCTTAAAAAAACTTGCAACATTTGTTGCACAAATTTAAGAAACGGGGGTCGGAGTTAGTCAGGTAACATTTGAAGTTGACCATTGTCCATTGCTCTTTGGTACCCTTTCAAAAATCATTACACCACAGAAGGTGAACATTAGCTTTTGCTCATCTCAGGGGAACTCTTTAAGCAAGTGCAGCAGGTGTGCTTGACAGTTTCTGCTCCAGGCTACGTAATGCACTGTGGTAGCTGGTGCAGGTGAAAATATTTAACATACGTATTGCACATTTAGCTTTTCAAAATGTTTTTAATAATTGAGCGTTTTATGTGTCGGTTGCAAGACATACAGCATTACTTTTTAACCGATATTTGTACACCTCCACATAATACTAAACAGTTCAGGCATTTAAACCTACTTACAGCCCAAGTGTTTTCAACATGTGCTTTTAAAAATGGTATGAAAAAGAATGGCAGAGCATTATTTACCATTAACACCTGCTCCACATTGGCCCTTTGTGGATGAAACTGGACCACTTTAATCAAACCTGCAAAACCATTGCAGGTATTTTTCTTACATGTTTTTTTTTCTACTATGTCTTCATAGTTCATGCCTATTTGCATATGCTTTGCATTCTTCCCACCCCACAGTAAATAACAGGAAAATGAAATGGATTTTCACTAAGTTTAGTGCATATGGATCTCCCTTTTTAGTGCACATGTTGTCTTAGATGATAAAGATTGGGAAACATGTCTAAAGGTTTAACCTTCAGTGCTCACAGAGTTCTTGAATGTTTGAAACATAATGATAATAACCACTACAATAATTACTATGTAGTTAATAGTTACTGTAGAAATAGCAAAAGCTATTGTGCCATGGTTGTGTTTTTCTGTTCCACACCCAGGACACATGAGATCCTTGTACACACAAATTTGCTGGTGGCATAAAAGGAGCAGTCCATGTTTGTTTTTGCATTTAATAAACATAGCAAGGAATACATGGTACTGTCCCCAGAAAGTCCCCTCACTGGAGAAACAAACAAATGATCCAAAAGAAGCCTTCTGGTCAGATCTCTGTACAGTAGGTGGGAAACGATGAGAATACATTCCTCGCTTCACTGAGCGCCATTTAACAGTTTAACATTTGCAAGTTTTTTCTAGAAAGCAAACTTGGTGCACTAAGTTGTGTCGGTGTTTTGCTGCATCTGCTGTCACTGAAAGCAAGAGTGAAGAATTTTCTCACACGGTCTCCTACTATGGCCTCAGAGCCAATAAGGATTTTGGTTTCTGTTACTCTAAAATCTAACAGAGTATCCCAAGTTATTTCACAGCTGTACTGGTAGTTAACATTTTATTGCCCTTGCCCACTGCTCCTAGCTCTTAATGTGGTGTTTGAAAGGGTTGAATGCAGAGGCTGCATTGCTCTGCTAAAACAGTGTATGTGGTGTCCAGGCAACAGCCCTGGCTTTAGGGCAAAAGGCCTTATTACTCCTCATTAGACCCCTGAAGTGGTTTCATTAAGACCCCATTGGAGGTAGAAACTACCTCATTCCCATTTTGGTCAGGGTGTCAGGGTTTCTCATCATCAAGCATAGTTTTGTAACAATGGAAACCAAAGTTTCACAGTTTCTCTTATTATCCTCCTCACTTAATGTGTACTCAGTTAGCTAAGATGAAGATGGCTTCATTAGTTTTGCAATGGACTAATCAGGCCTAAAGTGTTGTAATAGTGCTGTGCTGGATCATGACATATTTTAAATGAAATCAGCTTCTGCGTTATGAGATTGTTCCACCCTTTTGGCAGGGTTAGTTTTTTGTTTACTACAAGTACTCGCACGGTGTGAGAATTCTGTTTTGTTGTGGTTTGGAATTTTTCATACTTTCAAATACTTAGACGCCTGACCATTCCACCAACCGACTCTACCCCCTTTGCAGCTATAACAGCTTACACACGTGTTGGAGTTTCTGTGGAAATTTGTGCCCATTCATTCTGCAGTGCATTTATGAGATCAGGCAATGACGTTTTAAACAGGTCTTTCTGGAACTTGCTTTGTCCACCAGGGCACAGTGACGCTGGAACAGAAAAGGACCTTCCCGAAACTGTCCACAAAGTTGGAAGCATGGCGTTGTCCAAATGTCTTGGTCTGCTGAGGCATTAAAATTTTTCCTTTACTGGACCCAAAAAAACACCTGAATTCAATAATGAAGAGGTGTGTCCCAATACATTTGTCCATATAGTGTAATGGGGATAGAAGAGGGTATATTTTTTTACCAAGTTCATGTTGCACAACGATATATAGATATACTCCAAAACAGAGTGGAGTAATGTTCTGTATATGCTACCCCCTCTTTCATTCCAGACCTTTTTACTAGCTGATGTATAGCTAAAGAGACTATTAAGTAATGTTGCAGGGGCAACTCACTAACCACTAGACCACCAGCTATTCAATTAGCATATCAAATGAGCTTAGCTTGAATTTTACCAGCACTGGAACTACAGTGTGTCCAGAAACAGCCAAGCTTTCGGACATCCAATTTCAAAACCTTGGTCAGTAATGTGGAATTGCCCCCCAGTGGCAGTGTGCTTGGCATTTTGCTTGTGTGCAGCTACTCAGCCATGTAAACCAGTTGTATCAAGTGACACAATAGAGTATAGATTATTTTGTCAATTTGGCGCTCTGCAGCACCACTCTGTGAGGGCTGTCACCTCATGACTGAGCTGTTGCTGCTTTATACACCTCCATTTCACAGTTATAGTATTTATGAACTGTAATAGAACAGTTGACTGGGGGAGAGCCAGCAGGGCAGAAACTCTACAAACTTTATTGTGGCAAAGGTAGCATCCTTTGACAGCACCTATAACAGTTTAAAGTCAGGCAGCTTTTCAGTACAATACCCTCCAGACTAGAGAAAGTACTGAAAACTTAAGTGTAAGTAAGTAAGAGTAAAGTGTCCATTTGTCATATGTGAACACCCCACAGCACACAGTGTGAATAGAGTGAAATTCTTGCACTACATTTCTTACACCAAGTGAAGCCGTGGGCAGCCAGGAGCACAGGGAGCAGTGTGTCGGGACGGTACCTTGCTCAGGGGAATCTCAGAAGTGCCACTAGCAGTCCTGGGATTAAGCAACAGTGCTGCTACTGTGATATACTCCTGTCCTGAGATTGCATGACTATGTGATTGATTTTATACACTTGCTTGGAATAAGTGTAGCTGAATTGTCTGAGCCCAGTATTTAGCAGGCAGGTCCACATACTTTGGACCTTTTTGACTTTTGACTTGGTCACAGAATTGATCGTAGGACCATTTTCTAAGAAATCACGGATTATATTTAAGAAATGACTGAATATTCCCCACAAGTGCAGATCTGTCCATGGTTCTCTTAAACGTTTCATTATACACACAAAGGAAATATAAAAGCAAAAATAAAAGCAAAAGAAATTAATATAAAATAAACATTTGTAGAAAGGTAAAATGCTAAAAAGATGCATAGTATGTTTGTCTTACTTTGTTTACATTCTTTAAACATATCAGAGATATTATCTGGGCCTGAACCATTTGGTTATTTATACTCCAAATTCAATCCCTGTAAAATCTATTCTGTACCCAGCCAGAAGACTTTAGAATGGGAGTAATGTTCTCTTTTTTTCTGGTTGTGGTTAGAACTCTTTCAGCAGCATTTTGAATAAACTATATCCGTTTAAGGGGCCTTTGGGACGTCCAGTGTGTGATTTTTGGGGTAGCGGGTGGTTAGGGAGTTGCCCCGGTGATCAGAATGTTGTGGGTTTGAATCCCATGACTGCCAGTAGCACCACTGCTGAGCAACGTGATCAGAATGTTGTGGGTTTGAATGCCACGACTGCCAGTAGCACCACTGCTGAGCAACGTGCTGCTGGGTGCTTCGTTACTGGCTGCCCACTGCATCGATTCACACCGTTCACATTGTGTGCTGTGCTGTGTTCATGCGTGACTGTAAGGGGCCACTCACTTCACTTCAGAAAAACACAGAAAAGTGTTAAAAACATTCCAAAAGCTTAGACTATAGTGACTTAAAACACTGTTTATGTGTAGACAGGAGACCAAAACGCAGAGAAAAGACTTTGCGTTGATTCTGAAAGTTGGGAGTGGGCTTTCTGGTGGAGCTAGTCTGCAACTGACATCAGTTCTCATTACTCTTTGTGTAATTTGGCGAGTTGCATTAACTATGCAAGAAGTCTTTTGGCCACCGTGTGGCACCATTGCATCAAATATAAATCCTACCATCAGTTTACTTACACAGTATATGGCATGTGAATAAGTAAGTAAAATGCCTTCATTTTTTCCCCCCCAAGAATCAAATTTCTGAGGGCTCAGACTTACTGTTTTGCAAATCATCTAGAGAAAGAAAGAAGCCATTTGTACATGACATGATTTTCATGGAATGTGCAATATTTATCTGGACTCTCCCTGTCAAAAAGCAGTCAAACTTTTTTACCAACCAATATTAATATGCGCGACAAGTCAAATGTCTTGAAGAAAGCAGCGATTAAAAAAACATTTTAAAGAAGCCATGGATAACACCTTTACATTGCTGTTGACAACAAAGCCTTACATTGTTTAACAAATCCTTAAACATATATGATTTTATTATTCAGAATCAAAATCAGAAAACTTTATTGATCCTGGAGGAAATTGTTTATGTAATGACAGCAAAGACACACAGAGACAAGAACAATACAAAATATATTGTCAAAATGAAATCTAAATTAAAAACTGTAGAAAAAACTATGCTATATACAGAAATGAGGTATATAAGTATATAAGTAACACAGCTGAATGAAATCTAATGACACAAATGGTACTTTGGAGAACATAATTGCATCTAGTAGAGATCAGTAGTAATATTAAGCAATAAAAATAATACTGACATAAATAGTGATGAAGAGTATTGCATGTGGTTTAGCACCCATTTAGAAAATGTCACATGAATTACAGAAACATCTTTCCCAGATAACCAAATTTCAAACAATGTTGATTTCATGTGGCAAAACTATTAACACACTTTGTGATCTTACTTCTTGTATTGGTGAAGCAACTGGTGTTATACTTCTTAAATTGCGGTGGGGATAAGCTTGCAATACTTGTTAACTACAAATGTCTTTACAGCACAGCTACATTTGGGGCTTGTGTAAATGATATAAAAATACTGTATACAATTGTGTAAGTTTGATTATTTTTTCTTTATTTCACATCTATGTTTAGAATGCTTTCTACATTTCTTAATGTTGTTCCGCTCAGCATTCCAGAATGACTTATACTCGAAGGTTTCTTTTTATTTTTTTATTTTGAAGAACAGTGCAGAATGGCAAAGTAGTCACTTTGTCTCTTCTCCTTTTCTGTACTCACCAAGCTTCATGCTGATGACTGTTATGTCGCTTTAGCTTTGTGTAACAGTGTTGTCGGCCAGTCAGTGGCAGCATTGCACTGTTCATGATGAGTCCAGTATTTAGCTCAGAGTTTGTTAGCCTTCTGTATACAGTCAGTGTAATAAACATAGTTTACTGATCACCAAAAAGTAAAACAAAAAACTAGCATATTGCAGCTATGTGTTTTATGACGGTAGTGGGTGACATTTTATCTATTTATTTAAATAACAGGTAGTGCTTGGCTGAGCAGTCTGACATCTGGTTTGAATTTAGTATTATGTAAGTATTGTTTTTGAAACCTCAAACTCAAAATAACAAAAGACTCAAATGTGTGTAAACTGCACAAGGACCCGCAATTGACTTTTATTAGTGTGCTCATGCAGAAACAGTGTGTTCATACAAGATGCCATAGTATCCTAAAAGCAGACACATGCCTAGTGACTAGCGTCATTTGTCATTTTATGCAGTGTAGGTTTGTAATCAGCAATTTTAGATTAACAGCCTATTTAAATAACGGCACACCGATATGTGGATTGTGTGCTGATGCGGATATCCGGTAATTTTCAGAGGTGTACCCACAATTTGTTCTCAGGTATTTTTCACAGATATTGATTATAATGGAAATCTTATTGGAAAATAGAAGATTGTCGGTATTGAAAATATCTTCATTAGTTTGTGACTATTTCAGCGTACAATACAAGGATATTTCATCCTTAATTCATGCTATAATATTATTAGGTAGGTGACTTCATGGCTTTTGGTTTGTTTTTGTAGTCCTTATTGATGATATAAAAAGGGCTAGCCCCATCTAGGTTAGCCTGGAAGAGAATGAACCTGCGTTCAGCATTTTCAGACTCCTCCAGCAAACATGGATTATTGTTCTGTGAAGGAACTTGATCAGATGGTGTTGATGCACTAAGGGCTCATGCAGTGTCACCACATTATATATATTCTCTATTAGAAATGTCTCATTTGTTACTGATCATTTGTTACGACTTTTCTTGCATTTGTTTGAGATCCAGTTGTTTTTGAGCATCTGTAATATGCCAGTACCAGCTGAGACCCTCATTCTAGATATAGAATTCTAAATATTTTGTTACTTGGTGTTCCACTGATGAATGGGCTCTAAATATAGTTGTAAATCAGGTCAGTAAAGTAAAATAAGACAGAGAATCACTATTATCAACCCCTGTACATGAAGAGAAAATCGATCAAAGTTCATAATTAGAGGGACTCCTCACTGAAACACACTGAGGTGGGCTTAAACTGAGCATACTGGGCTTAAATGGTTCCACACTAACAAATAGTGAAAAAAAAGGCATATTATTTTCTAAATGAGGGATATATTTGTAAAAGCATGCCGAAATAATTATACTCATTCAAAGTTAGCTTGTGGTGGCTCTAGTCTTGAATGTTTTTTGTAAAGCTCTACCATTTAAGACCACCTTTGAAAACACAATGGTAACTTTTGAAGACAACCAAAAAGATTTTATATTTGTTTGCAGACTTAAGTAAAATGAATCAGAAAACATTTCGTGTACATACTTGAGATGCTTAATTCTTTGGTAGTGTATGTCTCAGTGGTGTGACTGCATGCGCCGGGCTAGCTCAACACTGGCATATGTGATGGTTGTACAGTAAAAATAATGTGGAAGTCATTTCTGAATTAGCTAAAATAATGAGTAGCACAAAGCATTGTTCTATCTTTCTAAAATTTTACTTCAAATTTGAAAGTGTGCTGAAAGAGCACATGGGTTAATGGGTACACTCACCTGACATAGCTGTTGATGCCAGTATTGATACTGATTTATTAACATTTATAAAATAAAAAAGAATAGACATTTGGATAATCATAAAAATAACTAAATAAATTAATAATAATTTGATTTTATATAGTGCCTTTGCAAAACCTGGGGTTGCATACTAGTCCAAAGAAGATTTTCATTCACAGCAACAAAGATGGCTCACAGCAACAGTTTCTCAGTCTAAAGGATTTTTTCCCCTCACAGCTACAGAGCCATCATTATAGAGAAATTTGTTTTTGTAAGGTTATAAAGGAAAACATCTATAAAATGCAGACATCTTACCACTGTAGCCCTGCATCCCAAATCTTCTGCTCTTCCAGAGAATAACAACTATGTCAGCAAACGCTGGTTTGAGATGTCTGTAAAATTTAAAGTTTGGTCCAGCGGCGATTATATTCCAAAAGTATTAATTGCCTGCCAGTACTCCTATGATTCCAGCATCATTGTGCATCACTAGTTTAAACTATTGAGGTAAGCATAATGAAACACTCAGGTATGCATAGATGTGGTTTAGGCAGTTTATGCCAAAATTAGGCAGAGAATTAAATCGGGTTATCGCATATTTGTTCAAGTTGTATTCTGTTACATAAACTAGTTAAGTACAATTTAGCTAAACTTGCCAAATTATTCCGTGGTCTGCTCTTTTGGGGGCTAATCCCTGTTATTCTGATCAAAGATGTAAACATAAATGTTGTGTGTTGAAAAGTCTAATGATCTCTAAAGATGCCCTCTCTTATTTTTGTTACAGCAAAGGTTTAGTACGATATTTCAGCAGAGTATGTTAGGGGACTGTAAATATACTCCCATTTTTATTGACAGTTTAATAATCTAGGAACAGTTTCTTGGAGAATGTATATGAGTATGTATATGAGTCCTGTTAGCAGAATGTGAGTAGAACCACTCTATCAGTTTATATTTTTATAGCCAAACGAAGATTTTAAAAACATTACTTTTAACATTCCATTAACATTTTTATCTGTACTTGTTCGGTCTCCCCTGTGTAAGTGTGTTGGGGTTGGAGATTTCAAGCATTTTCAACAGAAACACCTTCAGTGTAGTTCAGAGGGGTGCGAAAGAGAAATTAGTTTCTTTTTTTTAGGCCTGATAGCATTCCCTATTGATCCTCCAGTCTGACCTTCATTTCCCACCATGCATTTGAACTGACCAACACACATAATCTTCACAGTTTCATAGCACAAGCTTCTATGCACAAAAGTGGCACATTGCCACTTGCCCTCAGACTGACTAGGAGAGGTGTCTGGCTTTGTCTCTTTCGTGGCCCAAGTCAGTCTGGCTTGTGACTTCTTGGCACTGCATGCCAACTAATGCAGCTCAACTGTGTGCTGATCCAGCACTGTCCCTAAAGACCTAGCTATAGCGGTGACCTCATTAATGGAGGTGTTTGCACATCAGTAGGAGCCTGATATGATACCGGGATGTCACATAAATATCACTGATAAAATGTCACTCGTATTATTTTCACATTTTCATTTCAATTGATCAATTACTATTATAATACTGAACATGACAGTATCAATGAAAATGTGAAAGTTTACCCCACTTGGGGGCAGCTGGTCGCCTAGTGGTTAGGGCGTTTACCCTGCGATCAGGAAACTGTGGGTTTGATTCCCAAGACGGCTAGTGGCACCATTGTTAATACAATGCAAATATTTGTAACATCTTTGTCTCCGCCTGTTCTGTTCTGCTTCTGTCTGACATGCCCTGTGGTTGTTTTCATGTTACATGTATCCTGTTTATGTTCTGATTCCCGGTCATGCCCCTGTTCCACATGCTTTTTGTTTTCGTGGCTATTCCATGCTCTGCCATTGTCCTGCCCCCCAGTCCATGTAGTCACCTGTGCGTGCGTATGTGTGTGTTACCCCTCCTCACCCAAGTGTTCATGTATCTGTATAAATACCTCTGCTTCCCTAGTCTGATATAATATTCACGACTTGTTTCGTTTTATTTTGTGTATTCTTTTAGAGGTAGTTTTCAAATAAATGTTCTCCTTGTACATGCTCCAGCATCCACTCCGCCATCAACCTACAATATATTACATACATGACCTTTATCCATGGATGCGACAAACAAGGATTTTATGTATGTGCACTGCGTGGGTGTGGTAGACAAAAAAACAGGCGTCACGCTGGGTAGAGAGCCTACTCCACAGGGCAGCTGCGAGCTACATAGCCGACTGCAGCTGCTCCGTGAGGTAAGCAGGGATGAGCCCATTGGCAGGCTGGGAGCTTTAGCCACATCCATTCAGGGGGAAACGGACCCTGCCTATTTCCCCGATACACCTTATGGGGATTCGGATGAAGGCAATGAGGTGACTGAAGAGCGTGTGTGGTGTAGTGGTTCTGAGGAGGTTGAGAGCAGCCTTAACACGTGGCTGAGGGCTCCCTTAACAGGTGTTGCCAATGGTGTTTTTTTTGACACAGCTGAAGAGTGAATCGGGCTGTCTGGCCTTTGCCTCATTTTACTGATTTGTGTCCTGACAGTTGCCGACAAACAAGCCCTGCTGAACCCAGGCACATGAGTCCCTCCTGGTGCCCTGGATGATGCCCCTGAGTTGCTTGAACTGGTAGCGGTTTCAAGGACCAATGATTCTGATGAGAACAAAGCCTTGTTGGCAGCAGGTGTCCTCACCCTCATTAAGGCAGATAACTTGGTGCTATTGGCACTCGAAATGGCACTGAAGGGCCACGGACTCTCCGGCGAGAGGAGAAGGGGCCGCAGGAGGCCGAGCACGTCGTCTGCGCGCTCAAGTACTCTGGAGAACCTTTTGCAGCCAACTGCCTTTTCTGCTCCAGAGAGTTTCTTTTCCTTGCTGGCTCCCTCTGGTTCTCTGGAGAACACGTCATAGTAGGCTCTCCTCCAGCTCTGGAGAGTGCATTGTCACTGACTCCCCCAGCAGCTCTGGAGAGCGCATCGTCACTGGCACTCCCTGCTGTGCTGGAGAGCTGCTCTGCACTGCTGGTGCCATGTGCTGTTCCAGAGAGTAGTTTCAGAGAGTGTCTCTTTGTTGCTGGCAACCCCCTGATGCTCCAGGTAGTGCCAGGACTTCTTTATGACTGGCTGCCCAGTCTCCTAGTTCTTTGTCACAGGCTCCCCAGTCCATCACTGTCCACCCGTCATCCTGGTCATTCACCAACCACCTACCACTTCCCTAGTTCCCTGCAGACGGCCTCCAACTCCCCTGGTCTTCCACTGATGGCCTCAGTTCCCTCGTGGCTGGCCCTCTTATCGCCTGATTACAGAGGAACGGCTGGTCAGGACAAGTAGTCACCTCTGCTGGTGCCTGCACCTACACCGGTCACTGCTGTTAACCCTGTCCTGGTTATAATGCCCCAAACTTCTATCCCTAACGTTGTGCCTGCCAATATCCTTTTGTGTAGTTACATCAATGGGTTCTTACCCCAGTCCTTGCACCCTGGAACCCTATACCATGTGTATCCATCCAGTGCCTGTACCATCTTCTTCCACATCCATGCCTTTATAATTTGTGCAGGTTGGGGTCTTGCATTGTCTTGTTGAAAAATGCATGGATGTCCCTGAAATGACTTAAAGGCAGCATGTGTTGCTCCAAAATCCCAGTGTACTTTTCTGCATTAATGCTGCCATCACCAAAGTATAAATTACCTGACACAACCCCATATCGTGACAGACTCTGACTTTATGACTTGTTGCTGATAACAGTCTGGGTGGTTCTTTTCATCTGAAGCACACAGTGTCCATTACCTCCAAGAAAGATCTGGAATACTGATTAATCTTGCCACAATATACATTTTTACTGTGTGATGATCCATCTACTCCCCGACTTTGCTTCTTGACATGTTTAACATAAGGTTTCTCTTTTGCGTAGTAAAGTTTTGAGTGACATTTGTGAATAGGATTCTGTATGATAGTGCTCGACAAAGATTTGCCAAAATAATCCATGTGGTTATATGAGCAATCGATGAATGCCAGTTCTTGATACAGTATCGTCTGGTGGACTGGAGATAATGGGTGTTCAGTTGAGGCTTGTGCCCTTGCCCTTCATGCACTAAAATTGCTCAAAATTTCTTTGATCATTTAATTATATTATTGATGGTAAAGGGAGAAATACGCAAAAACCACTGAAATTAAACAGTTCAATCATTTTCTCACACATTTGTCGATGACACACTTCTCAGAGAATCATTTTGTGGATACTGCTTTTGTACAACATCATTATTACAGTCACCTCTTGGCATAACCTGTTTGAAATCATATTATTAACTTATGGTTTAACCTAATTATTTGCCCTAAGTTGCCCCTGTCTGGACATCTGACAGTCTCATGCTACACCATCAAACTTCTTCTGTTGGATTTAACTTACCTTAGTTACCTAGGCTAGCTGGGCAAAATTGCCCTCAGAGGGGAAAAGGGGGAAAAGACCTGGGGTCTTGGTCAGAGTAAGGAACAGACAACACTGCTTCCTAACTTCCTCCTAGTGAATGTTTAGTCCCTGGACAACAACCAGTATGAGCTGACAGCCAGACTGGCCTTCCATAAGGACAATATGGACTGCAACATCTTTGTTTTCACAGAGACATGGCTCGATCCCTTGGGTTCCGATATTATCTGAGGGCCTCTCCATTCATCACCAGGACAGGACAATGGAGGTGGGTTAGGGCAAGGGTGGTGGAGCTTGTATCATGGTCAACGAACAATGATGTGTGGGTATACAAATGATATCAAAGGGATGCTCTCATCATCCTCAAAGTGAAAGTGAACACACCACAGCACACAGTGTGAAGAGTATGAAATTCTTCCGCTGCATTTAACCCTTTACCAAGTGAAGCAGCGGGCAGCCAGGAACACAGCGACCGGGGAGCAATGTGTGGAGACGGTACCTTGCTCAAGGGTACCTCACAGGTGCTTAGCAGTCTTGGGAATCGAACTCACGACTTCCTGATCGCAGAGTGAACACCCCAACCACTAGGCTACCAGCTGCCCCTCAACTCCTGATAATCAAATAATCAATGAATGAACAGTGCAGAGTTCTCAGCAAGCAGGAAACTCAAATCAAATCACGCTTCAAGCCTACTGCTACCAGGCTATAAGTAGAAACCGAAGTGCTTTCTGGATGACGATATAACATATGTGACTGTACAAAATTATCCTAGTCAAAAGTTGCTTTGAAAACAACACTAAACTGGAGCTTCAGCTAGAACTGCCCACTCCAAACACCTCAGGCAGACGTGTATGAATCCCTCAAGCTTCTGGTCTTGACAATAGCCTGGGTTGTGCTCTCAGTTCGTATGCATACAGTATGGCAGATGTTTTCACAGACATCTTCAGCCTCTCACGGCAGCTGTCTGCAATTCCCATGTGTTTCAAGAAGACCACCATCATTCCAGTTCCAAAAACAAACATGAGCTGTCTTATTGCCCAATATCATTCACCTTTACATTGAGCATATAGTCAAAAGTCACATTATATCCTAGAGGGGCACCACACAAGATCCATTCCAGTTTGCCTACAGACCAAACAGATCCACAGACAATGCAACAACATTTAAACTGCACACCAGAAATTCATCTATGTGAATAAACTCTGCTTAAGAGCCATCCAGACTGGTCACAAAGATCAGACCCTCTCTGACCTCAGGTGTTGTGGATTGGCAGTGTCACCTGTATGCTGACACTGTACTGGTGTCCCCCAGGGATATGTGCTCAGCCTCCTGCTGTTCTCCCTGTTCACCCGAGACTGCACGACCACCGTCATCAGCTGCATTAGTGATGGTGACAAATCTGCATACTGATCTGAGATGAGAGCCAGCAACCTCATGCTCAACAACAGCCAGACCAAGGAGCTGATTGTGGACTACAGGAAGTTACAGGGAGGGGTTTTTTCTCAGCCACATTGGGGTAGCAGCAGTGGAGAGGGTAACCTGTTTCAGATTCTTAGGCATTAACAGTAGCAAGGATCTGAGCCATACTGATGTGCTTGTGAAGGTGACCAGACTGCAGTTCCTCTGCCTGGTGCGGCAGGTGCAATGCCCTCAACTGCAAAGCTCTGCAGAGGATGGTCAGATTAGACCACAGTACATCACCAAGACTAAGCTGCTAGCCAGCCAGGACCTGCATCCAGCAAGTTCAGGGACAGGTTTTTCTACCAAGCAGCCTGGTTGGTGACCCACTGTCTAACGCTTCTACACACGTCACTCCATAATGGTTAGATCCTTAAGACTGACTGCTGTCTATATTGGTGATATTAGCCACTTCACCTCACCTTGAACTGTTACCAACAGCACTAACAGAAGGAGTCAGTTTTTGCTGATTTCATGCTTCAATGGAATAATATTCCTATATACAGATTTCCATAAGTATAAAAATAGTTCATGACAATTACTGTGTGAAATGTACTTTTAAAAAACAACTTGATTAGGTAAACCAGCCATGTTAGCAATGTAGGGTACTTGGCAATTTCCTTTACCTATGTCTCTGTGTCTGAGACGGAGTTCACATGTTCCACTACAGTGGAGCGCAAAGAAATGCATTACTTTCCCAAAATTTAAATGAGTACACAGTTTTAAAAAGTCCTTGCTGCGTACATTTGGTTTGTTGCTCATGAAATCTACAGTAAGATGGGCATAACTACATAAGTATTGTCACAATATTGAGTTACTGTCTATTCTAAAAGCATTTTTATGGTCTGCCCTGTGGAGGTCTGTTGGATGAAAATGTTATGCTATATCTTAGTATATATGAAAAACCTACCAAAATCACATAATACATTCAAACTGGGAGTTATATCACAACTGCTGTGAGCTGTTCTGACTTGGTGAATTTCTGTAGAATTACCCATTTCATACCAGTCACATAAAAAACTATTACAAATAAATTGTGAAAATATATCTTCAAGCGGTCATCCATGATTTCCTGTTTCACTGGAGTATAAAAACCAGATAACAGATTGCCTGAGTCATTCATTAACAAGAAAAGCATTAGAAAATACACAAAATGAGACAAAAGTGTGAAAACCTTCATAAGCTAATCTTGTTAGAATATACAGTAGACCCCAGGGGTTATGTTCCAAGAGTGCCCGCAAATTGAGAAACACTGCAAATTTGTGATACGGTAACCAAAAAATGCCTATTTCTATAGTCTAAACCCTAAATATGCCACCAAATATGCTCCAAAAACACTTTAATTTCATTTAAAACTCAGCTTAATACATTACCCTTAAAGAAAGGAATGTAAAGGTAAACCCATATACATACTGCACAGTGTACACTGAACTTCTGTCTCCAGCAGTGCTAGAATGGAAAATACTGACGTCACACCTATATATACTGTACTGTAATTTAGGCACGTGCGTTTTCTTTGGTATGCGCTGTCGTTCTCTTTGGTATAAGCAGGGTAAATGCAGTAATAAATTAATTTAAGTTACAGTAATAGAAAAACAGGGCGTTAAGAAGAAAAAAACAAAAAACACCAGAACACTCAGAGAAACACTCGAGATAGCTGTTATAATGCAGGAATGCTGGACTGTATCTGCCAGAGATGCATCACAGGGCAGCAGCCAATATACAATTCCTTTGTGTCTCTCGACAGTACTAAAAATGTATACAGTTATATTTTATATGGAAATTTAGCTGAATTTATGTTAATATTTATGTTACAAAATTAGTAAAATATATTTTTCTTAATAAATTCGGTTTCTGTGAATTTGTGGGGGTTTCCACGAACAATCATTAGTTTGGTTTGAAGAAAAAATGTGCGAACAACTGAAGCCGCAAAACTCTATATATGACATCATGGGCCTCATGAAATTCTAGGAGATTTTAAATGGAAAATCTGACTGCTTTGGCCAAAAAGCTAAAAAATGGTGTAATGGCCACAGAAACGTTTTTGACATGGCCAACACAGTTCTTTGACATAAACCCCACTGATTCTGTATTGAGGAGTGGCCACAGATTGCTAACTCTGTTGTTTGACCTTATAAGGTTACTAGAGAAATCGTTGCTGTATTATTGATGAAGGTAGGTGGCAGCACCAATACGTGTGACATAATTTTGTTAAAAAAAATTGATAAGAGGACTCAATTTACTTCAATTAAAGGTTAGACTTTTTGTATAATTTTCCATGTGAGATTGGGACAATACATTTTTCATGATCATTTTACTCAACTTAACAAGGATACCAATTATTATGGTGCTCACTTTATTTTTCATGAACCATAAGTAAATCACACATATGATCATTGCCCTGTTGGCCTGGCTACACACATTTCATATTTTGTGGTGTCTGCCATCAAGACAATGTGTGGCCTCCAGTAATCTGACTATTGTGTCTAGCACATCTCACAGATGCTCAATCAGATTGACATCTGGTAAATCTGGAGGTCAAGTTGACACCTTGGATTCTTTGTCATAATCCTTAAACCACCCCTGAACAATTTTTGCAGTGTGGCAGGGCACATTGTCCTACTGAAAGAGGCCACTGGCATTAGGAAATCCTGTTGCAATAAAGGGGTGTAAGTAGTCTGTGACAATGTTTGGCAAGGTGGTACATATCAGTGTAACATCCACATGAATACTGTCAGCATTAAATACCAGCCGCTACACTAGTGTAGCATGGAGGATGAACCCTTTGCTATGAAAACGCTCTCGTAAAGAGTAGAGATTCCCACCAGAATCTGCGTTCCCACACACACACACAGAAAGGTAAATACTGGAGTACTCATGGTTCTGGAGAAATGGGTCGTGGAGCAGAGAAACACTGGATGGACCCAGAGCGCGGCAGGTAGCTGGAGCCGGCAGGTGACAGGGTTGATTCTGAGGGTGTAAGTTTCTTTGACTCCGTGTGCAGGTGAAGATGTTTGGTGGATAGCCATACCCTGTCGCCAACGTGGAACAGTCATCCTGGAGGGTGCCGATGGCAATGTTGCTTGATGTACTGAACATTCGTCCATTGGATGGCAAACCGGGCATTGATCCAAAGGCATCGGCACTGGCGGGCCAACTATTGGGCCGACGGTACATTGACCTCCAGCTCTTGATGGTCGAACATTGGAGGCTGGAAACCATGGCATACCTCAAAAGGGCTCAGAACTGTGGCGGAGGAGACTTGAAGATTGTGGAACAGTTCCGCCCAGAAAGCACTCCTGTTGTTTGTTGGTTCGCTCCGGCTGAATGTTTGTCTGAGGATAGTATCTGGACGAAAGGCTGCTGGATGAACCAATCAAACGGCATAAGGCCTTCCCGAACGTGGCTGTGAACTGGGGCCCCCTGTCCGAGACGATATCCTTGGAACCCATGCAAATGGACTACGTGTTCTAAAATCAGTTCAACAATGGTTTTCGCCATGGGGAGTCTGGCTAATGGTACCAGGTCCACAGCCTTGGAGAATCGGTCCACGATTGTAAGAATGTTATTTTTCCCGTCTAACTCCACCAGACTGGTGACGAAGTCCAGTGCGATGTGCAACCAGGGAAGTTGGGGAATCGGGAGGGGCTGGAGATTCCCTGGTGTAGGTTGATTAGGCGTCTTAGATTTGGCACACACTGCGCAAGCCTGGACGTACTTCTTGATGTCTTCACCCATGGAGGGCTACCAAAACGCTCTTGATGAAACTTGATTAAAGTGTCCAGTGTGCCCCAGGATGTCTGGCGAGACCGGAATCATGACCCCATAAGAGTACCTCTGGCTGCACCTGGGTGGCAACAAAGAGATGTCCAGGAGGAGTATCTGCCGGAGGGGGCTCCAAAGTGTGCGCCTGGCATATACAATCATCCACCTCCCATCTCAGAGGTTAGATCATGATTTGAGATGGGAGGACAGGCGTGGGGACCGCCAGGGGGCTCTGACTTCATGTTGGCAGGATAATTCATCGGCCTTGATTTTCTTCAACCCCATACGGAACGAAAGATGGAAATTAAACTGCTAAAAAAATAGAGCGCATCGCACCTGCCTCGGATTCAACTGCTTGTTGTGTGGTGATGAGATTTTGATGGCCCGGAGCCACCCTGGAACCAGTGATGCCACTCTTCCAGAGCCTACTTGATGGCGAACAGCTTGCGGTCCTCTGCCCCGTGTCGCTGCTGAGTGGGGTTGAACTGTATGGAGAAGAAACTGCAAAGATACAGTTTCTGGTCTGGACTTCACTGAGAGAGAACGGCTCCTACACCCACATTGGAGGCATCCACCTAAACAACTAAGCGTTTATCCGGGTCTGGGTGAAGTAGGATGGGAACTGAAGTGAAGAGTAGGCACAAGCGGTGGAAGGCTTTAATGACTTGAGGAGTGAGTTGAAAAAGAGTCAGGGTTTGTTTTGTGAAAGTGGTGAGAGGTGCCGCAACTGAACTAAAGTCCCAGATTAACCTATGATAGAAGTTCGCAAACCCCAGAAAGCATTGGAGCTGCTTAAGCATCTTGGGTCGGGGCCAATCATGCACGGCCTCCAGCCTCTGGGGATCCATGGCCACACCCTTAGGGGTTGTCACAAAACCCAGGAAAGTGGTGGAATGCTGGTGGAAAACACAGGACCACCATCATGTGCTGCAGCACGTCGTTGATAAATTGTTGGAACGCTGTGGGACTATTACATTAGCCAAATGGTGTTATGAATGCTGTATTCCACTCATTGCCCTCTCTGATGCGAACCAATTTATATGCACTTCGGAGGTCCAATTTAGTGAAGATAGAAGCACCAGAGAGAGCATCCAGGGTGGTATTGATGAGTGGAAGCGGGTGCCTATTCTTCACTGTAATGCGATTAAACCCCCAAGAGTCAACACACGGACGGAGGCCCCGTCTATTTTCTGCACAATGTGGTGGCTTTCTGCTTACTGAACACCTCCGCCAGGTTGAGATACAGGACAGGAGTGGTCTCCAGGTCGATTTCGGAGGCCTCGGAGTCCCCTGAACACTTCCCGACCTTTGCCTTGAGACAAAGCTCTTGACAGGTTGGACCCCACTGAAGAATTCTCTGTTGGGTCCAGGGGATAAGCGGGCCATGGTGATGGAGCCAGGGGAATCCAAGTAGTGGGGGAGGTGATGTGAGCGTAGTTACAAGGAATTGAATTTGTTCATGGTGCTCATCAATAGTGAGGGTTAAAGGACAGGTTTGATGGGTGATAAGACTGCTGGAGAGGGTCCTACCATCAATGGCGGTGATAGTTATAGGCCGGGATAATGCCTCACGCCTCACACCCAGCTGGGCAGCAAAAACCTGATTGATAAAATTCCCCACTGCACCCGAATCCATGAATGCAGCGGAGACGATCTTGTTGGTGGCCCAGATGAATGTGAAAAATAAAATGGGAAACGGGGCTGGGTGAATGAAATCGCCAGGGGACCAAGTGCGAGAGCCCCCCCCATTCACCTGGTCTGTCCGTTACCCGAATGGAGAGGGCAGACAGCATGATGGAGAGGGAAGATAGCATTTGGGGGAGGGGGCGGCGCAATAGGCACACAGACCTTCGCGATAGTGCCTATCCCTCAACGGTAATGGGGAGCTCTCACCCGGTGTGTTCGTCCTTTAAGCGAGGGGCCAGTCCCTCATAAAAAGCAGTCCAGAGTGCGAGAGTCAGTCTCCACCTTCAACTGGATGTTGAAATGCGGCCTTGAGGTGGCGGCTGAACTCTGGATAAGAGTCCGCAATGTCAGAATCTGACCTCGGTGGCCCACTCAGCTGCCTGCCCAGTGAGGAGGGAAATGAGAAGTGCGATGCTGTCCTGGTCGGTATTGTAACTGTCAGATTAAAACTCAAATATCATGTTAAGTTTAATCAGAAACACATCACACTTCCTGTCCCCACCATCCCACTTATCTGGTAAGGAAATTTTGGGTCCTTTTACAACTGGAAGTGAAAAAGAGGAGCGGGAAGCTCGGGGGCTTTCGGTGGTACCGCCCACTCAGCCTGCTCATGCAAGGTGTTCTTGAGAGTGGCGACTCGCTGAGCAAGCTCAGCCCGAGCCACAAAGGACTCATGAAGTGCCTGACGCAAGCCAACCACATCTCGCTCCAGCCTTGCAATCACGTCAGCCTGCTGCATAACAGTATCACACAGAGCAGCAAACTCCGCTGGACTGACGGCATGGGGCTCAACAATTCTGTCAGGATTAAGTACCAGCTGCTACACCAGTGTAGCATGGAGGATAAACCCAATCGTGGAATCACACGAGAGAGTTGGTAGTCCATGCACTTTGCTATGAGAACGCGCTCGTAAAGAGTAGCCGGAATCCACGTTCTCGTACACACACAGATAAAGGTAAATACTGGAGTACTCATGGTTCTGGAGAACTGGATCATGGAGTAGGGATAGAGAGGGATAAAGACTCAGTGGTTGAGCAATGGCTACCTCCATACCTGGATTTATATACCTTGTGACACGCTCATTTCTGGTTCATCTTGCGCGTCATGTGACCCGTGTGCATGACAAATACCAGGTTTAAATGTATTAATGTTGTGGCTGATTGATTTATATTAGATATGTAAAAGCTCATTTGAAAACTTATTTTGTAACTGAATTGGAAGCAATGCATCATGATGTCTTTCAGAGGGATTAAACAAATAATAAGAAGGTCCTAAAGATAATTTTCTGAAATTAGATCAGGTCATCATCATAGTAGATAATATACTACCTTATTAAAACTGTTCATACATTTCATCAGTATAAAAAAAATCATGTAGGGATGAATGGTTTGGGGAAAATATCTAATTGTGATTTTTTACCAATATTATAATTGCAGTTTAGTTTTCTGCAGATTAAGCTCCAAGCCTCTGTATGTGATTGACATATCAAACATCAGCCCCACATAATTACAAATGAATTTTATTAAAATAAAATAAAAAATGATCGCTCCATAGTAGAACCAAAAGGAAACATTAGTGTAAAGATTAATCATCTGAAAAAGATAGACAGCAATGAAAATAAGTACAATGTCTTAGAATTTTTTATTGCATATGATGTATCAAAACTAAAGCTAAAACATTGGGTTGTAACATTACAGTATTTATTTCTCTCGATAAAATTATTCAACTTTTATCATCCTGACCACTTCAACCATTTTACAAATGTGCCATTGTCTCAGTAGATAATGGCATGCATATAGATGTCCAGATCACTTGAAGGCTGGATCTAACATCAGGCATCATTTCAAATTCCAGAGTTCACCATCACCCTTTAGGGGCATATTAGATCTTGTCTTGAGACAAATGCTTGATTAGTATCAGCTCTGAAAGGTAATTACTTTTCTATATCTTCAAGGTAAATAATATTTTAGTTTTAGCACAAGGGTTTTCAAGTTTTTATAAGTATAAAACTATATAACTACTTTATAATTACCACTTATAGTCATAGGACTACTTTAGTCCTATGAATGCCTCTGAACTGAATCTGGTCATGCAGTTTGTCTTAGATACTTTCAACATGAACCTTAAAGCAGATTATTTCACTGGCTGCACGCTAAATAAATCAGAGTCTTACTTTTTTCTCCTTTTATGGACTAAACATAACTCTATTTTGAGTGAATTTTGGAACATTTTGCAGAAAGCAGTAGCTCTAGTTTTGAGACCGCTTGGATGGGAGGAACCACTGGGCAAAGGGCAGCAAAGTTAGTCATTACGACTGTGGCCTTCCATTCTCATTTGCTTTGTGGCCGTTTCAACTCTGCAGAGACATTAGAAGCGCAATAGTGAGGTGGATGGCTTCCATTACCATAATTTAAACAATGATGAAATTCATTGTCATGCATTTTTTCCTAATTGACTGTTTTGGTGTGGGGTCCCTTGGAGGGGTTTCAGCCCTCACCGGGGGAGGTGGGGTTGGGGGAGTAAGTGGGCATTCAGCTGCACCCAGCAAGAACCTTTCGGGGGTTCTTTGATGGAAAAAGACCATTTGGAGCTTAGAGGCCACAATGATGGCCATTATGGTTCCTCTCTCCCCTTTGGAAATGAGAAGAGAGAAAGCAGTGAGAAGATGTATAGATGATTTAAGCTTAATATTCCAAAAGTACAGTGTGTGGGGTGCTTTTTGTGAGGTGGCAATGAAGGGTGAAGGGGGGTGGCTGGAACCTGCCAGCACATGAAGGGGTTATGCCAATTTGCATAATTAACTGTTGACACAAACTCCCCCTAATGATGGCCCATTCAAGTTGCCGAACTGTGTACAATTAAGTTCCTGGGAAGAAGCACACTCTTGTGATGCAAAAGTTAAAATGTTGTGTCTGAAAATGACAGGCTCTATTGTTTGCCTTTGCAATTTATAGAAGAAGCAATGTTCAAAGTATCTGCATTATGCTGTGTTATAGTGGAAGGTGACCTTCAGTTTTTAAACCCTGGCAAAAAGGTGCTGTTCACCAACTGCTTAGCAGGACCAGTGTTTGTTTATGCCAGGTTTACACTGAAGTGAAACAGCTTTCTCTTTTAATGCAAGACCAAGATTTAAGGCCATAACTGTTGGCTCTATTTGATTAAAGTTTGAGATTGTATCTGTCTTCCTAGAGACTGTAATGCTTGCTTTGTTCATTTTTATTTCGTCTGAGGACCCTTACAAGAGGCCATCTCTAAACTTCAAATGGATTATGCTGTTAACTCAAGGTTTTGCTTTAAAGTATAACAGTTCCTTATCTATCTATCTATCTATCTATCTATCTATCTATCTATCTATCTATCTATCTATCTATCTCTCTCTCTCTCTCTCTATGTATACATATATATATATATACACACACACACACATGATCATCTGATCATGCCCTTCTTGTTGCTTTGTTTTGCTTGAGCGATTGTGTGCATGAAAAAATCAAAGCGTTCAGACTCCTGCCAGAGTCCATGTGAATTGAAAAGTGTTTTGAGCGCATTGTGCCATGTCAACCCAATTCTCAGTTGCCACACAATGTATTAAAACAGATTTATTGTTCAGCAAGTCCCCGTCTTTTTGTTTCAGTGAGGCCTAGAGATGCTTGTTAGGGAGGAGCTCTTTGGTTTGATGGAAATGTATTTATGAAGGGAATTTTCCCACACTTGCCATGAGAGATAGTGTTCTGAGATTTGTTTTATAAAAGTTGGGCCCGTCTCAGAGAAACCGATTCTCTGCATAAAAAGGTGTGATAACGGATGTTATAGCGGGTACCCTCCTCCACATCTTGGGTGAGGATACCCCTCACCCCTCTTGGCCTTCATACATTCATTTCAGCCTTCAAAAGGGGGCCCTCTGGCTTTGATCTTCTATATCAGTGCGGAAAACATCTTTTCGTCTACATTGTGTGGTAGAAACCAAAGTTTTTGCCGCCTTATGCTAATATGCCTCAACTAATCACCCTTCCCAATTACAAGATTTATATTCCAAATGCATGTGCCCTACCCACCCCTTTCCCACCCCGGTTGCACTCCTGTCTCAATGTTGGTCGTCTACCTTATGTGGATGAATGTGGCTCCTCAGTGAAAAGAGGCGAAGCATAAAAACACTCATTGCCTCCCTTATTCTGGTCCGTGTACATTGTTGATGAGGGTCATGAAATTCAATTTGTTCCAGGATAGACTTCAGACAGATAAATGTTTACTCTTTGTTTCACCAGAGTAAGATGATGAGTGTCCTGATGTCCTCTCTTGGACTGCCTACAGGATGTGCTATTCAGATTATATTTCCCTGGCGGTTCTTTCTTTCTTTTATGTCCAGTGATTACCCAACAAGTTTGAAAATACTTTTCAAAATAAAATGACTAAAACACATAAAAAACTAACTTATTGCTGTGATCACACATCGATTTATCAATAATTAGTCATAATAGCCGTGAAATTGTTTTTTTTTCTTTATGGTTAATTTTCTTCTGAACTCCAAACTCCAGTTGTATTCTTTTTCATTTACTCTCAGTGGCATACCACAAAGGGAAAAATTGTATCAGAAACATTAGTTTCTTCTTTAACATGCCTCTACGGACAGAAGTGTACTTTTTTAACATGGAGCGGGAAGAAGACGCAGAGGAAGAAGGAATGGATGTATTGCGTTGCAGTGATGACAATTTTTTTTTCCTTTAGTCATTTTAAAGAAGCTGCTGAGAAAGTTGAATTAAAAAAGCACAAGGACACCTACTGACCCAAAAGAGCTGCACCAGTGCTCTTTGTGTGTTTGTGTGTATGTGGTGGAGTTTGAGACTCTGGGCACTAAAAGGGCCATACAAACCAAACCAGTAGCTTTAGAGAATTTGTATCTACAAAATTTATGTGGGTTTATATGATCACAAAATGCCATGTATTGGTCATTTGGTCCTGAATGATAGATTTTTAAGAATTAAAATCTAGTACATGAGGGAGATTGTATAACTGGGCACTAACAGCTTTAGACAAACCTTCTTCAGAAACTGTGTGAACTGGGCCCTGAGGAGCCATGTGGTGCCTGGTGGAGTTGCCAGTGTCCTTGGACCCGTCCCCAACTCGCATCTTTTGAACCCTTCTGGAAAGACTCACTTGGCATTTAGAGTGACACTTTCCAGCCCCTCTTCACCTTAGTTTGAATAGAACTTGATAATCAGTCTTATGTCCGCCTGATCCTGGGCACATCTCTGTGTTAACCTGTAGAGGTGACCTTTCTTTTGCTGCATGTAATAGACTTTAAAAATCGGTACTTGTCAAACTTGTTATTCAAGTCTGGATCGTATTGACTAAGTTTATGTACTGTAAGTGTTGTACAGAATAATGGTTGCGGGAACTTGCCCTTCACAATGGCAATGGAAATGGCCCACTTTGATCACTCTGTGAACTGTGCCGCTTGCTGCTTATTGCTATATCCAGATGGTCCTAGTAAGGGAACAAACAGTTCCCCCTGCTGTAGAATCTCTCAATAGGCCGTCTAGACCAGCCTGAGTCCAGACAGATACAGCCTCCCATCAAATTAGCGTTTGTCAGATTTATGGTAATGGTCCGCAACAGCCTCCCCATTGGTGACATCAAGATTTACAGCTGCACCCCACCCCCCTTTTTGGGGGTCTGATCACCTCCCCACACACTGCCCTTCAGTGGCCTTGGGGGCTACAGCCCAAAGAAACGATCCAGTAAAAGAGAGCTTTCCGGGTAGGCTGAGCCACCCAAGGTAGATTGAGACAATGGCAGCGCAGGATTTGATAATCCTCTGTGATGAGGCTGAAATGTTTGTGGAGCGTGGGGAGCACACAGGGGGGGCATGACAGTGGAAACTGCCACTCCATTGTCTGGGTGCTGCTCCTGTTTTTGGGTAAAGGGGCAAAGGGGGCTACATTGGGGGCTTGAGGGGGAGTTGAAGACGCCTGTGTATGTGGATTACTGGGGCTCTTTCATGTGGCTAGCCAGAGGTAACCTGATCTAGGCATGAGGACTCGGTGGGAATCACCTTCTGACAGAAATCCCGTCCATTCTGAGTACAAATGTTTTTCCAAGGCTGCTCTTAAGCTTTGATCAGACACCTCTGTCAGATGCAGATGTCCTCCTCGTTGCTTGTAGTGATGTATTTGTTTATTACAGTGCGCTTATGTGTATACTAGCCTGGAACTATACAGATCTGGAAATCATTTATAAGCATAACAAGATTTCCAGGGCTTTTAATAGCAAAGCAAAGCAGTTGAGTTGGTCACAAACAACATTTCAGAGAACAGTGTGGACTGTTGAAGGGAAATTGCTTAGAAGAACATTTTAGAAACGGTCAGTACAAGTTGGTTGATATTTATTTAGTCACTATTGTGACGAGTATTATTCACCAGTCCAACAGACTAGACTGGTATCAACAGAGATAAAGATAATAACTTGTGTTTTTTGTCACAGTCAATGTGATGTGTAGCTTCCCTATATACAGATGCATACCCTCAAGCAGTTCTACACAGTTAGGTATCTAGCATGAGCACCAAAACCATTATAGCAGAACATCATTTTACAAAATAATTCATTTCATCCCCCCCCAATCCCCCCACCCCCGGACAACAGCCGAGACATAGAGTCCTGTGTCCCCCCACATTAAAAATGCTTCCCTCGCCCATGGCATATAGATTTTAAACTGAAGAAGAAAAAAGTATTTGATACTGTTGTCTAACTGGTCAAATTTAGGTATTGGAATCTAAATATGGAGAGATAAGCGGAGCATCATTATTGATACAACTTGAATCAGCCTAACTAAGACTGTTTGCTAATATGCCGATCTGCAGACAGGACCCGTCAAGTTAATTTATCTCTGCGTAGCCTAAAAAAATCATCTACTGTCTTCAGTGTACTTTGTAGTTAATTCTGCTATTTTTGTTTTTGGTGTAATCACTGATTGGTCAGTGACTCTAAGGTGCACTCACACAGCTTGTGTGATGATTGTTTCTGCTAGCAACATTTCTTTGTGGCAGTCCACCACATCTAAGTCTTTACTGCAACAGCAAACAAAATGAAAAAGGTCGCCTCTCACTTTTTAAAAACAAAATTCCTTAGTTTGAAAATCCAAAATGCCACCCTTGTATTCAACTCCAGAACTAAGATGCATATGTTTTGGGTTTTTTTTACTGCAATCTCAGATTACTCATTAATAGAAAGAAAATAATTTTGGACACTGCATTTAAAACTGGCTTTTCATAGGTAATATATAATTTTTGCCTGTAGGTAATTTGTATGTGTATGTGCCATCTGTGACGGCTGACTGTGCGACTTAGATTGAATATGACCAGTGCAGAATGAGCCAGCAACAACTTTTCAGACTACACAAGACTAATATGAAATTCACAGCTTCGGATCCCGATGCTAAAGAAGATATTGTCAAGATCAAGCTTTAAATATGTTGTCTGTGATTAGCTTTTTTCTGAAGGCTTGATAGGCCATTCTAATGGGTTCGTTTGTTAGTTTTAGGCGTGTGGTCGGTGTAAGGGGATACAAGTAGGTACAAGTTTTTGGGTGAAATAGCTAGGGGGTGCTGTGGCCTAACACAGTGATTCTGCATATGTGGGGTACACTGTTGCTGTGAAGGCCCAGACCTACAGCGTGACTACTCACGGCCTCTTGGGTTGCAGGTTTGAGAGCAGACACGAGGAACTGGATATGGATTCCAGCAGAGACGATGGCTAGCAAGTCTCTACCAAATGTCAAAAAGTACTTTTACAGGGGCAGCTTTATCGTAAAAGATGTGTCTTCTGACGAATAAGACATCCTGTCTAGACGTTGGCACAATTTACATACTGAGGCAGTGCCATTTCACGAAAAATGGATTTCATTTAATATGTTTTTTTTTTTTTAATTCTTTAGTTTTTCTTCCTTTACTGTTCAGTGTTCAGTGTGTCCACAAGTTTTCTTTATAGTCAGTCTTGTTGAGCGTAGCAAAAGAGGAAATGGTTTACCAGCCCAGTGCTTAAGTAAATGTGAGCAGAAATCTCTTTTTCTTTTCAGTGTCCACAATAAATTTAGCCCCTGCAAGATTTGCAGAACAGACAGAGCAGTTGAGTGGCCAGTCTCTGGATGAAATGGTGTCAGCGAGAGGTGAACCTTGCCAGCACTTATTTTTCACCCTGCTTCAGAAGTGGCATGGCATCGCACTGGCACAAACTCCACTATACCATGCCCTGTCTAACTGTGTTTCCCCTCTAAGATTGTCAGCCCGCTCTAAGCCACAAGCATCAACTGTAGTAGGTGGAGGGGGGTGGCAAAAGATGAATGAACCCCCCTAAACCCCACCACAGACGGCAGAGGCTTCTCACTATGGATTGCGGTACCATCGGGGGCTGTGTTATGACTGGTGTGTGTTACACACGTATCAGTTAGCACTTGCTTCTCCATCTGGACGCCCATATAAAGGACTGTCATCTCAAAGGTCATCAGTGAGTCCTGCAGACAAGTGTTGCTAGCGGTCGTCTGGGCAGGGAAGGGTCAGCGGCTGGAACAAGAGTGAGGGAATGCTAGGCCCATGTTGGCTAGCCTGGGTCCTCCCTGCTGTCTGTGTTTCTGCGTCTGCTCCTCTCCTCCCCCAACCGCCAACCCATGCCTTGTACTGTAGTCATCTAAGGGAGCAACAAAAACACAACAAAGAGTTTAACTGGTCCTGAAAAACTCCGGAAGAGCTTTTTTGTCTTGACCACCACAGAAACCACCATTACATTTGTTTAGGCATAGATTACATAGGTATAAATTACTCTGTTGACTCGAGGCAGTATTCCTTCCATTTAGCAACGTGACATTTTCATGCCTAAAAAGGTTGTTTTCCCTTTGCCCTGTCTCTTTGCACTGGAGACTGCTTTCTCAATGTTTAACTGTAAACCTAATAGTTACTTAGTTCAAGGTCATCATTCAAATTAATAAATGATCTCAATAGTCCCTTAATACCTTACGGTGGAAAATAAAAACAGCATTAAAAATCATCAGCAAGTTAAAAAGGTATTTCAATGTAAAATGAAAAATACAAAAAAACTACAGTCCTAATGTTTGAACTCCTTTAATCAGAAATCACCTTTTACTGTTCATGTATCGGCTCTTTTTCTGCTTGCTTTGATTTATAGATCAAATAGATAAATCATGGCATAAACGGCACAATTAAATCGCGAGTGTGGAAAGTGAGTTAGGGTCCGAGCTAATTTAATCGCAGTATTTTCCATGCCGTGGAATTATTTTGGTCAGACTTGTTTTGGCATGACCCTATACAGTTTTCCTCTCTGTTGTGACTGATGGCAGCCTGGGCACTTTGATATTTGTTAGTCATAACCGACATAAGTTTCTGAAGTGCTAGATAGTTCTGATCAAGTGAGCTCTTCTCTGTCTGATCAGCATATTCAGGCATGCCACCAATGCTCAGGGTGGGGACCTGTCCTGCACTGATGTCTTTGATTCCAGATATACTGTCTCCAGATCTGTGAAAGATGAGCCCCATGCATGTGGACCTACTTTAGAGAGGGGTGTGTGTTGGCTGAGGCTTGTGCAGGATGCAGTGCTGCACCCTGAATGGTGTACTTCGCTCACATCTGTCTCTCAGCAACAGATACTTATAAACCATGCTGCTCTGATTAGCAAACTGTTTAATAATTTGGGGTTAATAGTCACAGTGCATGTGCCGCAGCAGGACTACTAATGAAAGACATGCTTTCCGCCAACAATCAGTCATCACGGGACCATTTGTTAAAGTATGTCTGTGAAGATTAGCACTCACAATTGACAAATAAAACATTGCCAATATGCTTTTCTTTTTTCTCTTTATGGTTGGAGCAGTAGAAATTAGGGTAATGGACCCACCTGTAAAGCCAACATTAAAAAAATATTTGATTAGAAGTTTTTTTTTTAAATGTATATTTCATTTTTCTATGTTAACAGTATAGCAAAGGCCATTGCCATAATTACAAGTAACACATGATTCATTGAAAGGCCCGTCCCCTGCATTTGTTCTTTGCATTTTATTGTTCCACTTGTAACACGTTTTTGTTTATCAAAAACATCATAATTGACCATAACTCTTAATTTTCCCCATGCTGCTTTTCTTACTGTTCCTGAGCTATTTTATTTAATTTTATTTTCAAAAAGCAAGGAAAGATTGGATTTCCACGATGCGGGGCCTTTCTCGACATATCACAGTCTCAGATGGGTGTTTTGATGAAACGGTGTTTAATAAATATACCTTTTAAACATAACGTTTATGCAAGACAGTGTGTCACATATTTGCCGGTATTTAAGGTGTATTACAGCATATAGCATTACAATTGCAATACTCCAGTTTCACCCATGTTGTCCAGCCATATACCATTGGCTCCCACCATAAAAGCAGCGGACCAAGAATGCCACTGTCAAAGCACAGACAAAGCCTCAGTGACGGGTGAGATATTTGGGGGTGGGGATAGCATCACGGCCTCCATGCAGACACTTAGCTCTGTTTCCGCAATCTCGGAGGGCAAACGAGTGAAATGTGAGCCATGTCTGTCTGCGTGGTGCTTCCCTCTCTCTCTTGCTCCCTTGTTTATTAGCGCTAAAAATACGAGGCTGGTCCTCTAAAATAGAGCTTCTTATTGACAGACGGGTCGGCTGAATGAGCAATCAGCTGGCCGCCTCATGTCTGCAGGACAGCCCCCCGCAGGTGTGCGGCCTCCAGACTCTGAGGATTTAGCCTCTCACTTATACCGGGCCCATAACCTGCCCGAAGTGGTCCCAGTGACCACGGCTGACCACTCATCTCCACAGCCAGTGAAGCATAAACTGCATTCCTTTTCTCCTAAGAGAAGTTAGACAGTACCCCCC
>JBBPCX010000040.1:13458544-13489787 GCA_037974365.1 Hydrocynus forskahlii
CCACCCCCACCACCACCACTCTTTTTTTTCAAATTGCAAAGGGCAGACGGGGTTCCCCACACTCCACTGAGAGGTCCATTCAGGAGAAGTTGGCAGGCAGCTGAGTTGTTTTTGCGGCAGAGCATTGTTCTGTGCTGGCTTGGCCAGGTCCAAAGCTTCAGTTCTGTGGCATTGCTGAGTGGATTTGGCCCAGCTGTGTTCCCCATGTCTGCCGCTGGGGGTTCTAGTGCTGTTAGATCTTTGTTTCCCTGCCAGGGTCTGGAATTCAGCCAGGTCTCCTAATTACATCAGCCGTTTGATGTCTTGACATCTTTTTTAAATCGAGAGGTGGGCGGGAGGTGGAGGGCTTATCTTGCACATTTGAACCGACATTTTTTCCCCTCTAAAAATGTAGCTCTACAGTGTTACTGCTGAAATCAGTGAATTTTACTAAGCCCCAACCCTTGTCATTTACATAAACTGCTTTTGGTAATTTTTTACCGTGGCTCCTGCAACAATAACGCAATGTCTTCATGGGAAAAAAAATCCAGTCTTTTGTCTTTGAGGATATGGAGGACCAGAGGACCAAAGAACCTTTTGCAGAAAGCCCTTGTGTTTGTCCAGTAGTGTTTTTGTACTTTTGAAGGGTAAATCTGAGAACAGACACTCAGACATCTCTTTACCTTTACTGTTCGCACACTGGTGTTTAGCCACTCTTCAAATCTCGTACCTGTTTTAACACCTTAATCCTCACTCTTTAACAATTTAATTTACATATTAGTTCACCCAAAATTAATCATTTGAAATAGTTATCGAAGAAAAGCTTTAAACTTATAGCTAGATCATAAACCTTTCGTTTGACTGATTGAGACCGATTCAGTTGAGAGAATGCAGCTGAATTTTGAAGCTTTTTAAGCAAACCTTTGTGCATGTAAACATTTCTGTCGCTGTGTGGTCAGCTTGAATTTTGCCCGTCTGCACTTAAAGGAGTCCGGCATGGCCCAATGGCCAAGGGGTCAGAGTTCCAGGACGTGTCTTTAGCGTCTGCTGTAAATTTCTCATCCCCTTTTGTGCACTGTAAGTAAAGTGGAGTTAGCGGGGGGTGTGACTGAGCAGCTCCTATCCCAGGACCTCCAGGCACTTAGACAACCAGATGTCCAGGTCGCTCTGTGACAAAGCGGAAGCATGTGCTCCTGACTGACTGATCATGTGTGCCGTATGGGTTGCGCAGGTCTGTGAAAGCGATTAGTGCTTTTTGGGGTGAAAGAATACCAAAGAAAATCACACATCATCTGTCTTGATGCTTTGTTGTCTTAAGAGTACTTCTATAAACATATATGAATTAGGGTTCCTAATGGAAGAAAGCTGCAGAGCAGTGAAATACTGCTGAGTAATAGAACAGTTACTGTAAATAATTACATTGTGCTAATCTCATTTTAGGAAGTATATATTTGGTTTTCAGTGGAAGCTATTTTTGTAAATATATAGATTAAAAAACAAATCTTTATAGATTTGTATTCTAGAAGTAAATTGTTAAGCCTCTGTCTTGTTCTGTGTGTGTCAAACAAAAATACTTTTTAAATAATCTGGGAGGAGTCTATGGACTTGTCTAGGTAAGAAAAAGACTATCAGAGTATGGTCTGATTTCTTGCCAAACACTGGAATGGGAAAGAAGATCTCCAAAATGATCATTTATTTATATGATTGATTTATTATTTGCAATTAAAATGAAGAAGTGGTAATCTGTGTGTTTTTTTTTTACTACAACTATACTATACTGGTGTGTAGTTGTAGGTTGAGAAGGGGCATGCTGTTTTATTGGACATCATTTTGTTGCATAATCTATTATTTACTGCCATGCAACTATCACTGTACCTCTGTGTAAACACACTTGAAGTTACAGCTCTCTCATGCTCATATGCGATGTCAGATTTGTGGAGTTTCAAATTCCACAACGCTGCATTGTTGTGGGAAACCTCCATCATTTTATGGAGCGTGTCGAATTACTGTAGCGTCTTCTCACTTTAGAATATTAAGCTAAATGAAATTACAAGAGGTTAGAAGTAACAGTAATTTTGGTACTGTGTCTTAGTTTCAGGTGTGAACATGTGTTTTTCTTTGGTCGTTCTTCTTCATAGTGTTTTCGAGCATTGTGCTGTAAAGGTCCCCCAAAGCCAAGACCGGAGTATGATGTGGTGTGTATTGGGCTCCATGGTGCTGGTAAAACTGCGCTGCTGTCTCGGCTCTGCAGTGAAGGCATCGACGGCATCGTACCGACCACAGGTAAAATCTTACATCATTTATCACAAGAAAGGGTCATAACCGTGCATGTTACATACTTACATGCGTACCATATCATAATTCCGACACAATCGCTAAAATCCAAAAAAACCCCACAAACTCTTTTGTCTGGAACCCCGTGTGCACTGTGTTTAAAATGTACAAAATCAACAAACAAAAAATCCTCACAAATCTTTCCCATGTCGCTGCCTTATGATTTAAACCAAATGCTACACGTATTTCAGACCAATGCCCTAAACTACCTCAATGAAATTATGAAGTGCGCCACAGATGTAGTGCATTGAGCCAGCTTTTCAAGCTTCTCCCACAGCGTTTGTCAAACTTTCCCAGCGTTCCAAAAAACCTCTGCAAAATCTCAGCTTTGTCACCATGTGTTTTCCAGCCTCCCAGAGCACTGAGAGCTGCTTCATATCGCTTCTCCCTCTTGCTGGCCAGTTACTTTAGCGTCACATTGAAGAGAGCTGCTTTACTTTATGAATTCAGCTGACATGCAAAGGACCACTAAGTGTGTGTGTGTGTATTTGTGTGTGTGTGTGTGTGTGTATTTCAATGCATGTGGCTGTGTACGTGCGAGTTTTGACTGGTCTGCCATTTGCCACATGTACTTTCTCTCTCGTGACAAGAAATTCTGATGATATTAGCGCTTTGGGCGACAGATCAGTGTATTGCGGGATTATTGCCAAGTCATAGACTGACAGACAACACTACTTCCTTTTCGCTGAGAAAAGTTTTGCTTCTCATAAAAGTTTCATTAACCACGCGCAGAAGCTGTCAGTTACTATTCCTTATGCATGCATGTATCATTCTTTTCGATTCTTGTTACTTCTTGTCTGGTTTATGAACACCTGTTTCAAGCCGCCTTGCAAAGCAGGAACAGTGAAAGTAGAAGAGTTGTTTACCTCTGAAAAGGGTTCAGTAGTTCACTGTATATTTTTTGTGAGCCAAGGTATTTTTTTTTCCAGTTCTTTCAATGAGGACGCATTTTGCTTGCTGTTTTTTCGCGCCCTGGGTGCCATGTGTTTATGAACCTTGCATAGCCGTCTTTTGTGCAAAGTGCTCCAGACGCCCTGAGGTGAAAAAAAGTCAAGTAACCTACATCACAACCGTTTTTTCTGAGCTGAACAATCAGATCAGAAGGAAAGCTGGCCTTCAGTGACTGTTGCATTAGAGAAGAGATTAATGGCTCCACTTACTGAATACCCTGAACTGTATGATTTATGCGACAGGAATAATCGTGACATAAACAAAAAATTGGATTTTCCAGTTTAGCTTCTTTTAGGGGAACTCCCAAGTAAAAAAAATGACCCCTCAGCCTTGCAGTGTGAATCCGTCTTTGTTTGTGTGACTGTGTCTGGTGTCAGTCTTTGGAGTTGGGTCTGATTTTAATCACCTGTCAGAGATAAAAGTGAAGTACTTTTAAAGGTGTATATTAGGGGTCATCAGATAGCAGCCTGTGGACCAGATGTTTTCCATTCACAACGTCCTTTACTTCATTTTTAAAACTATGCAAAGTCTATTAAAAGCATAAAGCACTGAACACTGTTTAACCACCAGCACATACTACTGTTCCAGCAGTAACATACAAATGATTCGAGACATCAGACGTGCTGCAGATTAAAGAGGTTTAACGAAATGTGCTGGATGTCACCATGCTTTTATGGTAACTGTTTCACTGCGGATCAGACAGGCTGGCCATGCATTTTGGAATGAGAGAATAATGAATAATGATTCTCTGCATCTCTTTTGCTAGAGCATTTAGTAGGAATTTGAGAAAATTTGAAATGTTCACTGATAAATATCAATGTATGCAGTAATTAACCCATGTCTGTTTTAACTGTCTGATATTCAGTATATCTAAGACAGTTTCCAATACCTTCCCCAGGGGGCGCAAACTCGTAAGGCATCTTCAGAAAGAATGAGAGTTTTGACCCGAAATAAATCACCTCTTGTTAAAACAATTGACCTAATGATACTGTTACTGTATCCAGAATATGCACATAATATTCTGATGCCTTCTTCTTTGTCTTCTTCTTCTGCTAGTATGCCGTTTTTTGTTTTAAATAATGTGGATACATTCATAACAACCAAAAATGTTAAGCTCCTTCTTCTCGTTTCACAAGCGAAGACAGGCTTCAGCATGACTTTATCTGTTTAAGGAGAACAACCACAGTAAATGAGACAAAGAACGTTCTACTTTGCACGGAATATTCTGATGCCAGGCAGCATATCAGGGCTCATTCAGGACATGGATTACATTATTTTAAAAGAAAACAAGTACTGAGACAAATATGGTTACATTTGTGCATCTTAAGGAAATATGTGATTTAGATCACATATTTAGATTATATAGCGTGATTGACAGTCGAGACAGATGGAACCTATCAGCAATTCTCAATACTGCCATTAAATCTTTTCCAGCTTCGGTGTTGCAAGATCTGCAAAGCATGATTCAGTGCACAAATAAAACTCCAAACAAGCCTCTGCATAGTGATTCTGGTAACCTGGTAGCAAATCCAGTTCTTTATAGCAGTGCCACGGTTGCATGTAACTTTTAACAATTAAAATTATCGCTGTTTATCTGAACTGATGCTCCGCTTTGGGGGTATTTCTGGCCCAAAGAATATTTCAGTATCAACATTTCTTCTGCCAGAATGTGGCCCCAGTCTGATCTACATCATGACCTCTCGGGTGTATCGATACTCATCATATCACCTAAATGGAAACTTTAAACGAGAAGAAAAAAAATTATCTTAATTTTAATATATGTTAATGACGCAATAATTTATTCCCAGTATGTTTGTACCAACGTCAAAATGAATTAAAATGACTTATAAAAGAAAAACAAAGTGGAGTTCCATGGGGAATGAGTGGAGTCTTGAGGTTTGAATAGAACACCACTGATACACCGTCAAGAAGGATGAAAACGTGCATTACTGTAAGAAAGTTTTAGCAATAGCCAGGACAATAGATACTACTGCTACCATGGCAGATATCTGGTTTCACTAAAGCATTCTTAAACATCAGGCTAAAGACTGTTAGGGTAAAGTATAAATATATTCCACAGTTTAAGTGAGCTTTAACGAAGCTGATGAGCCCAATTCTGCCAGAAAAATGGAAATCTGTGCTAAAAGGACGTGTGGCACTTTGCAACTTGTTTTAAACTGTTTTGCTATATTTTCTTCTCTTCAGATTTCACTCGAGAAGTGTTAACCAGACAGCAATTTTTCTTTCAAAAATGACTGACTTTCTATGTATTAAAAAAATGACATTTTATGTATTCAGAAAACAACCTCGAGCTACTGACACACAAGCTTTTGCTCTCTGTCTATAACACTGAAACTATAAACAATATTACTGTGTGACACCAGTACAAGTAATCAGAATAGACTGATATGTCACTCAGTAATAATAAGATTATAACAGTATTCATCCAAACTGGCCACAACAAAATACTTCCAATATGATTGTGACACCAAACCTTGTGTGTGTGTGTGTCTCTCTGATAACAGATCTAAACAGAACTGAAGTCTTGCTTTTACTGTCACCTGGTGTGAGTGTGATGAAACCCGCTCTATAAACACAGTCAAAGTGGGACATTCAGAGGCGCAGTCTCATGTGTTTTGGGTTTGTATTAATCAGTACCAAATGTCTGCCCTCCCTGTCTCTGCATGTATCGTTGTGAAATGAACATAGGGGAAGTGGTATCGCAGAGGAAATCTCACAGTTTGTACTCCTTTATCAGTATTATATTGCTTTTTTTTATCTCTTTTCTGTCGATGTTGGGTCCTCTACATAAACACTGACAGGGATCAAAACAAACATGGGCTTTCCTTCATCTGAGAGGCGTCGGAAAACTAAACATTGTCCTCTTGTCTCTTTTAGGCTTCAGCATAAAGGCGGTGCCCTTCCCAAATGCAGTGTTGAATGTGAAAGAGCTTGGAGGTAATGTAAACCTGTACAGAACCAATATGTATCTGATATAATTTTCTATTGCCCAATATTTTTACACTGGGGCCAAAACTTTTCGTGCTTATGTAATGCTGTCAATTTCAACTCATTTACTGAAGGTATTCTGTCCACTATTTGGAGGATTTTAAGATTTACTGATTTTACTGAGAGGCTGGTTTTCAGTAACTAGATTTACGTTAAGTGAAGAATCTTATTTTCAAAATAAAATCAAGGCTACTCCTAATCTCTGTCCAAAAAAAAAAGTACTTAATTGAATTTACTAGATGCATAAATGTTGTTTTACTTGTGGTTTTTACTTCTGGCAAAAGAGACTGGAATGAGTTGTTTTTGGGGTTTTTTTGAGTGAAACCAGCCACCACTTCTCTATTGTATTTGAGATAATTAATAGTATAGTGAGTTTATTGTTAAATATAAATGTGCCGGCTGAGACAGAATTAGGTGGAGGGATGATGTGGGAAGATGCTTATTTTGATGGTTGAACGAGGCGGCCTGGAAGCTTAAGAGAGAGAAATGCGCTTCCATGCCGAGCTACTGTGTGTTGCTCATCCCAGGCAGCCATTTATGAGAATGTTAGTAGTGAGGGCAGCATCAGGGTGATTTATGTGTTTTGTAGGATGCAGGGGACAGAACAGGTGCGCTGTGTATCGTGACTCGAGGCCCGACTAAGCACAACAGAAACATCAGCCCCCTAGAACAAAAACAACAGGAAGGGGGAACGTGGGACCACCAAGGGGCGATTTGACCAAATTTGGTCACAGCCAGAAACGTGTGTGGAGGAACATGATATAAGGGTCCTCCGGTAGACTAGGTCAAAGACCCCTAGGGATGTTTTTATATGGACTGAAGCCTCCAGCGGTCTACGTGATGAGGCTGATTTATTGCCTACAGCCTCTCACTGCTGTTTGAACTGATGGGGAACAAAGTAATTGGCACAAACTAAACAATTGGATGTCTTTAAAGGCATAAAATTGTACTGTATGACTTATGACCCAAGTCAGTTGTGCTTATTTAAGCTGATATTAGCAGAGACTAGTTGCAGTATAACAAATGGGAACCTGGGGTGTTAAGATAAATGTGTAGAGTTTGTTTATCATAGCTTTCCAAGAGCCTTGTAGCCTTGTAACACAGACAAATCCGTAATATTGTGATATCCACCATCAAATGAAAAGCACACAAAGCTCAAAACTGCAAGAAACAGACCAAATAAACACTGACAGTGACATGACAAAGAACATACAGAAGCTACTGGTGAAGAGGCACTGATTGGAGTCAGAGCAAGGGAGGACCTGCTAGGTTATGAGGAGCCTTCATATTTACATTAGGGGATTAATCAGCTGAAAACACAAACATGCATGTCACCATGCCAAATGGTACATTTAAGGAAAATCTAGTGACATCTAGTCTTGTATTTATATATTATGTAACTTGTGCAAAAAAGTTGCAGCAGCAGCCTAGCTTCTGACAGACTTGTACTTCTGATTGCTGGCTCAGAACACTTTTTGCCGTTTGAGACGTTTTCATATTTCCTCTGTGGATTAAGGTATTTGCCCATATGCTTTGAATAGGAATGCTCGTCTCGAAAGCGACTGGTACACTGTCCATTTCGAGAAGAGCTCTTTCATGGTCCATATATCAAGCTTCTACAAAAGGAAAGTTACAATTTTAGATACAGATTGAGTCTTGTCTCATGCTAAATTACACAGTTGATGGAAGTCGAGGTCTTTTTTAAGCCACGAATGTCCTTAATCTGTATCTGACAGCCCGGCTCATTAGAGCTGACGGATGAAGTCTGCTGCTGGACAGGGCTACACATCTTACAACAGTGGACCAAATCAAACACTACGTATAGCAACAGTTTGTTGTTCTTGTCCATGTGCTAAGTAAATGTAGAAGAAAACGAGACATACAGCTGGCCAGGCATAGATGACTCATTTGTAGCATCCTTCTTGCAAATAGGTTAATTACTTCCATTCGACTTTAAAAGGCACATGCAGATACCATTATGACATGTACTTGTTTCCAAAGCCACAAATATCTTAACTCCTTTTCTCGCTGTTACAGTGAAGAAAAACAAATGTGGTTTAAATCCCAACTAAAATGCAACTATCACAGTTTGTGCTGAAACAAACAGGCGCTCATTCTTCCAGAGGGGACTACAGAGCTGTTTAGTACCCAAAACAAAAAAATACTCTTTAGTTGCTGGAAGCTAAATACCTTTTTCTGAACTGGGAGTGGGCTAAACTTGAGTTGATACCAGGCACACTCTCAGACAAGTAATTTATCAGAGTGTGTTGTGAAGGTGTGAATCATGCAGACCAGGGACCTATTTCATAAACATAGCGATTTTTAAATCTAAATTTGCTTTTAAGATAAGTTCTCAGCATCTGAGTGCAACTGACCTACAAAAACACAACGTTTGTGAATTTATGCCCGTAACACACTGGCATGTATGTCAGCTTAGAAACTCTTACAAAACATGACATTTTACTTAAAATAATTTAAAATGTAATCTGTGCATTTGAATAAACAAAGCCTCAACATTTTTAGTGTAAGCTATTGTTCTACTGCATGCTAGCGAGAGCTGACCCTAGTATCTCCCTGTTATTGTTATAGGTTTTTCATGCCCAATTGTTCCGAGGGTTTACCAACACTCTTCAAAAAAGATGCAAGTATTTTTTGAGCGATGCCACAGAAGGGGCCTAATAATTCCCGAAACAACCATCGTTGAGGTATAATTGAGATATGTGAGTGTGAATATCCGTTAAATGCTATGAAGTAAAAACGTACCAATTAATGGGTTCTTTCAAGAACATGTACATGATGTGGAGGTTCTTTTATTTTTTATTACACTCACACGTATCATTTAACAAAACCTATTCTTTTAAGAGATAAGGTAAACCTTTGTAAGTCCCACAAGAGGGACATTTGCTTTGTCCAGAAACCAAACATTTCAGTGTATCATTCGAGTGACCGTTTTTTCACAAGTAATCTAGTTGTTATTGTGTTTTGATTTTGTGATACATAATCCTGTAAAACCTACTTAAGCAGCCTGTGCACAAAGAGTGCATAACACAGTAGATATAGTACAGTACTGTGCATCTTTTGCTTTGAATCACCTTGTTGGTCCAATCTTTAGCAGCTTGAGTACTGAATTAACTAAATGGGGAGAGATGTTTTACTGCAACAGGCTGCAGAGTGCCTGAAGATACAAGGAGCCTAGATAAAGGAGTTCCAACCACTCAGCATTCAGCACCACCAGTATACTGATCACTGCCTGATCATCTGGAATCATCTGCACCTGTTTCTTCACTGGTTCAGGCCAGCGTGTTTTATACTATATATATACTCCTCCAGGACCATGGTGCAACATTAAATAAATGCAGACAGGAGTGCAACAAAAGCAAGAGAGAGAGGAAAACATAAGAGCAACAAAAGAACAGGACAAGACCCCATTTAGTGTATCAACAAATGCAGCTACAGTACAAGTTTGAAAGAAGACAATGTTTTGACATTAAGTCATTAAGTGTGCAAAACATGCAACTATAGAGGTAGACAGCATAAAATAATTGTGCAAATAATAAAAGTGGTAGCAGTACAGAGAATGTCCAGTATACAATGGAATAAGGGACTTTAAATATTAAGACAATCAAGCTTGTGAATGACACCCATACAAAGTCTCTATACAAACTGTATGCAAAGTCTCTCATATGCTTTTGAGTTACATGCAACATGGCTCTTCTTGATGTATAGTCTTGCCTTGCTGAGGTTGGTGTGATTGCGACTCTTGATGTAACACCATGCCTTTCTGTCAAAAGGCCAGCAGTGTCTCCTAGTTACTTCCTGGCATTGAGACTGGCATCACCCTGTGGAAGGTTGCCAGTATGTCTATTAGGTGAAAGGGGCATGCCTGGCAGTGAAGAGGCCTCTGTGTCTGGTGTCTGTAAATGTGCCCTCTCCGGTGACTGTGACGTAATAGGCACATGGACATGACCAAACACGCTTCATGCAGGAGGACGAGGTGATGATTGGGCTTGCTGTGAAGGTTAGAAATTCACTTCAATACCATCGATCCTTTTTAGTCAGGCCTTGAGTGGATGTTTCTCGATTTCAACATTTCAAAGACTTGGAGGTTCTGAAGGAATTGAAGTTGACGCTTTAACACATACAGTACTTTGTTCCCTTAAGTCATAAAATTCTGTACGTTTTTTCTAATGATCAAACAAGAAAGTCAAGAGTGCGCATATCCTTTAGATATCCTTTAGAAATCACAGACACTGAGAGCGTATTTGCTCAATGATGGTTTCTATTTTCAAAAAATGTGAGCATAATGTTTTTCTTTACTAATAATGACTTTGTGTTGCTTTTTTATATACAGAAAAAAAACTGTCTCCAAACACTGAAATCATTTGTACATGTTCATTAGGCTCAAACAGGACACTTGCATCTTGTTCTAGTTTGAAGCCATCAGCAATGTTTTTCTTTCAGGGACCGTTTTGTAATGAATGCTTTTCTTGAGCTCTTTTCAATCACTGCTTCATCCAATAATTTAGAAGAGATATCGGATACCAGGCGCGATGATAGCTTCCTGCTGATATCTTGTCAATCATCATTTCTCCCAAAATACACTGTAAGCAGATGACAGTCAAAGTTAATGATGCAGACAATCACTGGGATATAGAGTCTGTTTGAAGCAAAGGCGGTACGCTATGTAAAGCTGTGTCATTTCTGATAAGCGAGTGGTTAGATTTAAAGTAATATAATACAAGAAACAAGTTCACTTCTGAACAAAAGCTCTCTTTCACCCATAATACTGTTTCGTGGCAAATCTCTGTGGGTCGCTCTGAGGGGTCTGGTTGCTGTTATGGCTCTTCAAAGACTAGAGCTGAGCTGAATGAACAAACTCAGATTAGCATTATGCCTGGGCTCTGCAGAAGGTGCAGTGCACAGTGAGGGTTTATCATTAAAGCTTACTTTCAAGGAAACCAAAACAAAAAGAAAATAGGTCATGTCTAGGTTACACCTCACTACACTTCTGAAGAGTAATGAAAAACAAATGGGTAACTTCAATCACAAGTTCCACGTTGAAGATGAAACTGATAAGACTGAATTAATCTTAATTGATACTTAGGAATACATCTTGAATAAAGCTTACATAAGCTTTACGCAGGCTTAAGCTTGCTGCCCAAAAAGCTGCACGTGTGGGACAAGCCACATCAGCCTTGTGACTGGTGATGGTAAAGCTACATACCTCACAATCTAAACGCGACCTCATTAGCATAAAACACGTCAAAAACGGGTTATACTTCATGCTGATTGTTGCAAAGAGCATTAAGTCACACACTGCATTCACAATTTGATTTGCCTATAGGCAGGAAGTCAACACAATGTTAGTCTAAAAAAAAGCCCCCAAAATTAAAGTATTGTGTTGTTTACCAGGAAGTACTGAACTTTCAATATACTGTGCAACATCAGTATGAGGAGCTCATAACTGCCAAAAACATGGTCTACTCTGGAAGTATCCTAGTGTGTTTGAGGTCATGCTTGCCTAAACCTGATTTTTTTCCTAGGCAGCCCACTTTTTTATTCACCGTTTGACCCTGGTACCCACATGCCAGATAATTCTCACTATAGTTCTCACTATATTTCTGCATGATCAGCCAATTATTAATATTGTTTAAGTTCTTTATTATTTTCTTAGTGGAGGAAAAGGATTGATGTGCATCAAAAATAAGTGTACACTGAAATGCATGCAGCCTTATTATCCACCATATTTAACCCCTAATTGAGGCTTAGTGAACATTGGATGGTAGCAGTTGGTAAAGTTTGTTGAAATTTCGTGATGGGATTGTGCACCCAGTGAAGTGTGCATCAAAGCAAGTTCAAAAATTTGGCCAAGCCCAGCATATCATCCAGGAACTTCTGCCTTCTACCCTAAGGATTAGAATCATGCTCATAGCAGCTGACAGCTCTAGTGAGCTCAATTTTTAAATGACCAGATCCCATAAGAATGGAGATTGGAAAGCACGGCAAAAATGTGGATGGACAGGAGGCCTTTGAAGATTTGGATTGGGAATGTCTGAACGAAGGGATCGTGATTAGCTGTGCTGTGTAGCCTGTTTCTTTTATGCTTGCGTGCTTTATATACTCCATTCTTTTACTCTATATGTTAAAGTGCAGTTATATAGTCAATGGTCCTACAAATGGATTGTAAGATTAATGAATCCTGTGATGTTTTTGAATATATGCTGCAGCTCAGATGACAAAAGGCTTGTAAGGAGGATTTTTACAGACTGGCTCAAAGCACATGCCAAGCAGATAAAGTGCAGACTCTCTCTTTTTCTTGGTGTGTCTGTCCATAGTTTCAGATCTCATCTGCAGGCCATCCTCATAATGCAGACCCTATGCTGAAAATTCCAGTTTCTGAATCTGGGCATGCCGGGATGTGCCAGTGTCAAAGCTCAAACAGACTGATGGATCCAATTTGAAAAGTGCATGAACCTGCATCTCTCTTCTCTAAAGTTACTACAGCTAAAATAATGTTACTGCAAGGCCATCGTTTGTGTTAAAGGTTGTCATTAAGCTTGACTTTTGGGCCCCTCTTTATTGCATTTTATTGTCATTTAATTGACATTTTTGAGCCCTTATTACGTTCAGCTTTATGTTGAAACAATGACGACAAGGTTGAAGACGTTATCGATAGGGCAGTATTCGTTTTTGAGTAGAGGCCTTGTCAGAATTTATTCAGTTCTGTAGTTTGTAAACTACAAGCTTTGTAAAGGGTGAAACCGAGCTTTGACATTTTAACTGTTGTGTTACCTTGAAGTCAGTGAACTTACTACAGTTATGTTGAGAATGTCACACTCGAAAGTGATCAGCCACTCCTGAGCATTAGTTCTGAGTGTGTTAAAGAAAGCACGGCAGAGGCATAGAAATCAGTAGATGCAGTAATGAAGCTGACTCCTCATTCAAATATGGGGTCATGTGTTGAGATTGAGAAACTCGTGTAAGGGCCTGTGTTTACTTTGAGAAAAAAAAAAAAATATGTTGAGCGAATTTGGACACACTCTCTTCCCCCTGTGGGCTGCAGCTACAGCTGCAGTGGTGACACGCAATGATGAAGAACACAAAAGTCAACCTGCTCAACTCACTCACTGTCTTCCTCTCTCTCTCTCTCTCTCTCTCTCTCTCTTAAAACAAATGCAAAAATGGTGGATAGGTGGATCGCAATTTTTACATCCCAGCTCCTTTGAAATGAAAGCGTCAGTTTTTAATTCAAGTTCATCCGAGCTGTTCATTTTCAACGTAACATGGCTTTAAATACCAAGCAGATACAACTGACCCGTGCACGTGTGTGTTTCAGTAGTTCGATATAAATGGCTCTTAACAAAACATTAATTATGTTTATAGATGTTTATGCACTATCTGGGATGTGTTGCAACATGAAATGACAGGATCAAATTAGCAATAAACTGGTGCCAAATGAGGCAGGTGATGGCAGTACACCACACTTAGCAGGCTGCAATACATGAGATTCAACTCTCCCTAAGAGATGTGTGCAGTTCCCCCCTACTAGCTTAGTCTGGCAGAAAGAAGTCATAAATCCAGATGCTGTCTTTATTTCCAGGCCAAGGGCTATTGTATGTGGTAATAGTAAAAATATGAAAGGTCTGGAGTGTTTTTCAAGAAGAATGCATTGTTTTGTTTACATACTCTGCAGAATCCTGTTTCTTCTTGAATATACTTCATTAGGATTATGATAGAACTTGATATATTACCACGGTTGATGTTTTTTTCGAACAGAAGTATTGCATGTATTTCATTGTTCGCCACTTTAATTACACTTATAAGATAAGACCTTCAAGTTTATCCAGTAGATAACACTTTCAGAATACCCTGTACACGTTTAGCATGGGTGTTATTCAGAGGTTACACTTCAGAGGTGTGTAAACTGATTCAACTTGACAATTCTTTTCCTTAGATTGTCTCGAAGATCTGCCTTTGGGCATATATATACACACAACCATATGGACAAAAGTATTGGGACAACTGGCCATTACACCAACAGGGAATATAATGACACTGCATTCCAATACATAGACTTTAATATGGAGTTGGTCCCTCCTTTGCAGCTGTAACAACTTCCACTCGGTAAGCTGAAGCATTAAGCTTGCCCTTGACTGGAAGTAAGGGGCCTAGCCCAAACCCTGAATGAGGAGCTGCGTCCTGATACTTTTGTCCATATAGTGTAAATTACACTGAACAAACTCTCATGAGTTTGAATGTGTTGTTTTTTTTTCCACTGCAGGATCTGACAGCATCAAGAAGTACTGGAGCCGCTACTACCAGGGCTCCCAGGGGGTGGTATTCATTCTTGACAGCACAGTTTCGGATGAGGAGATGGAGGCCTGCCGAGCCGAGCTCCATTTGGCCCTGCAGCACCCTCAGCTCTGCACACTCCCCTTCCTCATCCTTGCCAACCACCAGGACTCACCAGCTGCCCGCTCGGTCCCAGAGGTACGGTAACTTTCCATACCAAATATAGCACTCGGGGTCCTTCCTGGGCATTAGCACCCTTCCACCTCTTCTCTGAACCTCTTCCACTGAGGGTTGCTGACTCCCACATGTACACACACTCTGAAGTGTTTGGACTCAGCAAAGGGAAGTGTGCAAGTCGAGGGCTGTGCTATGTTATTGCCACGCAATAAGAGCTGATGTTGACAACCGTAGAGGTACTTCCCCCCTCGTCCTCGTCCTTCCCAGTGCTAGGGCTGAAGGCGTAAACACGGCATGACGTGGGCTGCCTGAGTAACGGTCTGTGTATACGCAGAGAAAACCTTCAAAAGGAACAGATCTCTTAGGACAATGAAGTCACAGAGAGTATGCCTAGTGCAGACGATGGAAGCATCAAACTGTCATCAAGTTAAAATGTCCCAACACCTGCAAATACGTCATGGGAGCCGTTAGCCACTTACGAAACATTTGAATCAAATCGTCCAACTATTCGAATTTGTAAGCTGTGCTGAGGCAGTATAATAAAGGCTGTTTAATGTTAATGCGCTCAGGAGTTCATTGCCTGCTGTTGCTAGGACCTCATCAAGCTCACCGGTACTGTTTTCATGTCCTGGAAAATGCTGACAGTGGAAGAAATATTGGTGTGTAATGCCTGAGGCTGACAGGGTAAATGCTCGTGATTCCATGGCCATAATCTAAACCCAGGCAGGGTTAAACAGAAAAATTGTGAGAAGACAGTAACTAGGAAGTACATTCTTGAAAAAGGGGAGGTGAGTTTCCTAATGACTTAATGGTTTAAAAATAGATAATAGATAAGGCTAATGATGAGCAGGAGGAGCCTGAGGCAGTAGAGGACAAGACAAGAATGGTGAGAAGAGGACACTCCATAACACAGATATGGTTCATTGTGAAGTGTCAAGTGATGACAAGGATTTGTAAGGTTTGTAACAGAGGGAAACAAATGGTATCCTGTGTGTCTTTATAGTAAACCTTCGTAGATCACTGTCACAACTGATGTGTGTTTGTTTAACCTGTTGTTGAGTTGTGGATCTTGAAATGCACAAGTCAGTGCGGAGCAGTCACTGATGCAATATTAAAGAAGAGGAGATATAAAAGTGTGTTTAAATGAAAGGCTTAGGTTGAGAAATGTAGACAGAGAGCATCCAAGTGAAACAACATATAAATATACTGTGCCCAGTTGCAGACTTTTTTTTTTTTCTGATGGTGTGAATCGGAATGGAATTGGAAAGTTTCTCTTAGCTAAGGTGAAAAATTTTGAGTAAAAATTTCTGTTCATAAACTTCCATTGTATCCATGACAATATTCTCTATTAAAGAAACACGGGCTGCCATCACCTGCTAATCATAAATTTTAAGTAAAAAAAAAATCAGCTGCCAAAATGGAAAATTTAAGACCACATAAAATGGGGAAGCAAATTTACTTCTGTGACTCAAACTGAAAGGGTTTTATGTAGTGTTGATATACTGTTAATGTTTCATAATGTCCACTCACTTCCCAGTTCATACAGTCCATAAATTGAAACTAAGGAGCCAAATCATCCTGTTTTTAATTCTCTGGTTTTGGGATGTCATGAATATCAACTCATTTGCATAAATCTTTCTCTTCACTCCACAGCAGTTTGGCCCCATTACATGGTTTTATGTTTTAACCTGGACTGCTTTTCGAAAAAGCACAATACAGGGCACCTCAGTGTTTAATGTTTAACTGTAATTGATAAAAAAAAGTCAAGTCAAATTTAGATAGAGCTCGAGCTGTGGTGGCTGAACGGGTCTGGAGGACAGGTGAGTAGTGGGATGACGGTGCCAACATCCTGGTTTACTTCAGTTCTCTGTTTATATGAGCTTCTAAATATGGACCTTTTTATGAAGCATATTCTGTCTACCTTTTATCATTGAAAGAATGATCAGTTCACATGGGAGTAACTGAGAAACTAGCATTAAAAATGACAGCTTGTTTCTGGCAGCTTCTGGGCCTAAACGAAGGGCTACTGTGTTTTTGAGCTGGAAAGAGTTATGTGACATCCAGTCTTTCATTTCCTTTACACAATCCTCTGTCTTATTTAATATTTAATTAAAAAGTTTATCATCTCCATTCCCTGATGTATACAGCCTATTGCCAGTGTAGCTGTGGAAGCTGAAGCCATGTTTGTGGACAACCGTTCCCAATGGCAGCGTGTATACTGTAAATAATAGAGGACCTAGAATAGAACCATGTGGAACTCAGTACTTTACTTTTATATATGTATATATACGGACATGTTATCTTTCACACTTACAAACTAATAGCCATGGGTCAGATTTGATTCAGTCCAGGATAGGGCTACTCCTGTGACTCCAACCAGGTTTTCTAGTCCAACTGAATTCTGTGGTCTTTTGTGCCAAAAAAATCCTTACTATTACTACTACTAAAAATAATAATAATAATAATAATAATAATAATAATAATAATAATAATAAGAAGAAGAAGAAGAAGAAGAAGAAGAAGAACAACAACAACAAAACAGCAATAACAACAATAGTGTTTGGCTTCTTCATCTGTGGCATAGTAACTGCTAGTTTAAAACTTTTAGTTAATGATCAAGTTTGAGACATGAGACCTGATTATTAACGGAAAAATTTCTTTAAGTAAGCTAGTAGGACCTGAGTCAAGGTTGGAAACTGGTCATTTAAAAATGAAATGCCAAAGTATTTTTGGCACATAAAAATAAACAAACATAAGTTAGTTGGTTAAACCTTATGGTTTAACCTTCAGCAAAGAAATTTTGCAGCACTACACATGAAAAAACAGCTGTTTACCCAATAAGGATGTGATATGGACAAGGTCGTGTTCCAGCTTTCTTGGGACTTTCCCTTAAGTAATCCCTTAAATGCTTTAAGTACTTAATGCAAAATGTAAGGGTGTATGGCAGATTCACTGAAGAAAACCCTTAAATACCCCTTAAGGCAATTTTGCAGAACAAACTTCATCTTAAGGAAAGGTCATCTTAAGAGAAAATGTTAATAACGTTTTCTAATAATAATTAGCCAAATCCTAGTCTGGATTTTGCAAAATGTCATTATCGTTGGATTTTGCAAAATGTCATTGTCATCGGATTTTTCTAAATGTCATTAAACATTAAACAATGTCAAAGCATATAAAATTCCAAATGTATTGGTTGTATTAGAGATTTTACATAAAATGCACTATAGCATGATAAGACTATAATATTTGTCACTGTTAAGTGTGCAATCTTCTTTGTAGTACATGGTATACTTGTTAAAGTAGCTGTAACATGCAAAAGGAATATTTGAAGAATTTGTACTTGTGTGCAACGGTTCCACTGGAAGCTGTTGTGTTGTCTGTGTTTCTTATCCTTACGAAAGAATGAGACCTGATTCTGAGCTCATATTCATTATGAAATTAGCATGCATCAGACATGCATTGTCTTTCCATCAGTGCTTACATGCGTAATACTTGGTCCGGCTAAGAGTGGCAAATCAGACCAGGCCACTGATCAGATGTGGACCACAGATTGTGCTGAGCAGGTTATGTCAAGGTAATCCCACTAATGTTGACTTAGCAAGAATCTCTTTCTTCCAGTTATCCTGCGTCAGACCAAAGTCCTTTTAAAATCCAGACACCGTGTAGGAAGCATTTATTCTTTACCGGCACAAGTGAAGCATGCGATTATATCAATTACATTCAAATATTACTGACACTAAAATGTTTTATTTACACATTTTGTTTATTTATTTAGAGCATCGCTGCTGTGATTATGTATCCATCATCTTGGTTACTGATGTGCAAGATCAAGATTTTTATGTTTCCGAGCCCTTTGAAACTGGTGGGTTGCACTAGAGTTTGAGGCTTGAAAGTAGCAGCAGTTTATATATGCTCTGGCAGCGCAAAAACAGTGAACTCAGAAGTGTTTTGTGAATCTCAGGAGAGACGGAGTCAGGATCGTTCTGTGATGATATAGTTTGCTTGCAAGTAGCGTTGCTGAAAAACAAAAAGGTTAAACAGACAGAAAAGGAAGATATCGGGTAGACTCAAATTACGTCTGTCACCCGACAAACTTCTGATGAAATAACCAAAATGCTCTTCCATAATACTATATAACCATTTTTCTGACCACCGTTCAGTAAGGCTTAAGCTAGTTCAGTGACCACAAAATACATGAAGTTGCAAACATCAGGATTCCTGAGTTTGTCAACCTTTTCATATGGCCTCCTCTTAAAATATTTCAGAATACTCATGTGTTAAGTAAACATCAATCACTAATGAAGTCATAACATTCAATGACTTCTAGCTAAAAGAAAGCTAATTCTGGTGGGGGGTGGGATGACTTATGGGGTTGCTGATCATTTTAACTAACAGCTATAAAATTGTTAAATGGAATCCTAACTTTTTTGTAAGGAAACAGCCATTCTAGGCTCATGATCTAAAATTTCATGACTCCAGTCCTGGCTTGGTTTACACTCAACAGTGAGTAGCCTTGTGAGTGACAGTGACAGGCTAAATAAGGAAAATGGCATCAGTAAAAAGGCATGTTTTCATTCTTAATCTTAGTTTAATGTTTAGATGTAATCAGGTTTTTCCACCCTGTGATTATTTTTAGTCGACTGAAACTTCAGTGGGTTTTTAGTAAACACTCTTGCGTGAAGAAGATGGATCGTTTTTATCGTTTTTTCAACTCATTACTAAAAAAGACTAAAAGAAGTTCATCACTGGCCAACAGGTGAAACTGCAATGTGTCAGCAAGGGCCGTCCCTTAAACTAGAATTCATTATTAGAAGTGGTGTGTGGATGCCTTAATATTTGTGTTGTATAGTTTAAACTGTTGAACATTTATCATGAGTATGACAGACGGACATTAGTCCATAAGGCTTAGTGTTTGTATATTTGAACAATTAACTGATTTCAGTGTGAAAAATCTTGCGTGAATTGTTAGTTTTGCCATGCTTAAAGGAAAAAGACTAACAGGCAGAAACAACAGTCTATCTGACAATTTTTATGTCATGTTTGGGAATTAAAAGGAATTTTGTTCTGACACCCCAAGTTTGAAGCTTGGCAAAGGTTGTAATTTTTTTTTACTTCTACTGGTCGCAGCCTAACATGATTCATCACAGATAACATGCCTATTTTGATTATAAACATCTTTGTTTATTCTTGTCTAATAGTTTTCAGTTGATTTAGAGGTGAATCAATCTGGTGCAATGTGTCAATGCTGTAGAACTGATCATATAATATTTCTCATTAACATCCCGCTTTTTTCATCATGATTTTTTTTCATCATTCTTTTTTCCCCTTGCTCTGTCATTCTCGACAATTCAGACATTTGTTGATGTTAAAGCTGTGCCGAGAATAATTTTTCTGCAAGCTTTTCTGGTGATGATCTGTGACCCGTGGTTTTGAATGACTCCGAGCGTGCCTAGTGCTATTCAGTGTGTGAAGTTGCTCACTCACTGATGGGACATGCTGGGCTCGGTATAATATTTCAGATTCATGAGGCCTAGTCACCAAGTTCACACGAAACATCTCCCGCCAACCTTGCGTCTGACCACTTTCGGTGCTGTGAACAGGAGCTGTCGTCTCGGGGTGCCATTCAGGAAGCCGGTGGTGACGTTAGCGGGTGACACTTGTTATGTCACGGGCTAACAAAAATGAGTCACTTTGGAAGGAATGAGAAAAGTGTTTTCAGCTATTGTGGCTGCATCTGAAAGTGACACCTGCTCTCGTCCAGAGCGGTTCTGCTCATGCCAGCGAGGCTCCATGAGGGATGTTTTGGCTAGCTGACTCCGTGCACTACTTGCTCATGTTTCACAGTTAGACCTCTCCAGCTGAGGAGACGCATACTGCGGTTGTGGTGAGAACCAAATAGGCAACTAGAGAATGAAGCACTAAAGTATTTCAGAAAAGGCTCCAGCCAGATGAAAGGAAAGATGAACGGGTTTTTCTTTCTTCATGTCTAAAAAGTGCCCTAGACATGTTCCAGACGTGATTTCAGAGAAGAACCCAGGAGTTTTCATTGTATGACCTCCAAGAGGACATTTGGCGGGCATGCAGCACCCTAGCATAACACCGGATGGAACATTGATTTACTTTTTAATTAATCTACTAGGTCTGTGATCCCTATTGGACTGTGTGACAACAGGCATGATGATACTGACCAGTGGCGTGTGTAAAAAAAACAACTTTTCATGACTATGGCACATTGGGAAAGCTAAATATTGTCATGTTGCTGAAATGTCTTGGTGAAATGCCTGTTTTGTGCCGTATTAATTTGATCAGCACAAATCCACATTACTCAGGAGCAGGCTGCATGTTCCTGTGGGCTATTTTTAGTGATCTAAGTCACAGTGCGATTGACCTCTTTTAGCTGTTTGCAAACACTCCAGTGCCACGTGAGTTTGGCATAAAGAGGCTGTGACTGTTGCTACAGGCCTTTGATTTGATTGCAGTGCCATCTCGGTTCACACTCTGTGCCGTGCCATCCGACAGCAAAAGTCCCTTCTGTTAATCCTTTTCCAACCCTGCCATGCCTGTGAATGCTGAGTATTATGAAAGAGGTATGGCCTGACTTGATAATCTCAGGGTCTAAGCCAAGTATTCCCAATTCCAGTATGAGGGGTCCCAGTACACTTTAAAAGTTTGTGTCTTTCTTCACAAACTAACAAGCTACATGTTGCATGTAGTGTAAGGGCAAGTGTGAAGTTGATTCATCAAACCTAACTCCCACTCTGTCCTCTATATCATTGTTTCTTAAAGAAATATTTGATCAATAATGCTGAAATTATTAACAGAGAATGAAAGCCAGTAATCACCAGTTAACATTATTCACTTCGAACATCCAATTTGAAATGTAAAACATAAAGCAATGTGTGAAGTTGAACTAATCATATGACCAGATGACCCAAGGGAGAAACTAGACTTGAGCTGTTCTTTCAGTTGAACAGCAGATCTTTCAATCATTCAAAAGTTCATGGTTTATAGCACATTTTCTATTTGATAGTTCTGCATTTTGTAAGTACCGGCTCAATGTAGTGTTGTAAAAATGTAGATATGAAGAAATATCAATACACATTTTTGTGAACTGACACACTCATGCCACCATACACATGCCACCGTGCCACCTCCTCAGACCCTCCCCCTCAACTGTGTAGAACATTAGTAGATATCAAATCTTCTTAAACATTTACTGACGGTCTCACCGTAAAACCATGACATAGATAAATGTGTCACCTGACATTTAAACATCTAAATGGTGTTTAAACTAGAGAACCACTATTTAAATAAATAAAAAAAAAATTAAACATAAATGATATGCTGCTATTTCAAACTTTTATTACAAGAAAACATCAGAAATACTTAAAACAACTGTAACGGACTGGTTTTGAAGTGTGACATAAAAATATACTGTAAGTGCAATTTAATTGATGTGAAAAATATTGAAAACCAGTTATTTAAATTTGTTTTAAGTACTTCTTGTAACATTTTTGAAAAAGCTAAGAATATTTATTTTTTAATGAACTAGTTTTCTATAACTTCTGGCCTGTAGTGTGCATGTGTTTGTGTGTGTGTGTGTGTGTGTGTGTATGTGTGTGTGTTTGTAGATATATAAATAGCGTTGTCGGTCGTATCTTTACGGTATGGAGCTGGGGTGAGTGCTAGTAAACGCAGTAAATAAAAAAGAACAACAGGACAAATTGTGCTTATCAAAGAGATTTAGTCACCTGGCAACACTGAAACGGAAACTCTCGACTGCCTCACGCCTACCGGAACCCGGTGTGTCATCATGCATAATCAACCAGGTCATCACTGCCCACTGAATGGGCACAAAACGAACACAAAATGTTTCCTCAGAGTGCTGTCACCATGTGTGGTGGAACTGACATCGTCTTCATCTTTCTCCTAATACTGATGTGAAATCTATTGATATATTAAAAAAATCCTTTAGAAAGTTGCTTTTGCTGATTACATGATCTAGACCAAAATATTAAAATTGCAATATGAAGCGCTTAAGAATTTCACCAAACATACTGTATAGAACCGTGTGAATTGTTGGCATTTTACATTTGCTCATGCCTGCACGTTTTTCTGGACTCCCCCCAGTGCAAACTGGAGAGCACCTCCCTCCCATGTGTAGCAGCACCTTATGATAATGGAAAAATAGGCTCATGGGCTTAGCGCACACTCTGCTGTTGATTACAAGCTAGTTCTTCGAATGGTTCAGTGCTAGTTTATGGTGTAATGTTAGTGACTTGGTGTTTGTTCATCACTGGAGTGAGGTTTATAAGACTCGCTGGACCTGTAAAGGCCTCACTGGGGCCCTGTGTGTGACTTGTTTTCAAGAGCGAAACATACATGGCACGGAATTCCTTGTTGACACCAATCTCCTGCTGTTGGGGCCCAAGGAGGAAACAAGTCGAGAGAGGGGAGCTGTATGTTGATACAACACCTCAACAAAGCCGGCTGTGTGGATGCTTTGCCCTGATGGACTGTTACTTGTTTTATAAATGTTCCCCGCACATGGGCTAAGTTACTGGACCACTGATTAGGTCCTTATCCTAGATCAGGATAACTGAGCTCATTCACACAACAGGCCGCTCTGAGACATTTTAATGAACACCATTTGAGCATTCGTCCCCTATTAACCATTACTGAGTCATCAAATATGCCTCTTCATAGGATTTCCAAATGTGAGACGATAAATTTAACCTTACTGGGACATCCTGATGTTATTAATGAGCTATTTACTCACTCCAGCTGGTTGGAATCGCAGCAAAAGTTAAGAAACAATGATATAATGTCTAGTGGTCATGCATGCTACCTTTTCTCCTTTAGCAATGAAAGTATTTTTCTGTGCTGTAATTGTTGGATGTAGATCTAGGGTGCCCAACACACACACACACAGTCACACACATACACACAGACACACACACACACAGACACACACACACATAAACGTTGCCTGAACATTGTAGGTGAATGCCGTGGCTTTCAATTACAAAGGTACTAAATATAAGCTTACAACAATTTTGTCAACCAAGAGAACAAAATGATGCTCATGCAAGAACAAACATTTCTTTGCTTCCACCAAGCACCTGAAGGTGGCAGGCAGCTTATTTGTGTTAATGGTTCGGAGGAGGCAGATTTGACTTTAGCCTACTTGTGCAACATGCTGTCTCAGTCCACTTTCTGTTGCGCAAGTAAAACATTTCAGGATGGATGGATGTGAAATGAACATAACATGGTAAAGACTGCCTTAGCGGTGCAGGTTTAAACAAAAATGCGCCCTAAGTACCCCAGAAAGCATGTGGGACTGCATGACTTGTTTGATGATGTCACCCAAGTTTCCCAGTGTCTGTGCTGTTCTTGGAGCAGCCCCCCACTTCCTGATTGCAGCCTTCTGCAGCTTTCCTGTGCTTCTCTCCTCTGTGAAGAAAACAATGCCTGCTGTAAGTTAATTCACATCTGGTTTCAGTGTACCAAAGTGAAAACTGCTGTTTCTTATCCATTGTGACAAAGCAATACCACCCATGCAAGTGAGCTTTCAAACTGCATTCAGCGTTGTAACAGTGATCGGCTTTTGAGCAAAATCCATCTATTCGTACATCAACAACTTTTTGCCATCGCTCATTATAGCATTCAAACAACAGCAACAACAAGCAGATCAGCAGCACAGCAATCTGGGAAAAACCCAGTACAACACAGAGCGCACGGTCTTTCAAACACATAATCAGTCATACAAATGATCCCATAATCACTTCTCACTGTAATGGTTCCCGTAAGAAAAAGAGCTGGTTTCTGTCATTTGCTCATTTAACATTCAAAATACTTCTTGTGTTAGAACTGTTGTTGTCTTGACTTGATTACACTGAAAACGTGGAACTCCCAACTTTTGCACCAATCTTCTTGTGTCGAATTCCTCCCACTAGCTAGGACTCCCCCAGTCACTCAAGACCACCAGCACTGGGAGGGCAATGTTTAGCACATGCTTCCCTTGATTCACACGAAGCACCACTACACCTTTTCACACTGCCTTTAACGCAGCTGTTATGGTACAGCATAAATCACTTGTATCGGCAATTCTGTTATGTCAGCTAACAGATGCCTGCGCTGGCTAGCATTCTACTAAGTTATGGGGGACAGGGAGTACCATCCTACCCACCCAAAGTGAGCGAAGCCACATCTACTCTTTTGGGCTCACTGCTGTGGCACCACCGGGGATGGAACTCGATAGGGCCAAAGATGGTTGTGGCACTTGGGAGCTAACCCCAGAAAGGCTGATCGCTCTTGGACATAACGAGACGTTTGGACATGGATGGAGGATAAAGTAACTCCTGTGGCTCTGCTAGGTTTTCAAGGTGGACTGGGTATCTGTTTGTGTTGTGACTGTCTTGGCATATCCTCTGCTCCTTGTTGACGTCTGTACAGTGTTTGTTGTGAGGGGTGTGGGCTTGGGAGGGGTTGTTGAAGTGTTGAAGTGAAATGGTGCACCTGTGTTCTGCAAATGAAATCACTCTTGGCACAAAGAGCTTTTGTTCATCCCCACTATGCATAATTTACTAACTTTTCTCTCCTGTTTTCTTCATGTTTTCCATTTAAAGCTTTCCATTTTTTTTTGTATCCTGTTTACGGTATATGTGCCATAATGAATCAACCTATTATGTTGTGAACTATTTTAATTTATTACCACAATTGGTGGTATTCATTTACATTCCTACAAAATACAAATGCAAGTGTCTTAAGCACATCTCCTTATGCAGTTGTTTTCTTTGAGTAGTTAATCAGGACAGTTCGTGCTGATTAACATTAGTCTCCACAAGAAAAACAGTTGTCTCAGAGCAACTGGAATTCCAGTTTGGGGGTGGGTTGAGGGTGGTCAATGCAAAAAGAAAGAATTAAATAGGTCTGTCCAATACAAGCTCGGCCTATCCTGTACCAAAGAAGCCCAAGCAATGTTAAAGCAGTGCAAAGACCGGACGTACTGTTAAATGGCTGGACACATACTTACATCCACCACTGAAGTGGAGAAACAATCACATTTTGACGTCCTTGTTTATTTATCAGACAATAATTTGAATGTCTGCTTGTCTCATCCCATTAGTCCTCAGCAATATCTATTTTAGACCAAAAATGATTAATGTAGATATAAAACATACTGCTCAATAATGAAAAATAAACCGATGGATTTGTGAACATCACTGTCTTTTTTGCAAGCAATTACAAATGCTAAAACTTCATTTAGGCTTCATGCAGTTTTTGTCAGTCCTTTTAATCTTCATTCAGACTTCTTCTGCTCATCCTTCATTCTTTCCTTAAGCTCAGAGGGTGGGCCAGAGAAGAGGACTCCAGAGCACAATCCATTGGTTCAGCATTTTGTCTCTATTATCAGGTGCTGTTCAATGAAGAGGGTGGGCTCAGTCCCAACTGAGGCTGTCTTGCCTTTTGATCACCGATCTTTTGACCCTGGTTTTTTAATCTTTCTCTTGACCTAAACAGATTTGGCAGTGGGACGCTCCTGAAGGAACTTGCTGTTGTTCCAGTTGAGACAGCTAAGTGTTATAATGCTGGTGTGGAGAGTTAGCTACAGCAGGACCACCACAGAGGTCTGCCTTCAATCACTACACCCCCACCCTTTACCCACGACGTAGCCCTTTCCACCACGAATGTTCCGTTTGAAACTTCACATGCCTTAACTTCTGTCACATTGTCATTCATTTGTAATTTTTTTAAATAAATGCAATTTTGCTCCTTACATGTTTCAAAATGTTATAGTCCACAATGAGATAAATAACATTACATTAACATAGGTTGATACTTAAAAACATTTTTTTCTTTCTTCTGTAAAATATATTTACAAGCTTTTTTTGAAAGAAGAGGTTTTGTTCTGACGGTGATGATAGTGTTTACAACAAATACTAAACCCTCGCTCCCATTACAGTCAGTAATGATAAATACACACCACTTATTTAGTAGCACATAATCCTGATTCTAAATCCTTTTTCTCATCATAGCAAAACCATTTCCAGTCACCTGACATGCCTTGGCACTTTTGTCAACTTACAACCTCCATAAACCTCCATGGGATAACTCAAAACAGAGTTATAATTTAGAATATTGCGATTTCCCGGGCTCTATAATTAAGAGATAAAGTAAGATTTGCAGAAGTGTACGCTTAAAGCAACAAATATTTTGACTTGAAAAAAGAAGTTATTGATGAGGCTTGTTTTTTGTACTTAATTCCTTTTTCAAGTGCTCACACAGGGTGCAGTTGCACTTAGAGCGTAATAGAGCTTCTAAAGTAATTGTACAGCTATGTGTTACAGTAATAAGCTTTGTTTGATTATGGTATGATTGCGCTGGTTGGATTTTCAAGCCATTCATCAATTGTGAATAGAGGTTAAGACTCCTCACTAAGGGTGGAGCAAGTAAATAAAAATGAGTTTTTAATGAGAACATTTGCTTTCCTTCAATGAATAACCTCCACATTATATTCTGTGTAACACTGTGTATCAAGGCTGAATTATACTTCTGCATCTCCCAGTACAGTGTTTGGACATGTCCTAAAAGGCGGTGTCCAAATCAGAGTGTACAAAATAAAAGATAGAAAAGTCTCAGTACGTATTTTGAAAATGAAACATACGATATTAGTATTGTCCGACTTCTTCTGCCAACAGATCTTCGACGTTCTCTGTTTTAATTTGCTGCTAGTAAGTGTCAGCAATCACACTAATGTTCTTCTTTAATTTTCTTTTTATTATTCTTTTTATAACTAGACTGTTTTTTTATGGCCTACAGGTTTTGAACTATGCCCATGGTTCCAACGTCAAAACGTCCATTATAATCCTCTTCAGAGTGCTTTTATATAATCGCTTAAAAAATAGTTTTTTGTGGTGGAGTCCGCTCTGTAATATATGCTGAGAAATAGAGGGAGGTTGAGTTGCCTTTAAAATGTGTGTTGGAGAGAGAGTCTGTGACATCACTGGTTATGGAAGCCGGAAAAGACCAAAAGTGGAGAAGTACAAACACGGAGAAAAAAATGCAGAGCAAAACACTAAACTTCAAGACACTAAAGCTAACGTTGGTTATAAAAAAGAGGTGTGTCACGCTGTTTGTTTAACAATTAAATATAATCAGCCCGTGCACTTGGCAGCACATTTGGCCCCCCTTAACCATAAATGGCTAATGGTAAGATAGGAATTCAGATATAGTTACTTCACTTGAATTGCAATAAACTCATGACATAAGTTGACCACATAACTGAAAAACTGTTTTCTCATTAGAATTTCCTTAAAATGAATTGCTGAATTTGTGTGAGAACCGAATACAGTCTACCTTGAAATGTATTCAGTGCACAGTTTTATTGATTCCCATAGCGCAATACTACAGTTAGTGTTCCCAGTTCACTTGGATCAAGTGGTCCTGCTAAATTTGAAAACCGAATTAGATCTGACCCAATTCCAAAGCTTGCACCCACTAACAGATGGATTATTATAGACATTACAAACCCTAACTCATTTTCTAAGCACTTGGGTTGAGTGACTGGAAATGTCCTGCTGGGAAAAGTGGAATTTTACACAGGTTTTTATCCGAGTGGTCCTGCTAAATTTGATAACCAAACTACACCCGACACAATCCCAAAGCTGCTTGAACTAAAAAGCGGATGATTGTAGACAGAGTGTATGATATGCACTGTATAAAAATCACTCATTACAAAAAACCCAAGCCTGATAATGGAAGTGGGAAAAAGGGTTGAACCTAATGCAGAGCTCAGTATTTTGTCAGGCTTTGTTGGGCTTGGGCCTGTAGCAGACCTCTATTTTCAGTCATATAAACCTCATCCAAATGCAGTCAGGATGGTTAAAGAAAAAGTGAAACACAGTGCACATGATACATGCACTGATTTAACTTGAAGTACCGCACAGCGGAAAACAATGTAGCTGTGCGTTCAGTTCATTTCAAGGTGGATTGGACTCACTTGTGACACAAATGTAACATTTAGGTTTTAAATGCTGTCTGTAATTTTATGCAAATCCCTTTATTTTGATGTTTAGAAAATAGGTTAAATGGCTTGAAAACATAATAACAGAGGTTTTGCTTTTCATTTTGACAAACATTTTGCATGTCACACATGGTAAAAATAGTGTCACATTCCCAGTGCATTTGATGTTACAGTCTAAATGTGCCTTGAGAAATGACACTTGGTCGAGCTGGCCGTAGATAATGCATCATGAGTGGCGCTCGTTAGGTCAGCCATATATTCAATAACGGTAGATAATTCTACTTCGTAGTGATATGGTCTTTCTGCAAGACAGGGAGTCACAGGAGCCACATTCAAAGAAGGGTTTGAAAAGAAGCCATCACCAGTCTTTTCATCAGAATGGTGCAAGGACAGCCCATGGAGCCATCCATGGCTTGCCATCCAAGAGACTGTTGCTCTTTCTGGGTCTCCCCAAATATAGCACGACGCTAGCCAGTGTGGTTGTTCAGCTGTCTAATATTGTTACATTAGCCACAGTTCTTCACTCTCCCAGCACTGGTAGTATCGTGTGATTGGGAGAAACCTAGCTAGCAGGTACTGTTTGACACAACTGAAAGAGTGTACAACAGAGATCGTTTTACTTGGGCTGACGATTTTGCCTACCAAGTTTCCACTCTTGGCATAATGGAAAACCACCAGATCAGTTCACGTACTTGATGTTTGATGTAGTTAGGGATGTATCAGTGCAAATATAAAAGTGATCCGTGGAAGTGATATTTCACCAGCAGTAAAAAGCGGAAGTTTTTTCTTGATCTTACATATACATCTAGACATATAGTTTTCCTCCATTGTCTGGTTTTTTTTTTTTTCATCGCAATTAACAAAGTGTTGATAAGATATTTCCTTTTTGCCCTTTGGTTATATTCTTTCATGCTGAGTATGTAACATCTTTCTATACCTCTACATATTTCCCAACATGTAAGGCAGACACCACAGGAAGGGGAAAGAATTCAAAGCTTCCTTTAAGTGGCTTTCTTATTTGGCATTGATAGTTAAACCTCGGCTCTGCTTGTCTTTTCTTTGCTCAAACCATCCAGATGCAAGACACAAGGTGTGCCGCTCTGACTTGCCTGGCCCAAGCCAGCTGCGTCTAGACGTAGTAACCAAACAAACGTGTGTCTAGCATCAACAAAGCTGGGTCATTTTTCTGCATGCTGGAACTGCTGGGGCTGTGTGTTATGAGTTGTGCTTGGAATGACAGAAACCCACGTACTACTGAGCTTGCTTACTTAAACACAAACATACACATTATCCCCCCGCCTTTTCAGACAACGAGGTTCAACTCTTGATTTTCACAGCATGTAAGCGCTCACAGCACGTAAGGAAAGGAATTCATGTCAAAGAGTGTGGTGCGTGTTAAGTGCAGACGTTTCATGGTAAACGTGTTGAAAAGCCTTGTGTTTAAATCAGATCCAGACTTTTGTCAAAGCAATACTCTCAAAATTGCCATTTTATGAAAAAGCCACAGCTGAAAGGTCTTAGAATGGCTTTACATGGTAAAAAGAGAGGAAATGCAGTATGTATGCAATGCAAAGTAGGAAACCACAGCCTGCTAACAGAGAAACTGTGATAACTGTGATAACTGCGAACACTTCCGGCTCTGTCCTCTCTGGTCCAAGCTGTTAGAGGTTCTTTCCATCATCTCCTCAGATTGGCCCTTGCAGAGGCCGATGTAGCGAGATAAAAAAATAATGAGTGAAACCAAAGCAAATCACAGGCACATCGCAACAATGCAAATTCCAGACTTCCTCAATTTCTTATCTTTTATTATCAGAGCAGCAATTGCATTAGGCATGCTTTAGGCATGTCTGATTTTACTACAGACATCAGTGCTTACTTAACAGAGAACTAATTCAGCTTAGGTCATGATGGACAACTCACCTATACTACACTTATACTACAAATTCTTGGCCATGATATATATTTACTTTAGTAAATCATACAGTAAGAATAAACCTAACAAGAGCTGAATCTATGACAGGAGTCAAAAGTGTGTCAGGAACATTGTCAGGGTTGCTGGTGCTGTTTGTTTGTCAAGCCCCTATTAGCTAAATATTATGGGAATACACAAGCAGGGCTTCCTTCCTACCTTACTTCCCTTGTTGCATTCCATCATGCCACAGCCACCTCCAGATGTTGACATTTTAATCGACTGTAGATGTTCCGCTGTTTCTGTGAAATCCACGCTTGGGCTACATTTTCCTCCATAAAGCCTTGTTTGCTCTTGTTTTTCTTCCCTTTCTATGAGAGACGACCTGAGAGGATACTAAGAAGGAGACTTTAAATAGATCATGACATCCATTCACGACCAGAAACACACTGATGTTATTGCGAAGTACCCTAAAATATTTTCACTTGGAGTTTCAAGGACCTAAAGGGATAAAGGCAATATTGTGGTTATCCAAATGTTACCAACCACCCTGCCCCCCCAACACC
>JBBPCX010000040.1:13489887-13529121 GCA_037974365.1 Hydrocynus forskahlii
CCCCCAGCTTTGTCTTTTGCTTTACTTTTGTAACAGATATAAAAGCTAAGATTCAGTGTAAAAAAAAATCATTTATACATATAAGGTTACTACTTTTCTTCTGGTGTGTGTATTCTCTGTCTGATTTCCTCTGTGATTCACCGTGTGTGTCCTGGGAGGGTATAAGAAGTTGCGTGGGCCTCTTCCATACCTACTGGATGACCATGATTGATCCTCAATGCTGTCAAGTAACATCAATGCAAAGCAGGTGCCATGTGATGTGTCAGGGCAGCTTGCCAGAAGCTAATTGACTGATCTGTGCTAATTGGCGAGCGTGAATCCAATAATGGGGCTTTGGGGAGGAGCCACCAGCACAGATGAAAGCAACCCGACTTTGTAATCATTGTGCCCGCTGACCCGGGCTAAGCAATGCCGCCCTTTCCAGACATGGCTAACTAATGTTCTCCTACAACAAGCCTTTCCTCTCGCTCCTCATCCCTTACATTGACCTGATAAGGCAACCGAATGAGCTGGATGTTTTTAAAAGTGTGCACTCAGTGAGCATAAGATCATTCTCAGTAACTTAAATATGTCAACTCATCTTACAACCATTGACGGAGCTTAAAAAAATAAGCTTTACGAACCTTTGTCTTGTAATGATGTGAAATACAACGTTCCTTTATTTTTGAGTTACTGTTGTTTTTTTTTTATAGGGTTTTCTTTAGACTTTGTTAAATTACAGTTGCCTGATGGATGGCAGTAAATAGATTTGTCAAGGGGTGCCTTGGAGAGTGAGGAAGGGAATTTCTGGTACTTAAACTTGAAAGTTGACACAACTGAGATTTTCTGTGCGTGTTCAGGGAAAACCACAAGTATACCAGTAATTGCATACATATAACTGCAGTAATTGCTACTCAGATCTTCCACCAACATCGCTTGTAATAGGTTAGTATTTGAAAGAGGTGGCATTTAAACTAATCTGGACGCCCAGACAGAACATGGATTACTTCATGGGGCTGGATCTATCTAAACTGTAGAGTCAGAATCCAGTGTGACACTTATCACAGTCTCAAATGGGCATTAAGTTAGGGCAGGCCACATGGGACGTGAATGACTGTCTGGCCACGGGTGGAGAAAAGAGGTGAGCTGGCCTCTTTTCTACACCTGTGGCCAGACAGTCACGACTGGATTAAGCTTCACTCTTTTAATGCTGGAAAAAGATTACAGATTGTGAGCTGAAGTCAGCATGCAGAACTTGTACAGAAACGGTCCTGACCTAGCTTCCGCTGCACACTTGTTACTGATCCTGGATCACCAGGGACAGGTTTGACCCACTGTGTAAGTCCAGACTGTCAGGCTGAAATGCTTTTTTAGCCAAAGAGCTCAGTGCCACTTTCTCTGCTAGGTCACAGAAATCCCACTCTTGATGTGAATGAGACTTCTCTGAGGACAGCGACAGTATGTAAAAGAACCCCCTGACCGGAACTTGGGACTATGGACCAGAGTCTGGGGGGTTTTTTTTGTTGTTTTTTTTAAGAATGATTGGGTTAACTTTTGTATGTAAGATAATAATGACTGCACAAATTCTTGGCTAGCCCTTATTCCCTCACTAGGGCGTAGCAATATGAACATGTAAACTGTCTGAGTTTTGCAGACATGGCCGCAGGGTAAAGGGAATTACACTGTCATGCGGAGAATATGGAGCTGCCGAAATATCCCTCCTGTCACATATTTGAAATGCTTCCAGGTGGAAATTGGTATGCTAGGTGAGTGATGGAGAAAGTTATCGCCTCACAAAACAGGACTATAATATAAATAGTCTGCTCTGTGGAAATTGCCTGTAATAGGCTGGTTGGATTTTTATGCACTCGTGTAACAGCAAGCTATGGGTGACCGCTAAAAAGGAAGCTGTGTGCCTTTAATGGCTCTTCAAAGTGCAGGATGTTCAGATGAAATACATTCAAGGGCAACAATATTTCAGAATCCTGTATGATTGGCATCTGCAACTCAGCACAAAACTAAGCTTAGCTCACCTCATGAATTCTTTTTGCTATGGTACTAAGTTCATAGCATATAGTGCTTAGCTTTGATGGTCTGAAATTAACTTCAGGTGGTTTCTCTGTCTTTCCTGGACACATTTTCAAATGCATGAAGCTTCCTACCTGGTGCTAACATCCATCCTAAGTGCTCATAAATGGACAGCAAGCTGCATAGCCTCTTACATCTGGCATTTATATTGGTTTCAAATGTGTCTCCATTTTCACAGAGCCACACAGCATGATGTTCTTAAGTGTTATCAGGCAAACACTGGCACATATCATTCATATTACAAAATGGTATGTGGTCATCCAATAGTGGTTAGTGTGCATCCAAGACTGGTGCTTCTTACGTGCTTTGTTTTTGCAGGTGCAATATAAACTATATATACAAAAGTACATATACCTGACTGTTACCCCAACAGGGACTTTAATGACATTGGATTCAAATACATGAACTTTAATTTGGAGTAGGTCTCCCCTTTGCAGCTAAAACTGCTTCCACAGGACTTTGGAGTTTCTGTGGGAATTTGTGCCCATTCATTCTGTAGAGCATTTATGAGGTCAGACACTGATGTTGCATGTGAAGGTCTGGCTCGCAATCTCCGTTCCAGTTCATCCCAAAGGTGTTGGATGGGGTTGAGGTCAGGGCTCTGTGTGGACCAGTCAGGTTCCTCCACACCGAACTCCTCCAGCCATGTCTTTATGGACCTGGGACACAGTGTTGCTGGAATAGAAAAGGTTCTTCCCCAAACTGTTTTCACAAAGTTGGACGCATGGCGTTGTCCAAAACGTCTTGGTCTGCTGAAGCATTAAAATTGCCCTTGCATTTGGTGAATGTAGTTGCAATTGTAATGATAGTATTCAACATTTTTAAATGACTTTTTTTGAAGCCTGGCGGTTGAACCGTGCAGTAAGAAGAACCATGCAGTAAGAAGGATAAATGGGGTGAGAAATTACACCAGTGATAGAATATGTGGAGGAAAAACTTCTCAACCATGTCACCTCATGTATGAGAAATGGTGGCAAAGATATGTATATGTAGAACTAACTTATTTCTCTTTACTAATGATGTAAATGCTGAGAGCAGCAGCAGCAGCATGAAATTTTAAATGTACTCTTAATTGCCTATATCCAACTAAATGTCTACAAACCCAGTGCGTGGCACTTCAGTAGGATGATGACCCAAAACATGCTGCAGGAGAATCTACCAATATGCCTGATTGGTCAAGACAATCACCTGACCTGAATCCTGCCAGCCACCTGTTTCACTTAAGGCAAGACAGCACTGTGATACTGAAGCTGATTTTGTTGCCAGTATAGACTAATGTTTGTACAGGGTGACACAGAACAACGGGAACTTTCGGCAAACAAATAAAACTAGAAAACATTTTTATCGCAAAAGCACGCTGTCTACCGTTCCACTCCTCCATTATTACTGAATGGCGTGATTGTTTACAGCTCACAGTCCCCTTCCGTAGTGCTGCCAACTCTACATGGCTGCCACTACGCACCTCAAAAGGTTTCTGTGTCACCCTGTATCTCCCTTGCAGGGCTTTCACTCACAGAAATGTGGAAAATGTCGCACAGTGTTTGGGACAGGGATTCATAAAACATAATAGAGAACGTATATTTATTTGCTAGACCTGTGTATCTTCAGGCGATGACAGCTTTTGTCTGGAAAGCCAGAGGTGTATCATTCACTGTCAGAAAAATTCCTCTAGTAGCAGGGTACAAATGCTGTTACTGGGGGCTGATGGGGTATGTCTTCAGTTGATTATACAGAGAGCATAATGCCATTTTCCACTGAAGTTTCACTATATGGCCAAAAGTATTGGGACCCCTGATGGTAACACCAGCAGGGACTTTAATGACATTGCATTCAAATACATAGACTTTAATATGGAGTTGGTCCCCACTTTGCAGCTATAACAGCTTCCACTCTTCTGGGAAGGCTTTCCACAAGATTTTGGAGAGTTTCTGTGGGAGTTTGTGCCCATTCATTCTGTAGAGCATTTATGAGGTCAGGCATTGATGTTGGATGAGAAACTGCACTGGGAGACAGTCATGCCGGAATAGAAAAGTTTCTTCCCCAAACTGTGTCCACAAAGTTGGAAGCATGGCGTTGTCTGGATTTTCCTTTGGGAAACTGAACAAAATACTCATTTAAAGTACACAACTGGACCTTAAAGACCATATTGCACCCTTAAGGGTACATTAATGTTGTTTGTACCTTGAGCAACTAATATTTTCTAGGATGGTACAGTATTCATGCAGGGCTGTATTTTGCATGTCTCAACATTTCTTGCATGTAATAGACAGAAAACAGTAGGTCAAAAAGGTTTACTGCTTAAATGCAGGTAAATGTTTATGCACAAAAGGCCGAGTACAGTATTATGGGTCCACAGGTAAACTGAGAGCATGGTCCAGTCTGGGGTGTACTGATGGACAAATTTGCTCTAATAGTAAGTGAGTTTCATTAATGTGTATTATTTAAATGGCTTGAGAACCATGGTGCAGTACATCACTGACCACTCATCATCTTTCTCAGTGCCTCCCTGATGGAGACATTGTTATGCTGATTTAACTCATCACTCTGCCTGGATAACCTAAAATGACTTGACATAGCAAAGAAGATATTCTGTTAATATGTTCATGCCTGAGTATGTGCATCTGTCATTACGTGTGTCCAGAGTAGAAGTGCTGGTCAAGGATCTGCTCTTGTCAGGAGTCACTTTAAATAAGACAGGAATCTGACCATAGATCAGCACTCCTACTTGGATATCTTTCCTGCTGAGATAAGGGCTCTTGTGCTTTAAATGGGCCTAATATTTGTCCTGAGCCTGAATACAGCCTGAGAACACTCACCTGACCCAACACACAGCATCAGTTTTGAGTCTGTATGAGTTGCATGAGTCTAAAACAGACTCAACATGAAGCCTGACTGGGCTGCATGGTTAACATGCTGTGGCTGTAATAGCAATCATTATATCATGGATGAATAAAATACAAAACAATATAAAATTATATTCTGTAAGAAACTAACCAGAGTGAATGTAATGGTTTAAATGTATTAATAAAGCAATGCTTTCAAACAAAATATCAAGTATTTTGGATAAGCCTTTCAAACTGCCGTTCTCAGACTGTCTTTACACAGAATATAACAAACAATTATTTTCTCATGAGTGTGGACCCAGTGGACCTCTGGGCACGAGTGGCTAGCAAGAACAAAGTTAAGAGTAAAGCAACAGCAGGGCCAGTCCCGGGTAGAATCTGTTAAAAGTGGGAAGCAGGCTGGGAGAACACAAATGTGAATGTTGAATCCGACCCCAGGTGGACACACATTTGGTTAATGACAAATACTTCAAGCTCTAAAGGACCCAGGTCTCATTTCTTTCTACTGCTTTAAGACCTGTGTTTTTTCTGTCCTGGCCAGGAACTTGTTTGACACAACCGATGCATGCTGTTCTAGGCATGTGAGGCAGGACTCATGCCATTTACTTTAGTGGAGCTTGGATGTTGTGCCGCTTCAAAGAATATAGTTTTGGACTGATATGACTGCCATCAGCTGTGATTAGTGTCTGAGGCCCTGTACCCCTCAGCAGTTAACCATGTCTCAATGTATGTGCAATTAATCAAGCACCCTATTTTCTTCAGGTTTCCTTCAAGCTGGGAAATAATGATCATGATAATGGAAGGTGAAATAGGTTAGGATGGTCGGCTGGAAATCCATGTGTTAGTGTGGTTTAGGCTGTAGGAGTAGGTGATGAGTGCGCAGTGCTGCAACTCCCTCTAGAAAATTAGCAGTAATCACTTCAGTCACTCTGAGGTTAGGGAACTGAGTAAAAAGGTCTGGACCAAGCTACAATCTCTGCTATTCCGAGAAAGTCAAATCACCAAACAAAAAACGGAACTATTTTTCACTGTGTTTGTTTTTCTGTCCCTCTGTCAGTCCTCCCTGCACTTCTAACTTCTGTGCACCCCCGACTCCCTGACTGAAGAATAATGGTTTTAGGGGAAAGAGGTTCAGAGAGAGCATGCTCGCAGATTCTGCTCATTGAGTCTAAAGAGCCCATGTGCTGGTCATAACCGCCTCATTTCCCAGCATTCCACTCTCTCCATGACAGTAAGTGTATGCAAATAGTCTTTCTCAAACTGAAGACTCCAAGGGTTTATTGGGTTGTCATTATGTAAAACTTGGTGCAGTGAAAGTAAGCGAGAAACACGCATTAAAATTAAGAGCAAAAATCTAATTTAAAAAAAATTGACAATTGATCTTAGTAATGTCATGTATATCAACGAACCTTTGGTGTTTCCACTGTATCAGGTTAACAATGAACGCTGATAACCACTTACTATAGCCAGCCTACTAAACATTTACTTAGATTAAATCAATAGGTGCAAAAGAATGCAAAAGAACATATCAGAGGTTATTCTCACTCAGTCACCTGAAGTGCCACTTTCTCCCTTTTCTTCCCTTTCTTCTTTTTGACTGGTACCGCATTAGGCTTCAGAAGCTGTGGCCCTTAGCTCTGGTTACAGAACATAAGAGGACGAACAAGGAGGTGTGGAATGTTTCAGACAAGTTGCGGACATTAAAAGTAAGCAATCTGTGCTGTCTGGTACATTACCTCTGAATGAGGCCTGTGGGAGTTTGGGGCAGACAGAGGATGCACTTTGCCCCCTGAGGACACAAAAGGCCGACACGGTCAGAAACTCCTGCACTTAAAACACCTAGTACCTTCCCGCTCTCCCCCACTCTATTCTTTGGTTGCTCGCTTTCTTACCAAAGGAGGGAGCAAGCCGTGCTTGTGTTCAGCACTTGAACTCTCTGACTCCTGTCTTGTGTTCTCTGTTCTCTGACATAGTTATGAAAGTGGCTCAGAGGGGTTACAGCTGACTTGTTCTCTGTTCTTTATTTTGTGCTTCATTGTATGCAGATACAGAACCATACAGCTTTGTTGTGTTAAGCAGTCGTTTTGTTTGTGAGAAAAGTGGTGACATTGAAGACAAAAAAAAACAAAAAAAACACGTAGGATTTCCATCTGGTCTTTTTTTTTGCCTAATTACTGCAAAACACTGAAAAATCAAAGTTGATTTTTACCTTAACATAGCACACCAATCAGACCCGGCAATACAACCACAGCATCAAAACAGTGCAAATTCCTGTGCCAAGTTCTATAAGAGAAACCCCTAATCCCTGCTTACCTAAGGAACTGAAGGCACCAGGATGCACTGGTGATGCACCGAGATGCTCTGGGTAGTGTTCTGCTAGATAACCTTGCATCTTAGCATTCATGTGGATGCTATTTCGACATGTACCACTACCTAAACGTTGTTGGAGATCAGCAGTTTTCCTTAATAGCGATGGCCTCTTTCAGCTGGTTTATGGGCAACGACGTACTGCAAACATTGTTTAGGAATGATCTGGGGTACATGACAAAGAATACAAAATGCATTCAATCTCAATCTGATGGAGCATCTGTGAGATGTCTTTGACAAACATGTAGGCCCCACCTCACAACTTATATGACTACAGGACTTCTCCATGGTCTGAGCGGGGGCCTACAAAATATTGTCAGGTGATTTTAACCTTGTGGCTGTTCTGTGTGGGTGTGTGTCTGTGTGTCTACAGGACTGCACTATCCACATCTACACATGTATGGATCATAGTTATTTCACTCTTTATTCCTTTGCTAGTGGACCTTTAACAGTGCTAACATTTATGCAGATACATCACCATCTCCTCCTGAATGGTTAACCAAGACAAGATGCCGTTCAAAGCATCAGTCTTTCTCAAAGAGTTTCTTGAAGTTGTCATTAGTACAAGAGCAATGTAAGACATCCCATTAATGGGTCAATGGCTTGGCCTTCCTTTTCAAGTGGTGTAAGAAGAAGACAGCCTGTCACCCTCTTAGTAACCCCTTAGGTTCCTGTTCATGTCACTGGGTAAACACCATGAATAGCATCATGGCCGTGTAATGTGAGCACTTCTCCACTTTTAGAATTCAACTGCTCTACTCTAGGATGACATTACTCATGGGATGTGTTTGGGCTTGTTTTGACAACTAGAATTTTTTTCTGTCCCTGCAAGATGTTCTAGGGAATCACTACCGACTACCTACTTCCAAGAAGGATTTCAAATTTCGGTTTCTCAAAAACAGTCTCGGCATCTTCCCAGTGAGCTACTCTTTTTAACTTTAGACCCATGGACCCATAGGCCCATGCAATGGTTGATTTCTTTGACAGAGAATATGTAGTGCTCAGTATGCAGTGTGCCTGTACTGTAATAGTGTTTTTAGCTGTGTGTTCCCTACGTTATCTGTGCAACAGATAACCTCTTTTGCATTTGTCATATTTGGCTTCCGAATCTTTATCAGTGCAGCTTGTATTTCCAAATTACTCATTTAAATTTGCAGCGCTATCCCAGATACCAAAGCATCCTTAATTATCAAAATTCAGTGGCTTGTGATACTATGTTATTGAGAGAAACCCTAATGACAGAAAGTATATTGTGAATAACCACAGCCGCCATATCACAAACAATGTTGATAAGTACATATATAATGAATGAGATGTATTTCTGTTAAGTGTTTTCAGACTGATTTATTTATCTCCTAGCGACCTTGTGTAACCTTTGCATAGCCACATATACAGACTGTACCGTTATAATTCATTCCATAATTATAACAAATTCATATTAACTAATGTGAATTAGACTTGAGCACGCAAATGTAGTGTCTTGTATCATTAGGAGCCTGATGTACTAGGCCTTTTGTGGATGTGTGGCAGATGCACCCTGACCGTGTGAACGCGCCGTTCATTGGTGATGGATGTGTAAAAATGCAGAGTGCTTGTCTCTCTCATGCATATGCATTTGGGGGAGGCCCACACGAAACGTAGGAAGATCGTGCAAAAGTGGGTGAAGAGATTATACATGATTAATGTCACATTCCAGTCCATTTCGTTTGAGCTTGTGGCTTTTTGTTGATTTTCCTTCGCCTTTTAAACCGAACCGGCCATTTGTGTCAGAGTCTCAAAAGATGTGTTGTTCTTTAACTAACACTGTTTTGTCCACACAATCTCCTCATCACTGAACTTTTATTTTTCTGTTTTGTCCCGAGGTTTTGGATAACTCGTTAATTCAGTGTTTCTTTTGAGCCTTGTGCCATTCTTGGACTTCTTAGACATAAACGTAGACCATGTAGAATGTTACAAGCCATTCCGTTTTTAAATTGTCAATACTCTCCATCTTCATAAGTGTCTCTAGTGAAACTGATCTGTATGAACAGAACATCAAGCTTGGACCACTCCGGCCTTTTTCTTTTTACTCTCAGGACTATATTGTCATAAAACTGAGCTCGCTCTAGCCATACATAGTATTACTAAGCTGTTTTTAATAAAGAGACACTTTAATTCGCTTGATCATTAAATGTCATTCATTTATCCAATTACCAGTGCTGGTGTTTATTTCTAAAACTCTTTTCTGTTACATGTTACAATAAAATATGTTTGGCACATTTCTGAAATGATTTGTTTTCTGAAATGATTTGTTTTCCCCATTTTTCTCATGAGCGTAGGCCTCTTGGATCTCTGGTCTGAATTCTGTCTGCATGAGTGTATGACTCCAGTGTGCCAGCTTTAAACTGTTTAAAGATAATGAAAGTAGGGAGAGAGAATAAAAGGCAAAAACTAAAGTAAGAACTGAGCGGCAAAATCTAATATGAAAAAGTGGGAAGTGGGCTGCCGGAACAGAAATGTGCAGCGTGAGCAGTTGGTTTGGACGAATTTCAATCTCTAGTAGTAGCTTTTGATGTGTTTATAATTGTATTAAATTAACACTGTTTACCTGCCCCGCAGATGAGAATTCCTTCTCCCTGAGTTGCGCATTACATTACTAACTCTAACCAGTCATCTGAATGTCTTTATGGGACTAATGGCATTGTGTTGAAGGTCCTCTTTGATGCACTGATGCTTGATTAACTGATTTGTATTTGGTAAATGTACCTAACGCCTGAAACCAGGGTTTTCAGATGGGATGTCCAGATACAACCGTAACTTCCCCCTAAAGAACAGGAAGTTTCAGCCTAGATCTGGGCAGCCCTGATCTCTACTTAACTGTATCTAATCACACAGTGCTTGGAAGCCAGCAGATGATCTGAAGCATTATACAGAGTCTGCTCTAACAGAGATGTTTTCCGTGCAATTAGCACGTTTTTTTATTTTTTTTATTTACTTTTGCATTAAATTCCTTTGAAATGTCATTGTGTTTTATTAAGTACCACTTTATTACAACACACAATAATTAGAAAAAAAGATATAAAAATTGACCAAACCATAAGCACCTTTCAAAAGGAATATAAATCCATACGTTTAGAAACACCACATGAAGTCAGTGTGCTTCTACTTGAATGAAAGTCAAATCCCCTGTTTACAGCAGCGTGTGTAATATTATAGGTCTTGGTAATTGCCTGTTTTGCAGAAATATTTATATGTTATGATCATTTGTAATTTAGGCCCCACTGAAGGAACACAGCAGTGATGAAAGCTGCTATTGTACATTAAAGGACCTTCAAACATTATGGCCTTAAGGCATCATTCTTTTCATCTAAGAAACCTAGCTATTCTTACACCCCTTCCATGACAATGTGTCAGGGTGGACTTTTGCAACCCCCCTGTACCTGCTGAAGTGAGCTAGAGTATCAGTGCTGTCACTCCATCCTCCTTTCTCGCATTCATATTATTATATCCGGGACACAGAACCTTCTTAATCCTATCCTGCAATTAAATCAGCCTGAACATGTCTAAAGAAGGCGGAACAAGACGTCTTGTCTATACCAAATCTTGTGGTGGTGCGTCAGCCACTGTTCTGTGATATTCCTTAAGCATTGTAGTCTGTGCTCTTCTACTGAAGTAATATCTACCTTTATTGGTTTATTTGGGCTAAAATGTAAATCGGTTACGAAGTCCTTACACTATGACAGACTGTTGTTGAACCATGCTCATGCCATATATGTAATTTCTAGTTATCCTCTTTGTCTCCAAGTCACATGGCAAGAGGTTTACGTTTATGTTTACAGCATTTAGCAGCCGCTCTTATCCAGAGCGACGTGCATCAGTGCTACGTCTGTTCTTCATACGTGTAAAGCTATACTTAAAATCAACACCTGCGTTTCACCAAGTTACTGCCAGCTAAGTTACACACCTTAACAAACCCTGTCAAAAGAAAAAAGTCAGAGTTTAATACATAAGTAAGGACAAACAGTTGAGAGGGTAAGGGCGAGAGGTTTTTTAAATATAAAGAAAATCATGTATAAGAGATAAACATGAGAACTGCTCAGTCACCTAGGTGCTCCTTGAAGGGACAACGCTTGAAGACAGCGAGGGACTCCGAAGATCTGATTGCAAGAGGGAGTTTGTTCCACCACTGGGGGACCAAGACTGATAAGAGTCTTGAAGCATGTCTTCCTCTTCTTCATCAGTGCCAAAGACCATTTTCTGTCAAAATCAGAGACATCTACTCTCATTAAAGTTCATGATATAAAAGTCGATTGGCCTCTTATAATTAATTATACTTCCAACAATTAATTATACTCCCTGTAATAACAAAGTTAATATATACATATATTTATATTCTTGTTTTTTTCCACGTAGTGTGTATGTATGTGTATATATATATATATATATATATATATACATACATATATATATATATGTGTGTGGAATAAAAAAAGAGGTCGCATCATTTGTTTTTCTGGTTATTGCTTTTGTAATTTGTGGGAGTGTGTCTATGTAAAATGTGCATGTCACTTTTGTTATATACACTATTGAATTCACTTGATTCAAAAAAATGTTTGGAGAAAATGTAAAAATAATATATTTAAATAATTTATTATACCTTGGGAATATTAAACTACACAACACAGTGATGTTAAGAGCATGGTATGTACATGTGTGACTCTGTTTCATCCCATCAGAAACTGAATCAGGAGTGAAGCTGCTGGAATACAGCACATAGAAAAGCTGCTCTACACACACTACTGCACTCACAACACATGTGGAGGCATTTCTTATTTTTTACACAGTTCACTTTGCAATAGTTCAGAAAAGAATAGCAACCTGTGCATTTTACACACACACACACACACACACACACACACACACTCACACACTGCCGCAGATTGTACATACAGTGAACAAAAAAATGGGAAAACTGCTCTCTTATTTTTTTTTCATGGCTGTATATATATATAAAATGCATACATATAAAATGTGTGAGGAAAAAAGCTAGACATAACAAACAAAACGAAATGAAATTTTGGAAAAAACCATGATCCCTGGTTAGTAACCGTTAGCTAATAATACATGTCTAGTTTAGAGCAATATGTTTGAATATTTCTGTACTAAACTCACTGAAATGACTGGAGACATTTCTATTCTGAGAGACCGTTAAAATGGTCTTTGCACAAGGGGGTTAAATCCTGTTTTCCCAGCTCAACACATTCATATGCACCCAGTGGGGGAACACTGAAATCGGCGTGTATCCGGGCCTCAGGGTTTTTTTTTCTCCTGCAGCCACCGCAGTGTTCCATTTTTAAGTTTCAATGATCATCTTGAGGAAGGGAAAAGACCTTTTGGAGCTGAATGCTGCCCAATCAGATGGCTTTGTTCAGTCTGTGTTGCGGTGGCCTCCGGCTCTCGCAGGTTATCGTTTTCTCATTCCAGGCCAGCGTAAACAGGCCCTTTTGTCTGGGCCATTTTGAGTAGGATTGAGTGGCAGGTGGCTTTAGTGGCCCCAGCATGAATCAGAGTCCTCGCTTGTTTTCCTACTCTAATAGGTTTCCCTCTCCATCCTCAGCACTTTATTGTGTTAAAGGAGAGCATTTCCACGAAGGCTGTCTGACAGGTGGCTCTTAAGCTTCATTTCAGTCTACTTTTGACTCCCTTTTATGCAGCCGATGATGAATAAATGGTGTCTAATATAAGTTACATATATACAGGTGTTTATACTACATACACAAATAGACATTAAATACTTTTAACACTCTTAAATGTTCATTTTCTCCTAGTTGTTCACTGAATTTAGTACAAAATACTAAAAAAACACTACATTTAGAGTACAGAGTATAGGTACATTTGCAGTATATATAGAAATATATATATAGTTTAAATTAATTAATTTTGTAATATTATGATAATTCTTTTTTGTGCATTGTCTTATGATGCACACATACACACACAGATCATTCTTGCCAACATTAGCATGCAGCGTGACCTTTCTGATTGAGTGGTGTTTCTACTTCGTGATCTCACTGGCTGACAATTGATAGGCTTAATTCTTAATTTACTTGAAAGTAGACTGGTTGATTCATACGCTGATTGTCAATGAATGTCCTGTTTGGCACATTCTGAACTTTCAAGCATGAGGTGGCGAGAACACAATTACTCATCCCACACCAAAAATCTAAAAAAGCCATGAAAGTTCCGTCAGTCGTCTGGCGCGTTGTGTGTCATTGTCAGCTGTGACGCTAGTGAACCTCACTGACTCCAACACATTCCTCCCACCAATGGAAACGGGGCAGGTAGGAGCTTACTAAAGTCACTTCCAGGCTTGGCACATCTTCAAAGTCTTTTTTCAAATCTCATTGATTCTTTAGACTCTGATTCATTGGCACTTTATGTCTGTCCAAAGTTCTGGACAGATTCTACTGACATAATGTGATCTAAAGATTTAGAAAGAATAAGCAAAACTTAGCAAAACTTTAATCATAGATCTAAGGACATCCCCTTCATGATTGTGATGCATGAAGTTTCTTTTTCTTGACTTGCTGCCATTGCCTAAATAGAGCAGTCCAGTCTGAAGTAAATCACCTGTGTCTAATTTTGTCCATGTGCTTTTCTGCTTATTGATGATGCACAGCTCGCCAGAGTAAAATATGGACAAAATTCACGTTTCCTTGAAAGGTCCATTTACAATTGTGATCCATGACTGATATGGCACCGATAAATTTGTCAAGGAACTTATTGGACATTGCGCACAACTGATGCTTGACTGGAACTTGTTCCCATGTGTGTGGAGTTGACTAATGACTGTTCTTCTGCGCACTGACAGATGGAGTCCCTCACAAACAAATAAAAAGGAGACATACTTGCTGTGTGTGTGTGTGTATGTGTGTGTGTGTGTGTGTGTGTGTGTGTGAGTTTTTTTCCCCATATCTTCCCTCTGAAGTGTTAGTGTCTGTATGAGAATATGGGAATTGAGGACTGAAAAAAGACAACATTTCTCATAAGATTACCTTGTCCTGGAAGTGTCTCCCAGTGACAGACCGAACCCGGGTGGGCTACAGCCACTCTGTTTTATCCTCTCCAGATTGTTTTGTTTGTACAGACTGTTTTTGGGGAAGAAAAGTGCAGCGATTTCGGGGTGCCCTGGGAGAAGCGGTTGGCCAGCTTTGATGCTCCATAAACACTGAGCTGTCGTTAGTGCTGCTTTAGTACTAGCGACGTCTTAGCGCGCTTTACCAAACTTCTTGTTTTACGCGTGCATATTGCTCGGACAACAGACTTCCCATGAAGCAGGAATGAAAAGCTTGTCAGTTTTCTTATGCAGGCTGAATCAATATTATTTAGCCGGTGTTGACGACGTTTCAGAGGCCTCGAGCACCAGCCAAATTCCATCAAGTAATTCAGCAGATGTCAGTGTGCTGTAGTGGAGTGCCTTGTGCTATGAAGCCGCATTGAGCTGGGCTCTAAGATGAGCCCCTGGCCAAGTCAGACTTTCTCTGTAATTAAGATATTTTCCAAAAAGGTCTTTTGGCAGCCATTTTAGGATGAGGTCATTGTTCAATAACAAAATACTCTTGCATGCGGAGGGCAGCAGCCAATGGGAATTCAGGAAACAATGCATGACTCAATCCAGTCAATCATGTCCATCATGCCATTACTTAGAAGTCTCCCTGATTTCACATTAAAAGGGATGTGTAATGCTATTTTGCTACCACTGCCGACAGGGCTGTAATGAGACCAGCTGAATGTCCAAGTCTGATTTTGCTTTATAGTTTTGTCACATTTAAGAGATTGCTTTCGCGATTTATCGCCACTAGCTGCAAGGTAAGTTCTTTCCAGGTACTCTGAGCTAAAGGGTTATGGGGAGGGCAGCAGACATGATGCAATAACGAAAGAAGACTGTGATCCTGGGATTTATTTAGACGCTTTATTTTGATGAAGGTTGTGTTTTGGTTAGAATCCTGTGACAAATACCCACCGTACGCAGACCTGACACTTCCGTTCATCGTTGAGGAACGTTCCTTGCATATTTTCACGGACGAGCTTTTTAGTGTCAGCATAATATAGATTGGTAAAAAGCCAGCAAGGAATGGAAAAGTGGTTGTGTTGGTTTTTTAGTCCCTGTAGGTGTTCTGACCTTGACACTGAACAGCAGCTCGTATGACCTATCAAATAGCGCCTGTGTCTTGGCCCAAGCTAAAAGCACCGCCACTCACGCCCTCTACCTCACCCGGGCTCTTTTTTCCACCCCACAGGACTAGAAAACTAATGACATATTGAACTGTCTGTGCTGAGGTCAAGCAAGTTGCTAGTGACGGTGGAAAATTAGGGGTAGGTGACATGGGCAGATGACGCTCTGTTGGCACCCACGACTCCAAAGGCTCAACAGCTATGCTGTGTAAATTTGAGCACTGCATGTCAACTGCATTCCACTCTCTGGCTAAGATTGCTATTCTCACAACATGACTTGAATGTGTCTTTTTATCCAAGTGCTCTTTTACATATTGGTCATGAAGCAGTTTAAGCCATTGCCATGTGGTTCACCTGTCCAATCAGTTATATGCAACTTTTTACTTTTTATATGAAACATCACTGTGATGCAAAGTCCCCCAGTATATTCATGTAAAATCCGGTTTACATTTTTCCATCCCGACAGCTTACTCTGCTACCATATTTTAACAAGGTGTTAGGCTCTTAAGTGAGCACAGTCTACCACCCCACTGCTGTGCCAACATCAATTTTCCATGCTAACGCAGATCTGCGGATCTTTTGATGTTGTGTTTAATGAGCAATTTTCAGTTAGCTGTTTGGTGCTTCATAGGTGCTTAATGCTTGCTTTTTTCCTAATATACTCTTAACTATAGAGTGTCTTGCTCTGAAAGCAGTTTGTCAGGATATATGACTGAATTCAAGTTTTGCTGAGTAAAAATGTACAGCCCTTTTGCCGTATCTATTCATATTTGTTTCCTTTGAAAATACAAGGCTGTTAACAAGGTCATATGATGTCAGATATGGACTAAGTCTAATGCCGCATTGCAATGTCCTGGTCCCTGCTGTGAGTTCTTTCCACACGCCTCACTTAAGCAGTGCTTGCATGTTAAGGAGCACTCGATTAAGGGAGACCAACCGTTTTAAGAGGTGTCTAAACACACTTGTGTAGAGGTATGTAAGTATTGTGCTCATGTAGTCAAAGGGTGTTGACAGACAGACATTTATAAGTACACACATAAGTACACACACCCCTTTGTAGTGGCTTAAATGAATACAGATTTCTACATGGTTAAATATATGCAAATGGTCAAACTATCTGGTGAAATAATCCTCAGTCATATTAGGGTTAAACTCATAGCTAGGATTCGGATCAGGCTCAATGTCGGAGATGGGGTTGAGGTTAGAGCTAAAATTAGAGGGAGTGTTAGGGTGATGTTGGATGCTGCTGATTTTCTTTATCAGACCATTTCTAGTTCAGAATTAAGCAAGCCTACCTTTGCTGGCCTATGAATGCATTGCCTGCTAGCTAGCTAACTTTTGAGCGAATTGATGAAACCCCCGTGTTGAAGTAGCTGTCTCTGATTAAGTCATATTTGACTGACATCATTGTCGTAATTGATTCACTGCTGAAATTTTAGTCCAGTTTCTCATGTGCAATTTTTATAGCCTCAGCAAACATTGCTACAAGGTGTCTCCAAAGAGGCTGCCTGCTTTAACATAGCTTAAAATTCATTAATGCATTTCAACATTGGGCAATAAGTCAGAGAATTAGGAATATTAACTACTGCTGGCCGCTGAGCAAGAAAACTAAAGATGAAATCCTATTCACTCATTCAGACATAATACATAAGTCCATATCTGACGAACAAATTTTGATCTAGCATCAGGTGGTTCATGTACTCATACAAACAAGGCTCTGAATGGCGAAAATGGATCCTAGATCATCAAAGATTTATCACCTGTAGTCTCTGAGCGTACAGAGCATTTTGTCATGACAACCACAAGATATCTATTCCTCCACCCCTGCGAAGGACAGGCAGACCTTGCTTGAGCATGACAAGTCTCCCAGCCTGGGTGAGAGAACATGCATTTTGCATGTGGATTGATGGGTCTGTGCTTTGTCTGGCTATCACATTCCTCTTTGGAAGGACTTCAAAAGGGAAGTGACGGGAGACGTTCCATTGTAGCGCTGGCAAACCCGGAAAGCCCTTGGCTCTTGTGTTCCTGAGTTGCCGGTTATCACATGGGGAGACAGTGATGCAAGCCCAGGGGATTAGGCCTTTCCCTGGCTGGCTGGCACACAGCCATGTACAGCAGAGCCCAACAAGTCCTCCACCAGCCCACAGCGAAGTGAATTATAGCCCTAATCCCAGACACACATGGCAACTTTGAGTAAATAGTTTTGTGACTTATTTTTTTTAAAGACTTTATTTGAGCCTGGCTGGTAAAGCAAGTAGTTTGACTATTGCCCCAAGCTCCCTGGGCCAGATGGTCTGGGGAACTGTTACTGAGCTTAAGATGTCTGCAAAAAAAAAAAAGAAGATCCTATTTTTTGTGCTAAATTAAACCTATTATGTCCTTTTTAGGAAGGTGCAAGGCGATTGCCCTTTCGACATCTGAAAGCATAATATGTGAAGCTGCTCTCCAATGTCTTTGTTATTCTTTGTCTTTTTTGTAGGTCTCCCCCTTTGCAAATGATGCCCCCACTCTTTGTCACACAGGACCACTGGTTGGTCAGCCTTAGGGTTAGGTCTTCTTGGGTGAGGGGCAGCGGGCAAGCTGTGTGGGCATCCCGCCTGGCTTTTCCCACACGTCTCTGTCAGATGTAGGTGAACCTTGACCCCTGTGAGTCCTCACCGCAGCGGTATGAGACACCATTCAGTCGGCACTTTCTATTCAGCGCCGCGCCTCCATTTAAAAACTGGGCTCACATTGTGGCCAGCCTCCCTATTGTCTAGCCAGCAGGCGAGGTCAGGAGACTGGCCGCTACAGGCCAGGACGAGACTTCCGAAAGCTCATTCACATCTGACCTGACCTCCCATTCCACTGCTGAGTCATAGGGATCAAACGCTGGGAATCTGGGCTCTCTCGTCTCTTTAGTTATTCTTCAAACGGGAAAAAGCACCAATAGAATAAAGTGACAAATTATATTCCTTAGGACAGAATTAGTCTCAGCGATGTGTATGAGTCCATTTTAAATGCGAGTGTTATAGATTAAGAATTCAAAAGACCGCAGTTAGTTGCATATGCTAAACTACAGCTCAAACTGGTCTAAATGAATTTCAGGATACCGTTTTCAGTTTGCGTTGCTAATGCCTGTTCAGGATTTTTTTGGGTGTGTTAGCATAAAAATTTTAGCTGAAAAAAAAAAAATGTTTTTTTTAAAAAAAGGTATTTTTAAAATGAAAACCATCTGGATACCATGTTGCTTTTATCATTCAATATTCCTTTAATTTTACATTACAGCAATGGGGTATCAAAAGGGAACGGCTTAGCTGGACATAATTAAAAAGAACCACCCGCCCAATTAGACACTATTCGGGGATTCAGAGACCTTCTAATTCTTTGGTTGTCGTCTGGTGGTTTTACAATGAAATTATTTTAAAAAGTACACAAATAGAAAATATTTAGCAGTTTTCATCATTGGCCTCAAGTAACCAGAAAAAACTGTTAGTGCTCGGACGAAGGCTAAGAAACAAATTGAGCAACTTAGGAAATGGTGCTTTAAAATTCAGCCTGTATTTAACTAGTGCTTGTGATCTTGTACAGAATATCATTTTTGTTGCTTCTCTTTCTTGTGAAACCAGTCTAATTAGTTATTCAGCAAGGTCTACAGGGATTGAAAATCTTTGAAAACTTTGGACAAGTTGGTTAAAGACTGTTGGTTGTGCATTTACAACCTGTTAACCGCAATGGAAGAAGCAGCTCAAACATGGAGTTAAATGTTCAGACCCTTTCTAGAATCTTGATTTTAACAGCATTCTTCCTACAACAAAACAAGAGGGCCTAGTAAACCAGTTATTATTCCAGTTGTGTGTTTACAAGATGATGAGTTATCTCCACAAATAGCTAAGGGCTCAGTTTTCCAAATGCATTATAGCACAAAGATCATTAGATGGTAGGGGACTTATCAAGAGTCTTATAGTTAAGGCTGTGATGCATTTGTGAAAGTGGACCCAGCTTGTCTGGACTTGTTTCATAAGGAATTGTTTAGTAGATTGTTCTCTTGCTCTAATTCCCTGCTCTATCAACATTCATGTACTGGAACCTCACTGCCTCTGTTTTCAATTTACTATACTCTCTTTCTCTCTCTCTCTCTCTCTCTCTCTCTCTCTCTCTCTCTCGCTCACTCGCTCTCCTTCTCTCTCTCGCTCTCCCCCCTCTCTCTCATTCTCCCTCTCTCTTGCTCTCTCGCTCCCTTTCTCTCTCTGTCTTGCTCTTCTCTCCTCACGCCCCCCTACTGATTTTGTTATGCCCCAAAATCTTGTCAAGAAGGGCACGCAAACAGAAATAACACATAGCGCTGTTCGAAGGGAGAGCCTAATTTAACACGGGGGTGCCAGAATGGGCAGTACAGGAAGGGAATTTTGCATTGCATTGAACTGCCTTAAATCCTCTGTAGAGTATCTCTTCGATTCGTAACCTGCTGTGTGTGCTGAAGGCCACACTGCTGTGCCTCTGTCCTATGAATCACCTGTCAGATTTGGGAGAGTGAAATAAAAAGTGGGGGGCCTGGCTTGGGATCGCAGAGGGAGCGTTTTTCCCTCCCTCTGTGGGCCTCAAGAACCCTGGCCCCACTGTGTGGCCTGCCTTCCCACTACCACTACTGCACAGGCCTCCTCCTCACAGGCAGAGGGCCGATCCGGGGAAGTTGCTTGCGCATTGGTCCCCGGCAGTGGCGGAGCAGGCAGGCCGCCAGATCACTCGATTCAAATGGTCCTGACCAGATGTTTGCTGTCAGAAAGCTCTCTGCGGCTCTTTATAAATTCAGTCACTGTAAATCTATAATATGGCCAGACAAATGGATTCTCCGCCATGCACGTCCGCAAGTCTCTGTGAGGTCGCCACTGCTTGGGGGTCATGACCTAGTCATTGACCCTGCCAGTTATTCACCAATCTGATTTAAGTGGATCGACGAAGGACTTCCCCCTCTTACTCGCTGCTTTGTTAATTAGAGTTCTCCTATCTTCAAACATCATAGCCATTCGGCCACAAAGACTGATGGTGTCTTGTAGTATTAAGGCAATACAAACCATAATCAACATTTTTTGGATAACAGATTATACACTTTTCAATTTTACTGTCAGTTGTGTGCAGATATTTAAAAAAAAAAACCCGAAATATGATACTTGCACATTTTGTGGAGGCACCTTTTCTGAATTGTTCTGAAATGTTGGTATCAAGTATGTTCCTGCTTCACTTGTTTGTTCCAGTTTGTTGTTGAGTGTTTGTTCCAGTTTGTTTTGGCGGATTTTCTGCAGGTTGTTCAGGTTAGTAGGATGGCCCTTTTGAAGAGAAACGTTTCGAATAGCGCCATAGATTCTCAGTGAGATTTAGCTCAGAACAAGAACTTTTTGAGCCATTTCACCACTGTTTTAGGTTGTTCTTGGTATCACAGTTCTACAGTTTTAACAAGAACTTTCCTCCAAGTCACACTGTGTAAATACCGCTTTAATTATTATATACTGCACATTCCCTATACTGCCGTTATACTGCACAACTGTTATTAATTGCTGTCCACCTCTGTATTTGCATTTTTGCACACTCAATAAATCTGCTGCTAGAATACAGTATCTGTCAGAACACTGTATCCATTCGAACTTGTACTTTTACTGCTTTTGTTGCAACACTATATGTTGCATTGTCCTGCTGTTTTGTTGCTCTTGTGTTTTTCTTGCACTCTCTCTCCTGCTCTCTTTGCACTCTCGTGGTATTTGTTTTTCCACTAGTGTTCCACTGTGGTCCTGGAGAAAAATTGTTTCATGTACTGTGTATATATCTAAAATGACAACAAACCAGCTTGACATGACTTTTTAGTGTTTTTTGCAGACTGAGGTTGTCCAGCAATATTTCCATTTATTTTGTTTGGTTCAGTGTTCCTTCAATTTTGACAAGATGCCATCTCCTTGCTGATTGCAAAACAGGTACTCACAGCAGGAAACTGCCACCACCATACTACACTGTGGGTTATTTCACAATATTTTCACTTTTTCTACTTTTCTAAAGCATTTTTTCATACATCATAGTAGTATCATGCTCTTGCCACCCTCTCATACAGAACACCATAACTATTTCACAATGTGAACTGTTTTACCGTTCAACCTTTTCACCCACTGAACTGTGAAGCTATTTTAAAGTGATTGTTGGCTTTTTGTGGCTTCTATCACTGTCTCGCTTGTTCATCAACATCCTATGTAGATGGTGTCTCGTGGTGTGATGTAGCTTCCAATTTATGATTATTAAGCCAACAGGTAAACCCAACATCTTTCCCTAATTTTTCTGACTTTACAGTAATGCGTGAGGAGTGGCCCTCTAAACAAACAGTGATTGTTTTGACTGTTTTGACTAAAATGTGGCTATCACTTTATGAGTAGGAAGAAATTAAGGGACACCTGTGTCCTCGTTAAGGATATTTATCACCTGTGCAGACCCTCCAGAGCTTAGAAGTTTGACTATTTTAGCCAGTAACATGTTTCAACGTTTCCTTTTTAATAAATATGCAAATTAACTTAAATCAGTTAACACAGAGAGTGTATTTTTAGAGCATAGCACAAATTTGATTGGAAAAAGATGTGCAATCATAATATATAAAATACAGACACTTTAGGAGTTAAATGTTTACCAAAAGTGTTGCCTACATTCCCTGCATTGATAGGCATTGTGTAAAGTTTCTTTCACACAAAGTTCATGACATGTGATGGCTGTGTAGGAATTTCTACAGTTTTGATTCAAGATCTTATGTTGAGTACTCCAGTTTGCTCATCTTTTCCTGGCGGCTTCTTGCGGCCTGATACACTCCTTCAGCTCTTTTCTTTCAACCTTTTGCACGGTGTGGCCTCAGCTGTATTTATAGAGCCAGCAAAACCCGCTAGTTCACTACAACAGCAGTCAGTGACTTTGGAAGTCATTCGATCTTACTGAGAGAAAGAAAAAAAGATAAATAAAAACCGTAGGGGTTGTAAAAATAAAGAAAGAGAGGTCAAGCTCCTCACTGTCCAAGCGGGAATATCTTCAGAACATCTTTTATACACATTTGAAGTCCCTGCCTATATGGAAAGTACATTATCACAGTCCACGGGCCCTAAGTGCAATAGCATTGTTCTTAAGGCTTGGAAAGACTGCTTTGAGCGTCCCTATGCCTCCTGGATGAGATTTATGGTGCTCTGGAGGATGACTCTGATCTGGCACTGGTCACCCAGCTTTGGAGTGGAGAATGGAGAGACAGAACTCTTTGAACCATTTCTTGGGGCCGCTTTTTTTGGGGAGCTGCTCTGCTGTCAGTGCGATGCAGGACAGTAAATCTCTGGCCAGCATGGCCAAGCGCTGCCTAAAGTCTTCATTCGTTTGCCCAGCGAGACGCTGGAAGGCCTCCAGCAGGGCTCCAGGGCTTATTGATCTTGGCTGGGTCTGCATGTCTGCTCGCTCTCCTACCAAGGATGCTGGGAACCTACCTGATGCAGCCAGACTTAGATCCACTCTTTTACTTGCTCGTTTTGTTTACCCAGCTTATCCATTTCTCCCTGCGCCGCATAGGCCGCGTATCTCGAATGTACCCCCCCCCCTTTTTTTTCTCTTTCTGTATCTTTGTGTCTTTGTTCGTTTCTTTTGTTGTTGTACCTCTCCACTTCTTGTTTTATTGCTGTCCCTTATACCTCAATCGAAGTAATGAAGTAACTGCATTGGCACTTAACAGGTTGTGCATGCTGTCTGTCTTCAGTGTGGCGAGGGAGTCGTTAGTAATCCCTCAGTTGAGGTGTTGATGTCACATGCTGCTGCCAGCGCACTTCACGTGCTGCTAATGCTCATTTTACAGGTGAAAGGGGCATTAACTACAATCCCTCTGAAGCCCTTAAATGCCTATGTGGCTGTTGCTTAAACAAGACTCCAACATTGTGGTATATATTTTCCCAAAAAAGCATGAGCTCTCACCGATTTATTTGTCGGTTTTCTATTCTTTCTTTCTTTCTTTCTTTCTTTCTTTTTTTTTTTTTAAATCAGAATCCCGCCAAGAACATGTAGGCAGGCTCTTTAGGCATAGCGAAAATGAATGAGGCCATCTCAATTTCATGGTAAGTGCTTCTGGTGTTATCGAGACACATTCTTTTCCCGTTCATGCCATTTCACAGGTCACCGATATCTTCAGGGGGCAACTTGTCAGCTGGAGTAATTGGCTGTCTCTGATATTTGAGTATGCCCCTTTTACGCCCAAAGTGAGCCTACATGCTGCTCTTCAACAGAGAACAGCCTGTCTACAGTAACAAGTGCAGAATGCTGTCTGACCACAGACAAGCACCATAAATCAGCACGCTTGTCTTTCTCTTTTAAAGCTGTATTGGAGTCTGGGTGGACACTCTGTTAAGGAAGTAAAGAACATCCCTTGGACACTTAGACTTTGTGTGAGTTTGTCATTTTCCTAGAGACTCAGAAAAGTCCGTAGCCAGTGAAGCTGTGGCATTATCGGCATCATTAGGTGGCCATTAGTCTGTGTGGTTTTTTTTCCTAATAAATTATTTTGAATGCAAGCCTCATGGGTGTTTCGGGACGAGAACTTGGTGGAATGTTATAATACCCAAGACTGACATGCAAATGATTGGTTTTCGTGGTTCAAATAGATTAGTTTCAATATTAAGCGGATATTTATTTTCATCTGGGTATGCGCTGGCGCAAACCGATCAGACAAAAACCCTCAAAACAACTGGGAGTTATTAAAACAAGGTGTAACACGACTCCAATTACGCTCACTTAACCCTGACTGGTGCCACAAAATGAACTTGCGACTGTTTGCCTGGGCAAGCAATCAGAGTGGTTTTTCAGAATCCAAACCCATATGGAATTTCACCACTTCACCCCTGAGAATGACTTCTTGTAACCCTCTTGAGAGTGAAATTTCCCAAAAGCATTTGTTTATTTGGTAAAACTCTGTAATGGTGTGGAAGTAATTCACATTCACGTGCGTTCAGGAGCTGTAGGTCCAGTAGGATTTACTGTAGCTGTCTTGGCCAGATGGCTTCATGAGAATAGTAGTGCAGTTGCTGGCCACTGGCCCACTGGTGCAGGCTTGTTCCATTCAGCTCATGCCACCGTCAGTCCTTCCCAGACAGCCAGTCAAACTACATCAACCATGCATTCACAGCTTGTGTAATATATCATGCGTTCCCTGTAAAGTTCAATTATGGATCAGCATGTTCTCTGCGCTAGTAATGAAATTCAGATAGATACATTGTGACATGCACTGCCATTTCTTGCTGTAAGTGGTATAAGCAGTCAGTTGCAGGGGCTGAGGAACTAAAATGTTTTCAGTACACTTTATATCAGTGTGCTGCGAGACAAGTGCTGATGAATTAATTATGTATTAAATGATTACTTATGTATTATTGAATTATTTTTCTTGTTTGCTTACAAAATAATATGATGAGGTGGGGAAGCGGCACCCAAGTACTATGACGTTTAGACCCCACATGACTCTGCTGACATGGTATTGTTCAATTAGCGATTTGTCATTGCATGTTGTGTTGAGGTTTTTATTTCAGCAGCGTACACAGACTGTTTAGGCAGTCAAGCAGCCAGGCGACCGGGGCTGATCCTGTGAGGTCTGAAATTTATCCTATTGACCCCTGCCAACCCTGCAGGCCCTTCTCTGTAAACCATCAGATGTAATAGTAATCTGTGCAGGCCAAGGAGCAGCTGGACACGCTCCGCACTCTCTGCTGTCAGTGGTCTAAAGCAGGGCTGTCTTAAGATTAGCCTGCCACTCTCAAATACATGGCAAATGCGCATTTTGTTGCATCAGCTCACTGAAGACAGCAAGTCACGTCCGCCGAGGCCAAGTGGACTTACTCCAGTCCGCATTTGAGACGAGGAACTCTCCACATCTCGTTCATACACTTGTTGCCTCTTTCCTAACTGCTGCTGTCAGTTTCAGACACCTGCTCTATATCATTTGAATGAGGTCACTGCTGCATGCTTGTGTACACAGGGTAGAGGGAGACAAAGTAGGTGATGGGGAGAGTTGAGAAAAAGACAGAGCTGTAGTTCCTTTGGGCTTGTCTTTGTTTAGTTATTGTTTGACTCATGCTGCCCATTATAGTTATTGTTTGACTCGTGCTATCCATTATTTTGTTAGGCATATGCTGCAAAAAATAAACCTGAAATCTCTCTACTACATGGGGATCTCTCAGACATAGCTGCGCCGGAACAATGTACAGCACCGTACCAGAACTGCACCGTACCAGAACAGCACTGTACCAGAACTGTCCTTTTCTATCGACTATCATTTCCTTATCGTGTACAATAAATACAATATAATGCAAACGTTTTCTAAAACACCGTAAACACGCAGAATTAGTTAAGAAGAATTAGTTAGTGTGGCAAATGATATCTATAAAATATAACGTCTGAAGCTATAGATGGGCAGTAGGGCAGAAACATAGCGTGAAAATAGATTTTCATGAAATGAGGATTAGTCATGATATTTTATTTTACTTAGGTCTTGAATAGGCAAGAAAAAAAAGAACCAGCGAATATGAGTTTTATTAAACCAGACTAGTTATACTCTATTTGTACTGAAACATGCAGTTGGTCAGTGTTCTTCCAAAATATGTTCCCAAAAAAGCACATTGATCGCTATCACCATAAATATTGTTGTGTCGCCCACCCGAGCCTCAAGCAAGTGTACCTGATATCAAGAATAATTCATTGACACCCAGTTTTTCATGTTATTGATCCCTTGAATCCTGTGACCCTGCCTTGTTTGAATTGAGCGGTTTGAGGAGTGTTCTGGCTCATTTCACAACTTCTTCTACTGTGCCTATATGCCTCTGGAGAGGAGCCAAGATAGATTGCGGCCAGAGAAACTTTTCGAGTGTTTTTCACAGACGTAAGCTGCTTTCTCTGCTCAGCTAGACCACGCGTTGGTCCCAATGACCTAGAGAAGACTAGACTGGATGACCTAGTGGTCATCCTAGCAGCCATCTGCCACATATCCTGCGGGGCTTACCATGACCACGGTCTCACGCAAACAGGAGCATGCTCAGGAATTAAACTTAGAGGAAGTTTAAGCAAGCTTTTCTTCTCGGCTCTAGTTCTTTAAAAACACTTCAGAATGGGAGTGCATCCCTGTAGTCGCTTTAGCTTTAACTTAAAGCTGTGCAGGTGTCACTCATTTACCAAAGTCTCAGGTGGCTCATTGGGTATGGAAAGTTGAGCTGTATGAAGAAATGTTTTTTCACTTTGTACATTTTACCCTGTTTGCACGAGTGCAAGGATTTTGTGCCAGTTGGAAGGGTGTCCGTAGTGTCGGTGCAAGACTCTGAATCCTCCAGAAGAGGGCCCGCTGCAGACAGACAGACAGACAGACGGCCGGGAGAGCAGGCGGGCAGTCTCAGAGCTGTTCTGGGGCAGCTCCTGTTACCAAGACGGATTTGTTAACACTGTTTGGGTCGGCCAGGCCCCAAGGCTAACGCCCGTTGAAGTGACTTAATCTGTCATTAAACTCCTGTTACACTATGATCGAGCCACAGCTCAGTGCCTCCTAAAGACTCTCCAGGAGGAAAGATGAGACGCAATCTTCCGACTCATTGGAGTGGGCCCTCATGAAAGAGGTAGACACTAATAAATCCTGCTATGGCATAGATAGGTTGGTGCACTGAACTAGAAAAGGCTGAGCAACAGAGTTTATTTAGCACTCTTTATATACACACTGATTTAGGCACGCGGCAACCAGCCATTATTCCTGGTCAGTCTTTTTAAAAAAGCCTCCCATGTATATTTTAAATCAATTTGTTGCTATGCTTTGTCGCTCACCAGTTCGAATTGATTAAACATAACTTTTGGATTCAGTAATAATAACACGCCCACACACCTGAGAATGTCAGTAACCAAATACGAAATCAAACAAATGAAAAGTCTGAAGTTCATCCATGTAGTTATTTCACTTTGTGATGTACCGGCCCTGTTATAGAAAATAACTTAATCTGAGCCACGAGCTGCAGTTCCCTGTCTGGCCCTTATCTTTGAATACTCATGGAACATTCTTGAGCAGGTTATCTAATTTGGTTGAGGACATCTAACGCTATCCATCTGTTTGTTCTGAAGAGGGTAAATGATAGGATTGATCAGATACCTACCAGCATATCTCACACATAAGCTTGAGTTTCCATCATTAGGAATGTTTTTGTGTTAGCCCTAATCAATTGGAGATTTGGCCGACGTAGACAAAGTATAATTTAATTCAACGTCAACTATTTTCATCAACTATTTATTTTGAATTGAATATTAGCCATCGACTTATAGCTCATTCAAAGAAGTGGAGAACGTATACCCCAAATTGAGCATTATAGCTCTTTTTCGGGTAATTTTTTTAAATTGTCCCCAGTTTTAGTCATGACCTACTTCCCCTACTGTCAATCATGATGCTACCATGCCCAGAAGGTGAAGACAAGTACATGCTTCCTTTTTAACTTGTTGCTAACCGAAATGTCACAGGAAAATTCGGCACACTTACAGGAGAATGCGACACTGACGGACACTGGCTTGCACTGGGGGGAGAGGGAGAGCAATTGTTCCCACCCAGAGGAAGCCAGGTCAGTTACGCTCTCTTGGACTCTCTGCCAAAGATGTCTGTGGCATTTTATAATCTCCCAGTGGTAACTTATGATTTGAATTTAAGAGTATGTTATCATTATGCGTATCATACTGTTTTGTGGAGAGGAAAAAAAAAAACACAACACAAAAACTATTCACTGAGCAACAATTCACTGAGCAGCAACTGCAGTGACACATATATATTTAATAGAAATTAAAGTGTAATTACATGTGTAGACGGCAACAATGTGTCGCCAGAACAAAGCAGTGACTCGTCATAGGTTAATGATTTGGATTATGTATTTCTCATAAGAGAAACTATTTTAATGAGCAAATGTTTCATAGCATTTGGAGGCTCTGATAATGTTCTGCAAAGTACTCCTAATGCTGGAAAACTAGTGTTGGAAAACTAAATGACTCTGGCTCATTCCTTTTGGGGGCAATGAACCAAAATACCTCCCTCTCTTACATGTATTCTGTATAACAGATGGTTCTGGTTTACTCATGGAGTAATGAAGTGCTGACATATAAAAGTAAATCGAGTATCAAATACCAAGCTAACACATGATCCTCATAATCAAACATTACTCAGAATGTTGACGATGCCGAGCGGACATGTTATTCAAATGCGCATAGTTTCATTGCATTCGAGGGGTCCATAGTCTCAGGATTACTGCTGTTGGATTTTACATCCCTGTCACTCTGACTGATGTTTTCTTAATGGTCTCCTGACAGCTGTTTTTCCTTTCTCTTTAGAAGTGATCTATCTATAGAGGATGGAAAACTAATTGAGGAGGTGTAACAGCAAGCCACCACTTTTTCCAGTCACTAGTTCAGATGCTGCCATTTCCATTGCATTCGTCCCATAAAAGATGTGTCACAAGGCTGCTAGTTTTGGCACGCTGAAAGTGATGCGTCACTGAGTAAACTGAGTAGAAGATATTGCTCGTCTTGGAGATAACACTCGTTTATCTCTATAAGCTAAGAGACTTAGCCTTATGATCTAAGACTTACAGACGTAATTTCACTTTTTGTTGAGTTAAAATTTGTGTATCTTGACATTTTTATGAATGGACACATTTAAATGTATAAGCTGTCAGAAACAAATGGTATCTTTCAGGGCACAAACACTGCGGGACAGTCTTCAGTATCTTTAGTTAGAGAACTTAATTATACTTGATGCCATTGCAGTTATATGCACTGACTGAATACAGCCTTATGTAAAGATACAGATCCGCCCTTTTCCTCTGGGGAAATGAATGTAGTGTACCTTTAAAACTCAGTCAGTTTGTACCTCAGCTTTTACCTGGATGGTAGCTTTTGTTTGACAGCAGTCAGTGATTCTTTTTTTAGTATGATGTGGCGTGCAATTATCAAAACACAGGCATGACTGAATGAGTGGCTCCTTTTTTCCAGATAAAGAAGTACTTTGAACTGGAGCCACTGGCAAGAGGGAAGAGATGGATCCTTGAGGGCAGCACGATAAACAACATGGAGGCGGTGAGGGAAAGCTTCAGTCAGCTCATCAGGCTTCTGGAAGAGAAGGAGCTGGGGCCCGGCAGGATATGATTCACCTTTACTTCAAAGATGGCGAGTAAAAAAACAATTGTCCAGCTAGACAAAATGAAAAATATCTTGATGTGTCTGTGGGGGAGTGTTGTTTGGCTGAAGGAGTTTCCAGGACTTTGTTTGTTTTTTACCTCTTCCTCAAAGGTTGTCTTATGTCACTGAAGAGGAGAAACGGATGTCAGCTCTAAACACCGGCCACATGGAGACGGAGTCATCGTAAAACTTAGGTCGAGAACAGCTTTTGGTATCACATGAACCAAAGTTTTTCAAAGATTTCTTTTTTTTTTTTCCTGAAAAATGTGCCATCTTAAAAGAAACCAAATGTTTGTTTTTTTACTTGCTGAGAAGTCATGGTGAAAATGTTATTAGAACCCTAATGTATGTGTAGTGTAAAGCAGCATGACATTGTATGGATGAATCACTGACACCCTTCCTTTTCTTTAAAGTCTTATGATCATTTTCTCAGGCTAGTCTCACAGAACCCGAGATGTTTAGAGATGAATTATACAACGTTTAAAGTTCAAAGCCATGTGATGAAGTAGACTCACTGAGCACATTTCATTGATTTGTAATGTGTATCTCTTTCTGTTACAATATGCACATGGTCTCACTGGTCTTTCATTTGGTAGATCAATAGAACATTCCAGACATATATACATGTATTGCTATAAGGTTCTCTATTCGTAGTGGGCAGTATATAGGCTTCTTGCATGACACTGTTAATTTTGTTGTTTTAAAAGGCGATACGCCCTTTTACTAGGGAACGCCTGGCCTGTTTCAAGTTTGGGCTGGAATACAAACTCTATCAATCAGTGGCCACAACAGCTGCATTTGACAAGTCCCTGTCTGCTAGTCTAATGCCTTCCAACTGTGTACGAAGACCCCTCCCAGTCTGCCACTTCGTTTCCTGGCCCGCCACTCTTCACGCCCTCACCCGATGCTTCTCGGCAGTATTAACCAAATTCCTTTCTGCAAATTTAGATTCCCGCCTCCGTACCTCTGCAATGCGTGATATTTTATGTCTCACAGGTGTCTCACAGGAACCTCTTTATAGACTCGTGTCAGACCGTTGAGGCTTGTATATCTTCACTGGAGCACAGACAAGATATAAAGCACATTCATAATTTTGCTTTTAATTGTCCTAGTCAGTTGCCTTTTTTATTATTAAAACAAAAACATTTTTGTACTGGGAATACTCCTTTGTATTATTATCATTGTACTATATTTTAGCATTATAAGATCTGATCCTTCTAGTCTAAACCTGTGTAATTCAAATGAATAAAGTCATTGTTAAAAAAAAAATGCATGAAATCTGTTTGTCAGTGATTAATTTAGAAAGATGCTGCGATTGAACTTCATGCATATTTCAGTCCCATAAACTACAGGTTTAATATTTCGACTTATTATTCAATAGAAATAAAAACAAATTATTCGGTCTAAATTAATGTGCAGTTAGGAGTGGACCATTGCAGTTTCAGAGGCTTAAAACAATCAGCCGTCATGTACATAATGTACCTACATGTTCAGTTGTTGCCACATCCCCTTTTCTCTTTCTGTTGAATCAGAATTCTGATTAAGATCTGATTAAGACGTTTCTGAGCAGAATCCTTAACTAAAATATTTCACATCTTTAAAAAATGGTTGGCATTATTCATATAACTTTAAATGGGGGGCAAATCAAATGTCCTCATGGGCCATTTTTTGGTTAGAAGCAACATGTAGTTAAATGCAGTGTTCTTGGATCCAGACCGCAGACTTTTTACAATGATTTTTCCAAGATTTGTACGTTAAAATATATACCGCACAGCAGTCGATGCCTTACTAATGAACACGTAGCTATTTCCCACTGATACGCTGCCTTCAGCACCAGCACATTGGAGCTTCATCTCAGTCTCCCACTTTTGTATCCAGACATCTTTTTGTGTCATCACCTTTCCCACCTAATCTGCATCTCGAAATCAAATTTCACGAGGCCACAATTTAGCATAGATAAGAAAGCAGGAACTGAACTGCCTGTGACAAGGCTGCTGGTCCACGCTACCTTGGTTGCATTGATTTATTTATTTTTTTTTCCTCTTTCTCTTCCTTTCAAATTGCCCGTGTTGCTTTAGTACAATGTGTGTCACGCAGGTTGCCCTGGCGACTCTTTGATCCAGTTTTCCGCCCTCCCTCCCTCGCTCCCTCTCTCCGTCTGCGGCTGACGCGCCTCTCCAGTCTGCTGCACTCTTGTCTGGCTGCTGCCTGAGAAAGACCTGTGCCCCTTCTGTCTGTCTGTCTCTCTCTCTCTCTCTCTCGCTCTCTCTCTCTCTGTCTTTCTCTCTCTCTCTCTTACTCTCTCTCTCTCTCTCTCGCTTTGCTTCCCTTTGGTCACGCCAGAGGAGCCCACCCTCAAAGCAGGGGCAGTGCATCTAACGGCCTCGACCTGCTGGAGAGAACAGATGAGGGTCCGCCTCTTCCCCGGCGAGACAGAGTGTGGCCTGCAAACAGGATCCAGAGGCCCGTATACCCCAACTCTTTGGTTTAGCCTCAGTTGTTTGAATACCTATCCCACGTTATTTAAGAAATGCAGATATGTTACAGAACCACAAATATGCCTGATGAAATGGTGAAATCTTTAAAATGGTAACTTTACAAAGAAATGAAAAAATATTCAGCACTGAATATAAATTGATATGCATTAATATTTGATCTGAGTACCATGTCAGCTAGCGTTTACAAATGAGACCACGAGTAAAACGTGGTGTGTTATATGTGAGCAACAGAGACTCCAGTGAATTAATGCCCATGAGAGATCTCTGGGCTGAAATGTAGTACGTTGTCAGTTTAACACGCCACACAGTCTGCGCTGAGGTGGCACTAGTCTAAAAAAATTAAAAAAGGTGTTATCTCTATTTGCATGAAATCTTATGGCTTGGCTCAGTCTAGACAGAGGTTATTTTTAGAAGTTAATTTGCATTCTGCAACTTTGCATTTGAATTTCTGTCTGATTAGGACCTTTCGGAAACAAGGGAAAGGCATTTTGCTTTGATGCCCACTTAAAGGCTCCGGGTCTTTTCCCAGATGTGTTTACCCAAAGGCAAGGTTACCCCCTTCCTAGCTGTGGCTATCTGAAATGGTAATGTATGACTCTTCTGGGAATCTTTTCTTGTTTACAAGAAAAACACAGGCATCTTTCTTCAGAAAATGGTGAATGTTTTGCTCTCCCTCCTTCAATCAGTGGCGTAAGCCCGGCTTTCACAACCTGTTGATAGGGCTCACCCCTGTGGAAATGCAACAGATGTTCCCTTGACATCCATCTGGTCCCTGTGATCCGCCGTGCTGTAGAGGTCCTCTCCTTTTCCTTTACTTTTACAGTTTTAGACTGACTCCCTGTCAGGGGCCTGACCCCCTACGATCCTCAGCCTTACCGAGACACTGACCCTTGATGAATATACAGTGAGGTTTCTCCAGGTTCCTGGGATTAAAATAAACAATGTAGACCTTCTCGCCTGGAGCTGATTGTGTCAGGGTATCTCAGAACAAAGGCCTACTGACAAGCCCTTGTTTGTGTTCCATTATTTGTTGTTGCCTGTGGGGGTGGGGGGTTAAAATCGTTTTCCTACGCATGCCAGGGTTCCCCAGCATGGCTACTGACCCCCTCCCCATGTAAAACAAATAACATTTGTGAGTTATCAGCTGTGGTGGGAGGCACTGATGGGGTGTCACAACACAAACTTTAAAGAGCGAGATATTAAAAAGGAATTCCACAAAATGTTTCCAAATTTCTTGAGCAAAGTCAATCAAAGAGGTGGAGTGTGAAATCGTGCATTCAGGTTGAGTGGTGGCGTTAGGGACCAGGGGTCTACAGTGAAAATATATTTACTATGCAAAACCACCGGTCGTCTGCGTTTTTATATTTATTGTAATCGTGGTGAAAGCGTTAAAACTGATCTTTGAAGACTTTCCTGCATGTGCCGCTCCTCCATGCTTAAAATATCACGATTTAGACCGAAGGCATTTCTTGCAACTGTCATAGAACAATGTCTCAGGCATCAGTGCATTCATATAACATTCTGTTGTGGAGTTTTAACAGTATAAAACTTTGGATGTCTGGTTCACACACTGCTGTAAACAATTTTGACCAGTTTGTTTCTCTTCAAATGACCATTTCACATCAAACCACTCTGAATTCCAATCACAAATCAGAATGAAATTTTGTTTTGGCTGTGGATAAACATATCTCAAATTTTAAGTACTTGACTTGATAAGTACGTGACTAGATACTACACAGGTAATCAGATAACTGTAAATTATTGATACACCTGAAATTTTTTGAAGCATCACTCTTTAGATTATATAGTAGATTATATATAGTACCAAAAGGAGTCTGTGACAAAAGGATTCTGTGTTTTGAGGAGCCATTTTTATTTCAAAACCTGTAAAATCTGTTAAGAACCAAATGCAACAGTTTCTCCATCAAAGACAAGAACCATGCATAGAGCTATTCAAAAATCAAATCGTCATGCTTCTATATAGCTGACCTTAGTGAAGAATCAATAAAAAAAAAACCTTTTATAAAAGTGGGTAACTGTGGAAAAAAAAAACATTATCAAGTGGAATTAGCTACTTCTTCCACCACATATCCTTATGTTTCCCTTGACAAACAGTGATAAACAAAAGTTAGCTCCGACTTTTGTTGAGTTATGCCTTTGCCAAAAGGTTTGGTTGCATTCTCGAGCCTGTTTGGTGGGACTGGTCACTCAAGTGTGTATTTGCTTTGCGGCTGCTTTTGTGGTTCTGTTTCTTCTCCGCTCTCCTATCCCTGACTCTCTTTTCTCTCAACATTTGACACGATGATGGAGATGTGCATCCCAGGTGGCCCGCTCATCCAAACACAAGATATCCGACTTCTTATTTCAAGCAAACATCACTCACTCTCTTTGTTTTCCAAAGGAAAATATGTGGCGGGGGTTTGTCCCAAGAGAACCGATCTAACCCATCACCTACCAAAAAGCTGCTTCCCTCCTGCTGTTCGAGAGAACTATCAGTCAAGAGGGTGTGAGGTCCGCTGAAAAAGCTTGTGCAGTTGTGGCAACTCCAGCCTTTGTATATTTCAATCCTGTGTCATGTCCAGACATTAGAGAGAGCGTGAGGCTGTCAAGAGTGAAGACACTTGTTCTATATTTTCATCTGTCTCCAAAGCTGCCATTTGCCAGTGCCAAGTTTTAATCACCACTAAAATAAACCCTCCACGTTGAAGCTGTTGTTTGAATCCTCTTGGATCCTTTTGACAAGTGTGTACTTACATGCATTTTACAGCCTCTATTTTTCCTCGCCAGCTTGAAGAACCCTGTTTATTTGTCCAGTTATAATGGCTTTATTTGAGAAATTATGGAACAAACTGTACTGTGATAGTCAGAAGTTTGGTATAGATGTATTTGAAGAATAAGCTCTGAGGTATGTACAGCACTGTGCAAGAGGAACTTACATGTATTTTTTTTTTTTACATGTAAAAAAAAAAAAATTGTGTATCTGAAAAGTAATTGTGTATTTTCTCAGAAAGGCACTAAGATAGAATAGAAATAACATAAGTGGTAATATAAGATGCAGTTATTTTCATTAATAATTTTGTTGTTTGTTTGACCATTTCCAAACCTCTCTGTGTGGCAGCCCAGTATAACTTGTGTTGATCATCCAGTGCCTGCTTTGGCTAACCACAAATCTGACAAATTTAAAAATGTTCAAAGTTTGGGTTGTTGAGGTGAAATCTATAACCAAACGTGTTTTTCTAACAAGCACAATACTATTTTAATGTAACATTGTGTTGCTACACATCAGTACTGATTATCCACACTGTAAAAATTGGCATTTAATAGCTTTAAAAAGTTCATTTGAGTTAACGTAGTAACATAACAGCAAAAATCAGGTTTACATGCTGCCACTTCAACATTTCAAGGCAGCCTGGAAGCAAACGTTTTAAAGCTATATTTATTTTTCTGAGTGTATAAACAAACAAGACTATTGTACAATGCTGTACATTGCATTTTCTTTGGTCAAAATACTGCAGCCCAGTTTTTTCATTTTTTGAACACTGTTAAGTACCAACAACCAGTTTGTCTCACTATGCTGGGTAGAAATATGACATTAGGCTGAAATTGTGCAACTACACAATATTGTCTTTTTGGCATAGAATATAAACTCAATTATGTAGTGGACAGCGCCATGGTTCTGAAATTCAGCATTGTTACAATATATGGCACAGAGTGGTTTCGAGTTTGTGTTTAGGGGGATTTTGACTGATTTCCTAACCTAAACATAGAGTCAGGCTTTCTTGTGGTTTTTTGTGTTCCTGTCACTCTTGCTAGCGCACAAGTGCTCCAGAAACATCATCGTTATAAGCAACACTGCGTACACGTGTAGTCGACTAGACCTCTTCATGGTTCTGGTAGGCCTCAAGTTTACTGTTCATCCATTAAAATAATTATGAAAAAATGAATAGTGCCTTAAATATTAGCTAAAGTTGGTTAAAAAAAATCAGTTAAATGTTTACTAATAATGGTTTCACTAACGATAATATACAAGAATGAGACTTATTCTCATTAAGGCTAGTAACTACAAGTTTTAATGCTCATTAAAGGAAACAGAGGTAGAATATATTCAGTTGAAAATACTTGATTTAAAACTGAAAAGCAGTTACAAGTGATATTGCAGAGGAACAAAAAGGCTTATACTTTAAAACAATTCCCTGAATGCTCATGATTACAGGCTTCTTCCCAAGAAATAGTTGGTGTTGAGAGGTGGTCTATAGACAGTGAAGCACAAAATGTGGGCTGTAATGTGGAACACTTAATTCATCAGCTGTTATAGTGTTGTAAATATTTGATTACCCTTCAGAAATTGTCTGTTTGAGGTCCTCTAGGGCTCCATTCCAAGATCTGTAGGTGGATTATTTCAATGAATCCAAACAGTTTACACCAGGAAGCAGCCTCACTTACGGCACAGTGTGGGGAGCCTGCTGCTCGCAAACACAAATTGAGCATGTGGCAGAAAAAAGGAACTTTTTCATCGTCACTGTCTGGTAAACACACCATCCTCCAGGACAGAAAACACCTGCACCTTTGGAAGAACTCTATGCCCTGGCAGATCAAACTAAGACGATCGAGCCTTATTTGGTCCACGACAAATTCCACGTGCCTTAATCATGTCATTTAAACCATTCAAAATAATACATACTGAGTAAAAACATTTCCACTGAACAAACGGATGTGGCCCAATCTGATCCCGTCACATTTACTGAATGGTTCTGTTTGAATTGATCCTGACGATCATTGCATTCCTAGGAATTATTCTCTTGGAAAATTGACCAAATCTTTTGTCACAAAATTTCCAGTCATATAATTTGTACAACAACCACAACAGTAACAACAACAAATAATAATAATAATAATAATAGTTATTATTATTATTATTACACTTTTGTTACAATACAGTCATTGTAAGCTAGCAATACATTTATACTAAGCACATGCACAAAACTGGTTAAAAAAATTTCTAGGCCTATTGTAGATCAGCGGTTTATTCGTTTGTCTGTCTTTGACGTTATCCTCTTGGTGTTATTCATCAACGAAGGTGATCATTTATTTTGTCAAAATGTTTTCTTCAAATCAGCATTTTTGTTTAGTGTCATTTTTCTCGTGAAAAAAGTTAATCAGTGAACATTTTTTCTCACAGCTTTTGAATCAGGTATGACTAAAAAATAAGGAGAAAATTAGGAACAAAAATCCTTACCCCATAAAACACAACACAAACCTGTGTGCAACATTCTGTTGACTTATTTGAAATGAAAAGAGTAACAAGACCGCCTTTTCTAAATTAAAAGACCAATAATAAAAACCAAACAAGTGCATTGGCTAACGCCCAAATTGTCACACACACCAAACCGTCTGCCTCATTGTGAAGTGACAATTCGGTGTGGCTGTAGCGTAACGTGACTTGTCTCGGGTACCATGTTCATCTGTTAGATGGCTATTTTTCCAACAGACTTCCTATGAACACGATTAGAAGAGAATGTTAGGCTGCGTAGGGAGTAGTGAATAGTAGTTCATAACTTCACAGCAAGTCGCAGGCCTCCTGTTTTGTGTTTCATGATGACATTGCAGTTAATTCTGAATGAAGGTGTAACATCAACTGCAGTTTCCTCCTCGGACGTCCCCTGCTCAGTTCGTGAGAAACCCTGTGGCATGGAACAGTCAGCAAATGAACAGTCAGTTCTTGAAGTTGATGTGTTAGAAGCAGGAAAAATGGGCAAGTGTAAGAATCTGAGTGTCTTTGACAAGGGCTGATGGCTAGGCGGCTGCGTCACAACCGCTCCTAAACTGCAGTACCTACCAAAAAGGTGGTCCAAAGAAGGACACCCAGGGAAGGGGTAACAGGGCCTTGCACCCCCAGGCTCACTGACGTTTAAAAGTCTAGCCTGTCTGGTAAGATCCCACAGAAGATCTGCTGTCAGCAGTGAATGCTGGCTATGATAGGAAGGTGTAAGAATGCTGAGTGCATCACAGCTTGCTGTGTGTGGGGCTACATAGGTGCAGACTGGTCAGAGTGCCCGAGCTGGTCCCTGTTCACCACTGAAAGTGTCTAAAATTGGCATGAGAGCATCAGAACTGGACAATGGAGCAATGGAATAAGGTGGCCTTGTCTGATAATCACATTTTCTTTTACATCATGTGGGTGGCCAGGTGTGTGTGCATCGATTACCTGAAGAGGAGTTGGCGCAAGGCATTCATGTGGATGTAACTTTGACATGTGCCACCTACCTAAACGTTGTTGCAACAGTATTCCCTGCTGCCAGTGGCCTCTTTCTTCAGGAGAATGTGCCCTGCCACATGAAAAATTGTTCAGGAGTGGTTTAAGGAGCATGATGAGGGGTTCAAAGTGTTGACTTGGCCTCTAATATCCTCAGGTCTCAATCCGATTGAGCATCTGTGGGATGAGCAGGACAAACCAGTCTGATCCATGGAGGCCCCACATTGCAACTTACAGGACTTAAAGGACCTGCTGCTAACGCTTAGGTCCCAGATACCGCAGAACACCTTCAGAGGTCTTTTGGAGTCAGAGCTGCTTTGGTGGTATGAGAGGGACCTCAAGTTTGTTGTAACGCCATGGATATGTGTTGATTACGATATCATTGCAAATGTATTGGGTGCTGTGACATTATGAAACCAGTGAATTTTTTAAAAAAAAGCGAACTGAATGGACTGTCCAGGCCAATGGACTGTTTAAAGACTAGTTATGTACTACACCAATCATAGGCTTGCGCTCGAGACTAGAACCGAGAACTTTCACTTTTTAAGGGTGGAAGCATAGCAATAGATTGTTCTCCTCTGATAGAAGAGTCAAGCCAGTAACTTCAAGTGAATGCACATGAATACATTCGGTGGATATGCGGGGAAAGTGCATATCCACCCTCAGTGCCTTACAGTCGTTTGCGAGCTTTCAAAATCCTTGAAGATCCTTTTCATAAAGCACGGACATATTTGTGCCTGGTTTTTGCGGTAGGTTGGGGGGGGGGGTGGGGGTGGAGAGGGGGGGG
>JBBPCX010000040.1:13529221-13542359 GCA_037974365.1 Hydrocynus forskahlii
GGTTTTTGGGGGGGGGGGGGGCGATGGGGGTTGAGAGGGGGGGGGGGTAAGCTGAAACGCGTGCAAAAAATGAATCATATAATAATTAGGGTTGGCAACGTAGGCCATCCAATCGGATAGGTTCTTTGCACTTCTGACCTACAGGGGTATCGCTTTCTGCCAGTTCCAGTTCATTGTTGTGTCAGGATTTACTGAGGCAGCCAAAGTCAGACGGCCTGGCAGACAATCACTGGGGAGAATTTAGCTACTCAGGGCAGTAATCTGTCTGGGAATCCCTCTGCTCCACAGCCATGCTCTACTGCCCAGCAAGCTCTGTCTAGCTGTAAGGTTTACTTTTAGCTTCCAGCATCCCAAATTTAGATTACATTAAGATTTCAATTTAGATTACATTACAATTTCAGCCACAAGAAATGCCAGTACTACTGTAATAACGGTCAGGGGGTTTTCCACTGTAAAAAATGGCTGAGGAATCGAATGCAGTGTTTTTGATGCCGCACTAGAAAGTAGAGACCATCTCGAAAAGTGAATAGATTATGATATAAACGTTAACTCATATCCTAGAACTTTTTTTTTTTTTGGAATGTTTTTATGATGTCATGAGGTTTAAGTTACCAATGAACATGTAATTGTACCATAAGGTCCCTCACAGCAGTGCAGTCAAATCAGATCAGTGTTAGGAACACCAATGGCATAGTTCCACAATATTACTACGTTGTGGGGGTTTTTTTATATTAAAGTGGCCTTTAATGTATGAAGTCTTTGGAACAATCTCTCAGGTTGATGTCTGTACAGAAGATGTGGATGGGCCCCGAGTTCTTCAAGCACGTCAGGCTGTTTCACATACACAAGATTAAGTAGCAAAAGTGACATCCAAGACCAATCGGGCCACCCAGGAGAACCACAACCAGCGGAAAGGCTGTCAGAGCCCCCCTTTACACCATTAATCTTCAATCCTCTCCCGTGCTGCCAACTCGCATCTCCTTCAAACGCGACAGCAAAGAGAGAGAGAGAGAGAGAGAGAGAGAGAGAGAGAGAGAGAGAGAGAGAGAGAGGGACAGAGATGGGGGGGCATTCTGTTTTTTTTTTCCTTTCACACACCCCTAGATTAACTCTTTCAAGGACAATGTGTTACCAGCTGCACTGTGTTACGACCATTTTCCTTCAGTGTGCACATACAACCAGTCAGGCATAAATGAAAATTAAAAATTGCACATGGATACACAGTGGGGAGAACATGTTTAAAAACAGTTTTTTTTTAAATAAACAAACAATTATTTTCATTTTGAAAAATAATTATAGCAAAGAAAAATAATAATGAAGAAAGAAAAGTGAAAAAAGGAAGGAACATTTGTCTCGTTCAAATTTAAAGAAATTTGTGACAAATTTCGTCTCATCCCTGCCTCTGAAGTGTGAGCCCAGACAGCTCTCAGTGGATTTTGTTTACTGATCAGAAGGTTTTGAAAATCGTGTAAATATTTCAAAGATTCTACTTCACACATTTTTTGCTGATGACATTATTTGTTAAAGAAAAATTGCATTAATTTGAACTGAATGCAAAATAGAAGCTTTTTTTTTTTTTTTTTTTTACAAGCGATCATTTTAGCCTCACTGTAAAACAGTTATCTTAAAGTTTCAAACTGTTTCAATATTTAGTTGGTAATATAATATAAAATTCATTTGAATGCCTTTTTGTCGGTGAACATCTGCTCTTTAGACAAATTTGACCTTTTTTTTAAATAATCAATTAACATGGCAGCCTAACATAGTGGTAGAAATCTAAATGTAAACTTTTGCACAGCAATATCTTCTCCCTACAAGTTTGAAAGAAAATTGTTCTCACCAATTTTAATAGTTTTAGTTGTGTTAAAGATGACAGTAATTGCACTCTCATAACCAGCTTTTTAAAAAGACTTGTATATATGAACACCTGTATTGTATTTGTAGAGCAAAGCCTGATCTCTCCAAAATGAAAAGAGGAGAAAAGTTTTGGTGCAACTTACTGGAACAGAATTTTATTCTGTGTGTTTTTACACCTTTCAATTGGACCTTTTGCCATGAACAGCTACCATTTTCAAATCCTTTACTCACAGATAGATAGTTAGATAGATAGATAGATAGACAGATAGATAGATAGATAGATAATTAACATTCATGAACTAGTATTGAACATCAATGAACTGGTAATTAACTAATGGTATTTTAAATCTGAAGCTTTGCACAAAAAAAATGTGTTTCACTTTATGTAATTTACAATTGTACTGGAAATCAACAATAAATGCCCATTTACACCCAAGAGAATGAGGGACTAGTCCATTACACCCTCACTTCCTCTGTGAGTAAGTGTAGATGAATGGGTCTCATTAAAACTAAATTGAGATTCCGCCAACTGAAGTGTGGGGAAGGCCCTTAGACCCTTCAGCTCTTTCACTGATCAATAGAAACTTTGATCTCATCCTCCAGACACATACAACCTTATCCCTATGAATGGTAAAATGGGAAGAGAAGAATCCGGGGGACTGATAAATAGCGGAAAATGAGTGTGTTATGCCATGGCATGCCTTAAGTCCCAAGAGGGGGCTTTCTTACTTCACTCCAGCTCTGAGAACAGAGAAGGAAACCCACCATCTAAGAGTGAGCCCTTTGAAGAGACCTGAACTCAAATTAAGCAGCATGCCATGGATGCTTTCTTCTGTTTTTTTCTTTTGCAAGAACCCCTTTTTCCTGTTTTAGGGGTAAGGGGAGCCATATATTTGTCAAGCTAAGGCGCCATGCCAACAATGGCAATTTGACACATCATGGACCACAATAAACTGAACAACATGGGGGGCTCTGTGGATAAGAAGCCCACTTATTAACATTCTGCAAATACTAGGGTGAGTTTTACAAAACTCTCTTGAAGACTGGTCTTATGCAAACTTTTGGACAAGTTTGGAATTACAGAAACTAGTTAAACACCATACACCACACACCTAGAATCTATCCGTGGTTTATAATATGTGTTTTTGTCATTGTTTGTTTATGTATGCACAAAAAAAAAATAAATCTCATATTTCCGATTATGAGCAATAAAATGTGTTTAATTTTGAAGCTCATCTTGTTTATTGGCTTGAAAAGTTTCCATCTAATGACACCAAATCCTTTGATGTGGTCAACACTGGCACAATATTTTGCCACCATGAAAATCTGATCAACTCATGAAGCAGTTTGTTAGTTAATATCTACGTAAATGAAAGGGTAGAACTGTTGAAATAATCTAGAACATGAGTGTCCGCACTCAGGGGATTTGGACATGTTGGGAAAATCATGTATATAATGTGAAGAAGTGTGTTCTCAATAGAGGATGTGTGCGGTCAACAAAAACATGTAATTTGTCTCTGGGAACACCCCAAGTTTTGCATAACTTGCATATACACAGCCAGCTCCACAGTTATTGGCCTTTGATGGCTGAAAGGTTATGAAAAATGAGGTTTGTGGTTAGACTCTTCCCTTTTATATTTCACGTTTTTAATTCAGTCTGGGGTATAAATATGAAGTGGTATAGAGGCCAGGCTCCCTCAACATGGGGAAGATCAGAGAGTACACTAAATTAGATCATAGATGTTGACCTTCTTAAGTGAGGAATAATTCAAAAGTAACTAAATGACTAAAGATGCATTTTTTTTTTGCTGTCATGCTCAGTGAGGACAGATCATTGAAGAAGCAAACATTTCTCCAATGGGCAATTTTTGCAAAAGATTCAACAAATGATACCGTTTCCAAAAACATTGAACTTCTGGAATTTTTTAATGAAAATTTTTCAAATTTGTCTGCTTCTGCCAAAAAAACTCTAACAGCTCTTACAGCATGTGTTTAGATACTCGGTCCATCAAATATCTGGACTCTTGCAGGACCATTATTTGGGTATTATTTGGGTGGTGAATCATTCTTAGCCCAGCAGTGACATTGACATGGTGCTGACAATATAGTGTGTTACTTTAGTGCAAGTGTATCTAACCAGTTGGTGGATGTAAAGTTATTGATGATGGTTCACTGTTTGTGTTGGTCATTCTATAGTCCTTTATCAGTGGTCGGTTTCTGGCTTCAGGACACTGTTGGCTGGATATTTTTAGTTGGTGGATTCAGCTCAGCAGTGAAACTGAGGTGTTTAAAAACTCCAGCACTACTGGCATCATTCCTGAATGTTTCAGAAATCTCAAGCCCCACCTCCCAATCACTCCTTGACAACACTTGCCAAGCAGCAAATATATTGTGACACCTGACTGTTACACCAACAGGGACTTTTATGACATTGCATTCAAATGCATATAATCTAATATGGAGTTGGTCCCACTTTTACAGCTATAACAGCTTCCGCTCTCCTTAAATGGCTTCCCAAAAGAGTTTGAAGTGTTTCTGTGGGAATTTGTGCCCAATTATCCTGTAGAGCATTTATGAGGCCAGACACTGATGTTGGACACGAAGGCCTGGCTTGCAATCTCAGTTCCAGTTTGTCCCAAAGGTGTTTGAGTTCAGGGCTCAGTCAGGTTCTTCCACACCGAACCATGTCTTTATGCACTTTGGTTTGTGCACTTTGTCCAAAATGTCTTGGTATGCTGAAGTATTAAGATTGACCTTCACTGGAAGTAAGGGACCGCCTGTATTCAATAATGTGTCCCAATACATTTGTCCATATAGTGTACTGTCAATGGGACAGGAAGCAACAATGAACACAAGCATGCGGTCAATGGTAGATACACAGTCGACAAATTCTCATGTTTATTTCTATAGTAAACAAATAATAAACAAACATAGTGGTGAAAAGGGATAAGAGCTTTGGATATGAATGCGTCCCGTTAGACTCTGATCAAACCCTCAGACGCTGCGGATCGCACTGTTTGGACCTCTCTGCGCACCGTACTGTGTCTGTTCCACCAACATGGCGTCCTCAATGTCACTCTGGGGTTTGAGTCGAGTTTCTTTTCGAAATTTCATCACAAAATCAGCCTTGACTCCGGCAAGGTAACAGCACACGCTTTGCTTCGCCGAACATGTTTTAATATTATTGTTTCTGGTCAGTACACTGGGCTGTTGAGCTGGTAGACACTTTCTCCGGTGTTGTTGACCGTTAGGGATGAGATGAGCTAACAGCTAATACAGGCAACAGAACCAACAGAACCGAACTTTACCGACAGCTCACTCACCTGAAGGAGCTGCTCTTCAGTGTGTGTCAGCTTTTATTTAATGGGATTTCTTTCCCTCGCCTTTTCAAGCCGTTTGAATACAGAATTTCCTTGCTCTGTACATTGTTAGCATTCTTAGCAAGCTGCACCCACTTCAACAAAGAAATAGGTAAACTAAAGTAATAATAGTGCACAAACGCTGCACTTCTTTAGTTTTAAAGGCTGCGGGTGTAGCTGCTGTGTTAGGTAATGAGATCTAGATGATACAGCTCTCCCAAAATTATGTTACAGAGGATCAACCCAGCATAAGCCTCGGTACTGTCCAAGGACAACCCATAAACACACAAAACGAAATAAGATAAGAAAGAACTTTACTTTTCCCGAGGGAAATTCTTTTGTCATTAGCATGCTCAGTGCAACAGAAGAATAAAATAAGACAATAAAAAATAAGACAAACAATAGTGCCACACAATTACAGAACATTATTGTAACAAAATAAACTAACACTGGCATTGCTGTATGTAAGGATTTAGTGAGCAGATCAGTAGTGCAAATGGCTATGTTAATGGAATAAGAATAAAAATAAATGCAATAAAATAGCAGGTGATGAGGGGATGAGATTAACATTCCTGTAACATTCAGACAATTTTCAGATGAAACAGTTGTTATATTACACAAATCCGAGTCTGAACAGAATGGCTTAAAAACGTACAGAGCGGGGAGGAGGTATAGAGTCTTGCCACAGGTAGAGAGGCTTTCATGTGGTGTTCAGTTCTGCATTTTGAGATATGTGAGTCTTTTGCTGTGTGTGCTTTGATGGAGGTGTGCATGGGGTGGGAGGTCGTCAGAAATTAAAGAACGAGTAATATAATATCATTACAGTAGCTGGGCTTTCTCAATGAGTCTGCTGTAGAGTGAGTAGCCAAGTTTGATAGTTACACTAGTCTGACCTTCACCCTGAATGACCTCAACCAGCTGGTCAATATTATTGAACCAAACAATACAGCAAAATTAACAACTTGTAGGATAGTCAGTATCAGAATACTTCTATTGATCCCAGAGGAAACTGGTTTTGCTATGACTGCCCAGGGACAAAAGCAATATAAAATATAAGGTCTATATAAATCCAATAACAATCTGTAGAATAACATCAATATGAAAATACACTGTGCTGAATACACAAATGCTGGGTGTAAATACTATAGATAAATAGATCTAGATGTAGATAAACTTACAGTTAAGTGAGAACTAATGACACACGGGGTGGTTTATTACACGTAATACAGAGAAGTTGTGTATGAGTATTGTTGACATAAGTAGTGATATTCACATGGTAAGACTATTGCATACAATAAGATATTGGACAAAATGATGGGGAGGAGGTGGGAGACATTGAATCAGAGTGGATCTTGTTTTGTTTCTCCATTGTGGAGGTGGCCGTACAGAGCTGTAGCTGCAAGGTGGTTGGTGCTTGCGTGGCAGTTACCCTTGAACCCAATGGTGGACACTGGAGGTGAGGGAAGCACAGGGAAGAAGAAGAAGAAGGCCTACTGGACATGGCTAGCTTGTGGGTCCCTGGAGGCAGCCGTGGCTCTGGTGCCCGCTAAAGCAAAAACTCGAGTGAGGGAGGAGTTCAGGAAGGCCATGGAAAGTGGCTTTTGGTTGGGCTTGAAAACCGTGGCATACTGACTGGTGACATCAGTGGTGTAAGAAATATTTCAAGGATCTCCTCAATCCTGCCTCCACAATGTCCAAGGAGGGCACAGAGCTTGAGGAAGCTGGGGTGGACTTGCCCATCATGGGGCCTGAGGCGGTTAAACAGCTTTTTGGTGGCTGGGCTATGGGGTGTGTGTGATTCGCCCTGAGTGCCTGAGGGCTCTATACCTGAAGGTCCCAGATGGAGCCTGATTCACATTGCCGGCAGTTAGTCAGACATGTTCCCAGTGCATGTGGGTCTCCGCCAGGGCTGCCTTTTGTCATGATATTTATGCCTGTTCATGATATTTATGGATGGGATGTCTAGGCACAACCAAAGGGCGGAAAGCGTCTGGTTTAATGGCCTCAGGATTGCGTCGCTGCTTTGTGTGGATGATGCCGTCCTATTGGCTTCATCAATTGACCGTCTCCAGCAGGTAATAATGCACATAGTGATCCATGTAATGATAGTGATTTAAACCTAGAAAGAAATTGCACAACAAATTAGCAACAGATTATTGCATGGATGTGTGACAGTGGGAGGAGTTGTAGTGTCTCCATTTTCTGGTTATTAGAGCATTTAACCATATAAAACTCCAATATCCGAAACCAAAGTTGCACTCGATAATGTAATACTTCAAGATATGATGATAAACTTTCCCCAGGTCGTGTTATTACGTATGGATGGGTAGCATTGGGATTAGGATTGATGCTGATATTCGCACTGATGTTGTTTATGCTAGCTGATGCTAGTGCTTATCAGTACCCTTATTGATACTACTCTTCGTGATTTGGTGCAAAAAATGATATCGTATGAAACACTATTAATTTTATTACTTTTTTGAGATACAAGCTAATTTGTTTCCAGAGTTTCTGCTATATTTAATGAGCAATTGCTACTCATTGCTACTCATTTAAATGCATCATCTGGTGGTAATGTGCATAGTGTCCGTCCTGTCCCTCCCACTGATCCAGTCTCACATCAACTATTTGAAAAGCTTTGTTAGAGCTATGTTAGAATGCATCAATGCTGCAGAAATACTGAGAGCAGCACTGTTTGCCCAGGAGCTTATCCTTATTTCTGTATTGAACCCTCAGGAATCAATGGCAATTTAGTACTGGTTCTTGATACCTGTCCCTGTTAGTACATTCATGTTATGTGTTGGGTTGCATTCCTCTCACAAGTTCTTTATAGAACTCTTTCAAAGATCACTTCACATGCAGGCTATGAATTTAGACAATTAATAATAAATGAATTAATACTGTATGTTAGAGTCATAGATGTGGACCTCTCTGGTTTTTCTTTCTGCTTAGTGAGGTCTTTGGTATCAGTGATGTGAAAAATATTGACTTTAGCAGAAGAAATCTAGATAAAAATATAAAGCATTTATTACTCTAGTAAGCACTAGAAGGGTGGCAGTGGGAACAATATTATTTTTATTGTTATAACGGCTTTACTTCACAGATATTTATGGAGAATTATTTCTTTTTGTTTTCCTTTTACTATTAGAGGAATGTAGAGGAATGGCTGTAGAGGGATCAGCCATAACAATCCATGATTGGTGCATCTCTACTGGTAATATTGTATGAAATGGTAACAATTGGAGTGTAATGATACAATCAAGTCCCACTTTGGTTCAACATGTGATTCAGGCCTCATAGGTGGATACACTTATTGTATATTCAACTGAGAAAGACTGAAAACAATTCAGTTTTCTTACAATATTTAGAATGAAATTTTAATGACGAAGAATGATGGACGTTCAGTTCTTGTGCAATTTACTAATAAAACTAGTGCTTGTAATGGGGAGCATGGTTTATGTATGACATGAATTTGCTGGACTGCGTTGTTTACCCTGACACTGGTTTAACACTAAACTGTGCAGTTACATAAAATATTATAATTAATTGAACACTTATTCTCCATTGTACATCACATTTCTGCACTGAGAGATCACAAGATTTCTATGCATTTCTATGCAACAGGAGGATTAGGAGGAAAAAGAAGAAATGGTTGGTAAAGATAAATCAAAAAGGTTAGCTTGTTACTATGTAGTGTTTTCAGTGAAAATGTGTTCTGTTTCCAAAGAAGCTATACACATAACATAAAAGCTTTTATTGAAATAATGTATTATAACATATATTTTGACACCCCCCGCCCTAACCATTTAGTTCAGCTATGAACCAAAGCACAATTCCACAGCCAGCCACGAGCTCTCTGTTGCCAGTGGAGATGCGAGAAAGGTCAGTGAGTGTTTCCCTGGCTGTTCCTGATCTCCTGTTTGTGACAAACTGGCAATTGTACAATTTGCACAGAGTTCTTGCGTAGCTCTTGCCCTGAACGGTCTCGCGGTAACTGTGGGTCGGTGGGCCAACATAAAGTGCTGTCTGTTGCTAACTCGCTGATGGGAACATGCCAGGAAATCAGCAGACAGAACTAATGGATCTGCGTGCTCTTCTCTCGCTTCCTTTGATGCACCCCATTCTCTAAGACAATGCCTTGTGGTGGCTTTTGTTTACTTAAATGATATTTTTCCTTTTTGCAAGCCAGTCTCACCCCCCTCCTCCAAACTTCCTGTCTTGCAGGTCACTTAGCACGTCAGGATGTCTGGCACAGAAACAGGAGAAAGGGTCCCAGCTCATCACCGTGGATGAGAAGCTGGTAAGAGCGCAATGATTGTGCTTTGTTCACTGCCACTGATTTGTCTGATGAAAATGTTAATTTAGTTCAACTTGTCGTGTATGATCTGGCATAATATGTATTGGATGCAGTTTTCATTCAGAATATATAAAGGCTCATACCCTCGCTTATTTGTGGTTCAGCAGTTTAGTCTCCCGTGGATTTTTTCTGAGAAACTAACTATTAATTGTTAGCGGAACTGCAGATATCCTCCGCATTTTATTTTGCTTGTGTGACGTCCGGGCCTCGTCTGCCATGCCCCCTCGTCCTCGTGCTGGGTTGTTTGTGTTTAGGCGCAGCTGTTAGCAAGGCAATCAGATTCACCTGAACGGAACTGGCTTGCTAAACGACACGGCAAAACATAAACAACCAGCCCAAGGACGAGGGGGCGTGGAGGAGGCCCGGACGTCTCAGCTTTTTTCATGGCAATTTTTCAAGCATTTTAGTGCTAAATTTTTAAGAAAAATATTATTTACTAATTTTGTAACAAATATTAATATAAATTCAGCTACATTTCCATATAAAATATAACTATACATTTTTTGGTACTGTCCAGAGAACACAAAGAAAGCGTGTCTTGGGATGGTGAAATACTGCTGTACTCAGAGATGGGAGGTTTTGAAGTAGCCAATCCGTGAACATTACTTATTTCTCCTTGCTGCTGATTGGCTGCTGCCCTGTGACACATATTTGGCAGCTGCAGTACAGGATTTCCCCCGTGGAGCGTCTAGAGTGTTCTCGTGTTTTTTGTTTTGGTCTTCTTAAAGCTTTTCTACTTTTATTACTGGAAATTAAAAGAATGAATTACTGTATTTACCTGCTTATAGTAAAGAAAACAACAGCACATACCAAAGAAAACGTGCTTGCATGAATTACAGCACAGTCATATATAGGGTTAACATCGGTATTTTACATTCTAGCACTGCGGGAGACAGCAGTTCAGTGTACACTGTACAGTATATGGGTTTACCTTCACATTTTTTAAGGGTAATGTGTTAAGCTAAGTTTAAAATGAAAAAATGTTTTGGGAGCATAGTTGTGGGCATATTTAGGGTTAACACTATTAATACACCAGTTCCAACAACTCAAATGAGTTTTTAGCAAATGTCTTGTACTGAGCTGTGATTAAACGAATAAAACCACACTATTTTTTTGTCAGCCTGTGGGTCAGCGAGTATAGAGTTTATAAATGAATGTTGCTGTTATCAGCTACATTCTAGATGTTCTACTGCTGGAACAATATTCTGTGGGCAGCTAAATCCTTTTTTTGGTAAATGTTTTATGTTCACATAAAACTCAATATATTCAAAGCATGGTGGCGGGAGGGTAAAAGTGTGGTGTTGTTTTCCGTCTCACGACCTGGTCAGCTGACACATGAAATTTCCCTGATTCTTTATCGATTTGTTTTCTGTGGGTTAAGAAATAAAAGTTTACACAGGTTTTCAGCCTCAGCGCAGCTGTTTTATTGTCTTTGTCTAAACACAATATAGAATATCTGCCTAATAACATTTAAACATGTTAAATGACAAGTTAATTTGCAAAAACATTTCCACACAATCTCAATTTTATAAAGTAAAGAAAAAAATTGTGCATTCCAGGTAATATTAGTAAATCTGCATATTGGGTTGTTTTGGTTAAATTTGATTTTTTTCTATTTATTTTAGTGACCTCATTGGTAGACTTGGTGCACATTTTTTCGGAGTTGTGTTTACAGGCAGTGGAGGAAACTTGTCCCTGACTGTAATAACACATTTTTTGATACATTATGTAATTTTCAGCTTTCTTGTTTTTTGTTTTTTTTACACCCTGAAGGAGCATGGGCTCTTCAGTTTTGTCAAATTGTTCATCTTTAAAGATATTTAAGAAATTCCAGAAATTCCCTTTCAGTCCACATTGTTAGACATACTCTATCAATAAACAATAATGCCTTTTGTGACTAAAAATATTTAGGGTTCAAAATGTGCTTTATGTTAAAAGTAACTCACAGTCAGTTTTTAAATCAGGTTTATGAATTTTTGTAAATGAAGTCCTCCAACTATGAAACTGACTGATGCAGTAAAGAGTTGGTGGACTGAGTTGAGCAGCTGACTGTAGACTGTAGAAGCTATTCATAGCAATAGTCTGTCTGTCATCGTCAAAACTGGATGAAATGAGAAACTATTTTTACAGTGTTTGTTTTCATTTTGTTTGTTTTCTTAGTCAAAGAAGAAATCTGCTAAGCCTGGCTGCGTGGCTCTAATGTTATTATAGTGTATTTACCTTCAGGGATGCTTGGTTGGGAAACAGTGGCACTCGTGCATAGAGTGTTAAATACGTGGCATTCTTGGAATTTAAACCCATGCTGTGATGACAGATCTTTCAGTATATTGTTGGGGTTTCCGTCCTTACTTGAAATTTTAGTTTTACAGACATTGTGAGTAGCACTGTTGTCATATTTATTTGTGAAATGAAGCAACACTTTAGACCGCTCTTCTTAGTATTAACTCCTTGTTTTTCCAGCAGTGTAGTCACAGACTGCCAGAAAATCATTGATAACAGGAATTGAGCCATACGATTCTGATGGATTGGATGATGTTCTCCCTGGTTGGAAGTAGAAAGTTGGAGGTTCTGTCTGTGATCTAATCACTGATTACCTGTGCACATCCCTGAATTCCAAATGGCTTACAAACCTGTCTGATATTACAGGGAGTGTTTTGTGGATAGTGTGATGACTGCAATTTGGTTGTAGTGCAAATGATGTTTTGAGAAAACAGCCTTGAGTGTTTCATGACTTTTATTCAATACAGCACAAACTCTGTGTGAAATGTTTTCATGTTGGCAGTTGCTCGAATTAAAAAAATGTACTTTTTTTGGGTTAATGTTGTTTAAACATTAGGGACGTTTCTCAATATGCATTCTTTGCTGTACTTGGGTTCTCATGGGCTTGTCGCAGTCCAAGTAAGGTTCCAAGTCAAAGTTCTAGCCAAGTACAGATCAGATACCCAGAAATGTTCTTGATTCGCGTGCACTTGGGAAGTCACATTTTCCAGAATGCATTTCACGAAAAATAGCTGCAGTGGCAGCAGAGGAACAACCACATGGTTGTAACTTTTGAGTGACCCCTTCCAAAAACATGCTTGTTTTGTTAACGTTTCATTCGACTTTTTGGTGCTTCTCACTCAGCAAGCAGTTTGGTGCATCATGTGAAGACTGAGCTATGATATGAACATGAATACAGGAATGAGAAAGTTCCTTAAAATACGTGTTGAGCTGCGTGAACTGCCATTGCTGCAAGGCTCCCTCTTTGCATTGTGGATAGAGCTATAAAGCTGTTGGGCTGTCAGGTGTAGCTTAGCATTTTAATATTTGTCAGATTGACCTGATTGTTTCTCTATTCTGTAAAGCATTTCACAGTCCATCTTTTATGCCTAATTTTCTGGCTACCTTTGGTTTGTTTAGCTGCTCTGTCATAGCTGTGGAACGGCAACAAAGGAGCTAAAAGGAATAGGGTGAGTAGGGGACAGGGTCCACCAGTACCAAGACTTCACAATACAGTCTAAATAAAGAGCTATATACACACACACACACACACACATACATATACATATACATATCTATATACATA
>JBBPCX010000040.1:13542459-13559547 GCA_037974365.1 Hydrocynus forskahlii
TTATTTTATGTTTTCAAGTGGAGTAAAACCTGCAGTAGAGCCAAATTAATTTTATTTTCAGTATCATTTCAGTTATTTAAGTGATTTCAGTCATTCCCCAAAAAGATTTGGTGGTCGAAATTTAGGTCCATCTGTGGTCATGTTTTCTCAGTACCTCTTTATGGGTGACATCCTGCTGTTTTTATTATTATTTGTCAGTAGTGTACAGTTGCTCTTCTCTGTGTTTTATGTTTTCGCCACACTTCTCAAACTATCATTGTCCATAGTTGCTTGAATTTGTGACTGTACACAAATATACAATTAACACTATACACCGGTCCTTTAACATTTTAAGATGATAATTCTGAATGCCTTTGGCTTGTGTCTGAACCCCTGGATCTCTAAAACGTTGCCTTTGGCTATTGTACAAACTAACTGAACGTTCTTTAAAATAAAAGAGTGCAACAAAATACCTTAAATTGTAAAGACAGTGTCATTTCTATGTATCTTTTCTTTGGTGGATTTTTTTTGTTGAGATTATTTTGGTCTAACTACAAGAAATACTTCAAACTGGGCATTCAAATGGTTGTTTGGGTGGGTTCAGATTTTGTCCCCGATTGTGTCTCAGCTCGCCGACAAGCCCTGCTTAGTTCAGTAAAGGCTCTCACTTCAATTTTGGGGCCGCTCCAGTGTAAAGCTGATCAAGGGCCCCCCCAAAAAGAATTGAATGAAAGGAAAAACCAAGACTAGACAGACAGTAGCAGCTTCGTCTGGTAGGCTTTCTTTTTAGTGTGGGCCACAGAGCTTTCATTCCCGTTGCTGAGGAGGAGCTTTGCTTGTTCAGTGAATAATTTGGTGCCCGTGAGAGAGTTACAGTGTCCATCCAGAGTTACCTCTTGGTTTTAATAGTGGAACAAGTTGTCCCGGTTGGTTTGCTGTAACATGACATTAAAAAAACTTTAAAAAATTGTTTATCATACATTTTATCAGACATTTAATCATACATTTTCTTTGCCAAACTAAGGAAATAAACAAAAGAAAGGTCTTGAGAATAATACCCAACCCCATTTTACATTTTATTCCCACTCAAAGTTATCGGGAGTTTAAACCAACTCTAAAGCAAAGGATTATCAATTGATGAGTTTGGCAAGAGTTGGAAAAGGAATACCGAACTAAGAAAGCTTGATGAACATGACGCTGACTGATTTGTGAACACATTTACTGTGGAAATGGCAGTTTTATGTTAACTTACTTAATGTGGAACAATCCAGTTAAAAGACAGCAAGAGTGATATACATGATTGTCCATGTTACACCTTTAATTCAGCAATTAGTACAAAGTAAAATAACAGTTGTCCCTAGAACATGTGGTTATGGTTAAGATAAGATAAGATAACCCTTTATTAGTCCCACAAGTGGGAAATTTGCAGTGCTTGCAGTTACGCTAATTTGTTAATAACAGTACCTTTGTAAGTGAGACAGGTCTGTATACTAAACCCTCGCATGGTCAAGAGTGGGGAATGTTTTGTCTTTCCTTTTCCAGTGAATTCACTCAGATGGGAGAAAAACATTCCTGTTTCTTTGGTCTGACAAGTTGCATCCGATCTGTTCCTTATTTTTTAAACATGTTTAACATGTGACAGCCTAGCCATTAATGAGCAGTTGCGGCAAACCAAGCACTCCCAACAGTTTACTTAAGATTATAAACTGACTGAATCATGAGTGTGTGTAAAAATAACAGTGACCTTGGAAAAATACTGAAAGTTTTGTGCCATAAATACTGAAAAGATGTGGTTAAATTCGCCCGTTAAAATGTTTTGCTATTTTGTTCAGGAATACTCCATAATAATGTTGTGTACAAGCAGTAATAAGGTTCATAGCTGTTATAACTCTGCTCTTTACCTTTGTCCGTGGCTTCCTTGTTTTCTAGGAACAGGTTTTAGCCGTGATTAGATTCAGCGGGATATAAACCACAGTGACTTACTGCGCCTTTGTTATATATCTTAATAGCAACTCGCTTAAATTTTAATCACATTTCTTCTATTTGTTTTGAAAAATGAAGCCAGGAGCTTTTCTGTTCAATTTCAACGCCCGTACTTGGCCAAGATATGAAACTGGAATTTCAAGTCGGAACAAAAAGTCCCAAAGTAAATGCCATGTGCTCATGTGAAAGTACTTTCATATGTACCCCATTGTGAGAAGTCAAATGTGTGGCATATCAAATGATGGCAATTAAAGACGTGCGTGATTGTGGCTGAGTGCTGGCACTCTCTCCCTCTGGTGCCTGCCCTGGCTTGCTTTTGTTAGTAATTACTGTTTGATTAAGCCTGCTGAGCTGCGAGAAAGCCTGCATGGCTGGCCACTGATACACAGCTTTACACGGAATGCCTGAGCCCATGGAGAGATCACTTAAAAGGATGGACTCAGATCTGTGCTTTCCCACTAAAAGTTTGCCCTCCCTCTTCCATTTGGTATGTGAGAAACTGAAACCTCTGAGAACGTTTAGATATTTCTGTATTAAAAACCCTAACCTGTATTCCAAATAGTGTTTTTTCCCTTTTCCAAAGTCTGTACAGCATCTTTGGGTGTCTACATCCTGGAGTGACGCATACTGTCACACAAGTTGTGCCACATGAGATATATATGTTTGTTTAATTACTGTTGCAGTATTGGTTGTTTGTAATACTATCATAGACCTTCCTTGGTCATAATCCAACAAAAAATAAAAACCAGAAATCTATCATAGACTAACATAGCAAGTCCATTTTGTTCACATATGGCTGGTCCAAAAGAACCGCTTAAATGATTTATGAGCAAATTGTTTCTAACGTTGTATGCCAGTAAATTCAAAAAGACATACAAAGTAATGGTTTTAACTAATTACTTGTATTATTACTCATACATGACCTGCTTAATCTTCTTCATATCGGGATGTGAAAAAAAGGAGAGTTTAACCGATTTCCTTTTGATATTTACTAAAAACAGCACTGCAGCAACACATTTTGACGCCATTGTCACATTTTATTTTCCTTTGCATGCGGGCAGACAGGAGCCAGGCAGCAACTTTGTACTACTGATACTATAGAAAGCTACTTGTGACCTTAGACTGCAAAGTATTAAACTCCATCTGATCTCTGTTCATCTCTCTGTTCATTCCAGCATCATTAAAGACAATGCAAATGTATTTTCACTCGTCAGTCTTTACATTTAAACTACTCGTATTTAACGTTTTAAGGGTAGGCGACATGGAAGTAGCAAATGGTATTAACAAACAAAATATAACATTTTTAAAATGGACCGCATGCACCGTCCAAACAAAATCAACTTTTTAAAAAGGCCTATGTAATCCTCTGAGTACATTGTTTTCTTTTCCTATTTTAAATATAGTGATTGCAAAAGTATTTAAGAAGGAACAAACATTACACAGCGCATATTTGGTCCATTCTGTTACTGCACTGTTATACACTGGCTATTGTTGGTTTCAGGTTTCTGTAATTGGTCTAAATATATCTTGTATATGGTTATACGCAGTTGTTTAGAGTTCAGTGTTCTGATGATTTCTGTGATACTCAGATAAACATAATATGACAATTTATCACAAATCAAAAGAATACTTTTGCGGACTGTGTCTAACCTGTGGTAAAGGCCGAAATCTTGTTGGAGTTTTGTGACTCTGAGGTGTTTGAATGAATTTATGATAAAACAGCAGGGACTTTTACACCAAGGTTCTGCACGAAAAGATCTTCGTTTACACCTGAAGCCCCTTTTTATAGAGCATGCATGTAGTCAAAAAGCAAGCCTTTCTTATTGAGTCAGAATGGGAAGCGAAGGTGTTGGGACAGTAAAAGTGGAGCCAAGAAACTGTTTAGTGGAGTGCAGACAGTGGAATAGGTTTGTGCCAGCTGTCTGATTGGCATGCAGTGATTGTCCAGTCTGTCTCATTAACTACACAATTCCCTTTTGGTGGCAAACAGTCTGTTTGTGCCAGTCCCTCAGACAAAGTGTATTTATTAATTAATTCACTGTAGTTTTGAATGGTGCCTTGCACTAATTTGGCACGCTGCCCTTCTTGAATGGAATTGCACATTTCAGCAGTTTAGCTTACATGTTTTCTACCAGTTATAATCGGAGCAATTTTGGATTTGGTTAGATTTTCCATCGGTGGAAAAAGGACAAAATGCTCTTGCATCAGCAAAGGATTATTTTTACAATGTAGAAGAAGCACATAAAAAAAAAATATACCAAATTGCTAATCCACATCATTACATAATGATTGTACAAAAGAAATGTAGAAGAAGCAAAGTACTGCTGGTTTGAGTTCCAGCTGTGCCATGTACCATTTGTGGCCCATTTAAATTTTTGTTTTGTTTTGTTTTTTTTCATGGGTTGCAGGATAAAAAAAAAAAAAAGAGAAGGAAGACCGTATCTTAAGCAGTGATACGGCTGGTTGAGCACTCGAGTACTACCTAACTAGCTGAGTGTATTTTACAAAATAGAATTTTATGTTTACTGATGTTTCCAGTGCACCAGAAAAACAGCTGTGCCCAACTTGGGAAACAAAGCTGAATGTAAAGTATAACAATTGGTAAAAAAGGACAATAGTATAATAGGTATTATGAAGTCAGCTTCCAGTGATCTCCTGGTTACTGTGCAGTTGTAATTTAATAATATGACCACAGATGGTGGCTGTTGTTTTATAAGGATCATTACAGTTCTAAATCTCTAGTTTTTATAAAGTGTGCAGTGGGTGACTCTTCTAGAAGTTCTAATGATATCTGTGAACAGGGCTGGGTGATATAACAATTATTTTTATTGTGAAAAATTACATAACAGCATAGATTGCTCTTCTGAGTTTGCCTGTTTCTTTATAAAGGGAGTATAACTACATTTTACATGGACTGCAAAATGTGAAATGCTGCATTAAAATAATCAAACAGTTTCTCGTAATATTTTTTTTTTAAATGTCTTGTTAATTTTGTTTTCAAATGTCCATTTTAATTGATGAAGCTCCAAATGTTACACATGTCATATATTGTGAAGTTCCTGAGATACTGCAGTGTTATATTCATGGCCATATCACCCACACCTGTAAGTACTCGTATCGCAGAAAAGGTTTTTTTTTTTGGTTTTTTTTTTAAACAATTGCGATAATATATTATCAAGAGGCCCAAGCATGTTTTTGGGTTTAAGGAGGTAATTTGGTCTGAGCTTCATGTGGACACTCCCAGGCTGGATGGAAGTCTGGAAGAGGAGATCCAGACTGTGAATTGGGCTACACTGACCTGTACTCCCCCTTCTCCCTGCTCTCCCTACACCACACATCTCAAGTATCTGTTTTGTCTAGTCGGACCTAATTCCAGGTGCTTGGGCGAAACAATTCAAGGCTGGACAACTGGGTCAAAGGATATGGCTCTTTGAAAAGGACCTTGCAAGAGGCTTTGTGTATTAACCATAAAATGGTATTTCATTTACTTTCCGTTCTAGAGACAGTAACCTTTAAAGCACTCTTCCGTGGTGTAGCCTCTAACTGGAGCAAAACATACTTCAGCTGCACTGCAGTGTTTACTCATTTACGCCAATCTGGCATGCTGGAAGATGGATCCTCGGTTCCTCGTCTTCCATCCTACAGTATTCAGTTAATACTGTAGTACGGATTGGCCATGCTTTTGTGCTTGTGTGTTTGTGAAGACGTTCAGGGTAGTAGCTGTAAATACTTAGATAGGGTTGCTTGGAATTGTGTGATGCTTTATGAATTCTGTCCTTAGTCACATACAGTTACAGATTAGACACTTCCCCTGCTTCACAAATTGCATTTTCAAATTTCTGCAGTTCTTTTGTTTTGCTTTCCAAAAAGGTATTTGAAAGAAGACATTTTGAAACATTTCTAATAATTCATTCACCATGAAAGTGTCCTCAAGTTATGTACAAAAAAAACCACTTGTTTTTTTTTGCCCTTTTTAGACAAAAACTATTTTTTCCCCTCAGTGTTTGGGTGTTTTAAGATTGTTAAAGAGTTTGTTTTAAATATGAATACATTTAATATTTTTCAAAGCAAAAGGACAGATTCTTTAATCTGCAAAATTTCTGCCTCGTAAAAGACAAATACAAAAAATGTGGTCTTTCTGCATTTACTGTAGTCGTAATTTTAGGTTGAACGTTGTTAAATGAGCTATTTTTACATGTGAACACCACTCTTCTGCAAGCAGTGATTTGGGGTCACTGAGGTCCAAAATGGAAACAGCCATAGTACATCTGCCATAGAAGGGTGTCTCATATAAATAGAGATTTATACAAATCCAGCTCTCTGGACTAAATCTACCTGGAATAGCACTGAAGAGACATATAATTGGGAATACAAATGCAGAAGATGAATAAAATGCAAAATTATCACGGTGGCACAGCATTCTCTAAATGTTTTGCTCTTCTTTAGAACGGTAAATACATCATCAGAGATTTATTTTATTTTTTTTTTTTGGCCTGTGAATTTATGCTTAGTAATATCGTTGGATGTCTCTATTTTAAAACCATAAACACTGATACTCCTAGAGTGTGACATTTCTAATGACATTTCCTTAATAGTGACGCATACATATGGTACCATTTTGCCGGATAACGTAGCTGTGTCTGCGTTCTGTCCCAAAAAGTTTTTTTTTCTCTTTTTCAAACAGCCCAGATGGCTCGTGAGTAACACTTGAAAAGCACCACTGTTTTGCCAAGATACAAGCTTTTTCCGCAGACATTGCCTAAAAACAAACAAACAGGTGGGACGTGGCTAATAGGATGCGGAAATGCCTCTTCCCACACACACACTGTCCGCCCCACCCTGATCCCTTGCTGTAATGTGAGAAAAGAGTTGACCCTCAGCACCAGCTGCACCCTCCTTTCACTCACACAAGTAGTACATGTTGTTTGTTTCTATTAGTGACCCCGTATGTCCAGTCTGTAATTAGCCCGGTCCTCACACTTCAAAGATGACCAAATGGGATGTGTTGCGCAACAGACAAGGCAGACGCGACTTGGCTGTTGAGATTAAACTGGTATTTTGGTGAAAATTCACATAACTGAAGAGCAGATTTCCAAAACTCACTCCTTCCACTCGTAGAGTCGCGAGTGGTACTTACAATCTTACGATCATAAACAATCGCTGACTCTATGCTGTGTCATGTAGTAGGATGTAAATATTAAACTTGTACATAATTTTGTGACATTGAATATCGATTTACTTAAAAATTGTTTTCATTATATTTTTGGAACAAATTTGCCCAAACTAAAATGTGCAGGAGTTGCACTTTAGAAACAGGCATCGAAAAATGACAAATAACTGCAAAATTTCAATTAAAAAAAAAAAAGATTTCCTGTAAGAATTGCTTTCCAATACGTAAAACAAGTAAAATGCAAATTTCCCCCAAAAAAATGCTTTTGGACTGAATGAGTTTTGGAAATTTGCTCTTCGGTTGTGCCACAATGCTTAATGTAGCCAAGGCGTGTTTGGTGTCCGAAGCTTGCTTCTTCTGTTTCACGCTAAAGGAAGCTTATAGTCCACCAGTTAGCAAACTGCCTCAGTTATCGCACACATGCCTCAAACCGAGTCTCAGATACACCTGTGGTTTCTGGTACTATTGTCTGAAAAATGTTCCAAAATATGGTTCACTGTATTTTTATCGCCCCTAATACATCATCTGTTGGCACTCTAATTATTCACAGATTATGTACTGGACAACAGTAGACTGTCTTCAGGCTTTGGCTGTGATTTTGGGTTGAAGGTAGGGTTAAATGTGACAGAATCTAGTTCATTAAACGTAAAGTTTAGTTGAATTTTAACAATATTTAGTTGTCAGCATTTAGGCAGCACTTACAGTGGACTCTCAACATAGTGTTACCGAGAACATGATGCATAGCTGAAAAAGTACTCGCATTTCAAAGTCTGAATTCTGTCCATCCACACTTGCCTTTTTTTATGTAGAAATAACTTTCATATAGCGCCAGAAACCGCATAAGCAAGTCCAAATGAGATTTACTTGACTTGATTTAGAAGCGTGCTGATTTTGGCATGCAGTTTGCTCAGTGCTGATCGGTGGGTTTTAACTGCTGCAAGACAGTCTGATGTCAGTCTTACCAATATGTGATGTAGAAATGACTCCTCCAAGCCCCCCCCACCCCGATGTTTGAACTGACTGTTTAGCAGTATGTGCCCTAGCACTCAACATGTCTAAGAGAGGTCAAGCCTAAGCTAATAACATCCTAATAGCCAGGGCGCTGAAAGCCCTGTTTTTCAAGTTCTGTCTGTCTTTAACAGTTAATCTGAACACAGCCTAACAAGAGTTTTTGGATGCCTTCAACAGAACATGTGGGAACTCTCTCCTTGCATTAATAATGGAAAATTATTCTCCCTAAGTACCGAAAAGGGCCTGAGAGCTCACGTAATAGCCCCGGGATTGTTTGCATAGTGTGACAGAGAATTAAATAAAGGTTACAACTTGCATGGCAGAGCTCATCACTTACCTGCCATGCTCAATAAGTATGCTGACCGTTACAGGCTCTTTTTTTTCACACCTCCTTACCAAATTAATCTCTATACACAAGCCAAGTCAGTGGATGTCTGATGAATGTCCAAGTGGTGTTTATTCCAACTTTAATATATTTTTATGCTTGACATTCTCATCTTTTTTTTTTTTTTTCTCCCCATTTGAAATTGAATTCCGTTTAAGGTTCATTAAAGGCTTATTTGGGGCTTAGGCTATAAAGGCTTTTGTGTGAGAATGTCAGTGAGGTGTATTATTTATCTGAATTCCATGTCCTGGAGTGAGGCGCTGGATCTGATTAAATTACATGTGCACTCCAGGCCTGTGGAAATCCATGAAAGGGTTCCACCTGTATCTGATGGGAATGACTTACTATCCACTTTCTCATATATTATCGTCAGCTTTTCAGCCTCAGCTCAGAACTTACCGTCAGGTCTGCCCCCCTCCGTGTGCTGCTTTACAAGTCGCCGGTGCCCTCCTCCCCTTTTCCCCATCTGACCGGGCCTGCGATTGCCATCAAACAGGCGTGCGAGTGGGCCGCTGCATGTGTGTGGTTGTTACAAAAGGACCCGTCCCAAAGGTAGTTGTATAAACTGCACTTCACTAACTTAATGGGCAAAGGAGACATTTACCTGAGGACCAGAGCCGACTGAAGAGGTTCCTTTGGGGGATTCCCGCCGCGTAGAACATGTCTAAAAAAACAAGGATGAACGTTAGGCTCTTCTGAACTGCAAAACATCTGCTTCAGTGAAAACACTTTTTTATTTTTGCAGAAAGAGTGTGAGTCTTTGTACATTAAAGTGATGTTTTGGCCCCCAAAAAATCTAATTTCCAGAGTTTTCTTTGGTTTGGGGCCTGAAGCTTGTTTCTGTATTTCTTTCAAATCAGAAATTCTACCGCTGCTTCTAGCTGTGCCACACATTTACACAATCCTAATATCCATGAGCTTCCATTACTTATTTGCAACATTAGACTTGTAACACTTGTGCAAAAAAAAAAAAAAAACCCTAAAGAAATAAAAATGTATTCTCCAAAAGTGTTTAGACTGATCAGCTATGTTCAGCATAAGAGGAAAACTTTTGACAGAACAAGCATTTTTGTGGCTATTAGAATCTTTGGACTGTGGTGTTTGCATAATTTAGCAGACGTGATTTATGTTCAGTTTCATTAGGGCTTGTAGCAAGGACGTTGTTCCTTACTGAATGGAAAAATTCGGTTCATTCTATTGCACGGACAGACGGACAGGCAGGTAGATGGATAAATATGTGCACTGTATTTAGCCCCATGGGGAAATCTGGGGTATGGGTCTTTCAGAAATGATCCAGAAAATGCTTTTAGGTCTTAAAGTCTTTGCTGTCTGACTTTGGGTTTTTTTTTTTTTTTTTTTTTTTGCAGACAAAGTTGCATGGCAAATTTTCTCTCATTTGCCTGAAGTTAGCGGAGTTGCCAGCCGGCTCCGGCTCCACGGTTCTTTCTTGTGCGGCTCGGCCCTCAGTCTGCCGCTCTGAAAGGCTCAAATGCTCTTTATTCGCCGAGGAGCCAGAGGTGTCAGAAATATAGACACGCTTTCACGTGACGAAGACTTTGCCAGCTTTTCCTCCCCCGCTCTTAAAGCCTGGCATTCTGTCTGCATACCAGGGATTGTAGGGCCCTGTGAATAGTGTCAAACTTCATAGTTCTCATTTTGCTTCCTGTACATGGAAGGAGAAACGTGCAGCGTTTCCCTTTGTGGTTCCTTTTTTGCCCTTCTTTTTTTTTTTTTTTTTTTTTTCCTTCTCTTCCCAAGAAGCACCATATTTAAGCCCGCTTTGTGTATGGGCCATTGTGCTCTCCCCTGCGGATCACCCTCCTAGTTTTTGTTGCCTTAATGTATGCAGGCATAAAAGTCTAGACTACCTTTTTTTCATTGCATGGACAATGAAGAAATGTTTTTTTTTCCGAATCTGTTTAGCTCATTTAGACCTTTTCAGATGCGCTTTCATATTTGTCTCGACACAGATTTTTACATCAAGCGCGTTTACGTCCAGAATGAGTCGCATTGTGCAGTACATCGCCTTTCTCGGCAGCAGCGGTTTATGTAATTTACGAGTGTTTACCATAGTCTGGTTTGGTAATCCCATAGAGATAATGTTTAATCCCTGCGTTTGTGTCTGCAAGAGTGATTGTCATTTGCACCTCACTCAGCAATATTTGCCATGGCATGGGAGCCCCTCACTGTCAAAGCAAAGAGTATTAAAGGTACAGCAAAGAAACTGCTGGACAAAAACCAAAATGAAGGATTTGCCTGAAGCATTCAATAAATATTTGTTATTTAGCTGACCCTTTTGGCCATCAAATATCTTTGTCCTTTTCAGTTATCAAAGTTTACTTTGTGTGTGTAAGTAAAAAAAACTCCAACCCCCCCCCCCCCAGTAACTTGACAATAGTTTATTTAAAATTCTTTAAAATGTTCCCAGAAAAATGATCAAAAGCCCTGAATTAGCCTGTATGCAAATGACTCTTGGTTACCTTTGGACCTAAATGAAATAACTTTTGGTTACCCTTTCCCACATTTCCCGTACAATCACTGGCTAGTTCATAATCTTGTCCCCTGTTGCATGAATTGGGCCATAGGGTACTGTATGTTCTCCTCGGCCGACTATTATTCAGTCTGCCCAAATGTTATGCGAACACTCTCTACACGCCAATTTGTTAGGGTGTCTTTGTTCAGGGTTCATACTAAAGAGCCCCTTTTACAAAGAATCAACTGGCAGATGACAGACAATGATAAAAATTTGATTCTTTGAAGTTGTAATGGCCATTGAAATGTGTGAAGGAGAACTGAAAGGAGCGCTGCTTGTGGGGCTCAGAACCTTGGGTGGTTACTGGCTGCGTGCTGGGAGGTTTGTGTGTGTGTCGTCGCCGACTTCCCAATGCTCGTCGGCTAATTCCCTGAAGAATTGGAGCAGGCTTTCACACAAGCTTTCAGCACAGCCCTGTTGCTCAGGACCATGATCAGTTAACACCTGCTTTTTGAGCAATTCGTACCCTTCAAATTTCTTATTCCTGGTGGACGTTCTTGCAGCGCAGCTCCAGTAAAATCGGCTATGTGATTTACCTTCTGGGTGAATCAAGGATGACTAATTGTTAGGTGATAACACATATTTTAAATTCTCCTACTTTTCTGTTGTGGTAAGACAAAGTGTAACAAAGTAAGAAACACCCTGGACCCACCCTTTTACATGTATTTATTTAAATATTTTAAAATGGTAACATTTTTTTTTCATTGTTAAGTTTTTTGGTGTTTTCGTTTTTTTTTTTGTAAGCTGGCAGATCAGTTAATCATTAAAATAATCAGTAGACTGTAGCACTTTGTTTAGTGTTTAAAGTTTTAGAGCTAAACGTAGTTAAAAAGGTAACAGATGTCTGAGTCATCCAAAATCATTTTCTTCTGTATTATTTTCCTCGATATTCTCCACCTTTCTTGACAGCGTTTGAGGTAAAAATATGTGTCCATTTGTGTTTGTTAACCATTTGTTTAAGCATACAGTGTCAAACTATGATTTCAAACTGTGAAACAAATGATTGTTTTCTTTGTACGGACATTTTTAAATACTTTTCTTCTGGGCGAACGTGAAGCTTCTTCTTGAGTAGTGGTAATTTGCATATTAAAATTGCATAATCTTTCATGCCCTTTAGGTGTAAGTATGTGAGGCCTGCCAAGCTCTTTAATGCTCTGGCTTTTTTCCTCCTCTTGGATGCTCACCACAAGCTCTACTTTGCATTTTAGAAAGCAGACTATTGGATCTTTTCCCAAGCCTTTTCCATCAGCCAGAAAGCGTCTGAGCAAATTATTACTATATTAAAAAAATCACTGGCGTACACTGTGGACCTGAAACAGCTTGCTTTTTGTTTTTCTACAGGACATCACTTCCATAACTGGAGTTCCGGAGGAGCACATCAAGACTCGTAAAGTTCGCATTTTTGTGCCCACTCGTACAGCCATGCAGTCGGGGGTCCAGAACACCAAGAAGTGGAAGATGGACTTTGACACCCGGGAACGCTGGGAAAACCCTCTGATGGGCTGGGCCTCCACGTAAGTGAGAAAATTAAAAAACTAGTACTGTGTCCGCTTAATGTGCTGGGGGGGTGCTCTGGTTCGAGGAACTACTTTCCCACCATGGCCATAACTAGCTGTGAGGTTTGGAGATCAGATGACCAAAACAAACACATTACATTTTGTTAATTTTCAAAGGGAACTTATGTCACCTTAACACCTTAGCATCTAGAGAGAGCAAACTATTTTTTCGACAAAATTTAGTGTACAAATACCACATAAATGTGACAAAACTTTGTCCAGCAGGCCTGGCCGATGTACTCAGACATTGCAGATGAATGAAAGTCCCCATTAAGTGCAAAGTGCAAAACATTTCTGTCCGATCTTGAATAGCTCCCTGAGCTATTGCACATGCACCTTTTATGTTGTTGTCCAAACCCAACTTGGTAAATTCAGCATACAGACCGTAACTACGTTAAAAAGTCCCGAACGTGTGTTCTCTGGAGAGGATGTGGCTTCAACAAAACATTTGACCAGATAGGCCCAAACCCTAGCACTTCGTTGTACGTGAGTAAAGGAGTAAGAGTAATAAAGAACAACATACGTTGTCATTTATTCTGTACAGTGGAGTCCAAAACAAATGGTACCAAATTATTTGTTGGTCTGAAAATCTCGCTACATTATAGTACACCGAAGAATATCCCTCACGTCTCCTGAAAAACCAAACGCTGCTTTCAGACAGAGATCGCTGATACACGCTTATGCTCAGAGATGTACAAAGAAAAAAAAGACAGCAGTAAACAAAAGACTATTTAACTACTTTTGAGAAAAGCCTTACCTTTTTTGTCACATTAATGTGTGGTTCCTGTTGGATAAAGAAAATCCTCCACATCATTTCACCACTTACAGGTTTGGCAAATTTTGCTTCTTACGAACCTTTATTTTGGTCTGTCTCCTTCAGGGCTGACCCACTGTCCAACATGGTTCTCACATTCAGCACCAAGGAGGACGCCATTGCGTTTGCTGAGAAGAATGGTAAGCTGTTAAAACGTCAAAGTCTCTTCTAAATCATGACATTTTAAATGTTCCCCGAGGAAAAGAGCTCTGAAGGAATAGACGTGTTGTTTGTTACTTACTAAATTTGCTTTTGCCTTCATCATAACTGATCGTGTCTTCTGTTTACTTTTCACATCAACACCACTCCCAGATCAATTCTGTGAAATACACTTGGCCACACGTTCATTGTCCTGTTTGTTTTTCCAGGTTGGAGTTACGATATAACGGAGAAGAGAACGCCGAAGCCGAGATTTAAGTCATATGGAGCAAACTTTTCCTGGGACAAAAGAACTAGAAGGTCCGCCAAGTAATGTAACTGTTGCTGTTCTCTGTAACAGACCTGTAAAAGTTTCTACTCTGTATCTATATCTAATAAAGCATCCTACTATTAATTTACTACAGTCTCTTTTCAGATTTGTGTGCATTTTTTCCATGACAATTTGAAATAATGGTTAAGGCAAACGGTAATGTTGCAACTTGTAATGAACACAGTCTCCGTTTTTTTTTTAATTACACCGTGCTCTCTGGTGGCTGCTGGCTCTCATTCATTGTCGGCAACATTTGTACAGGAGGTCCTCGTTCCTTCGACTGTGATGTGACCCAAATTTTGGTGTAATTTGAAACACACCCTAGTCTAAGTCACTTACCGATCCTAACACAGCTGTAAAATCATAACCTAGAGCATAAAAACAACGTATTCTGCGGTTTCTTCCGCCCTGCGCGACCAAACTAGTTATGGCAGTGAGCATCATAAACCCAAAATGTTGTATGTCGAGACTGTCATAGCCCGAGGACCCCCTGTGTATACAACCACAAAATCAGCCACGAAGTTTAAACCACTGATGGATGATACAAATAACATGGATTATTCTGTTACAGTGGCACCTGTCAAAGGGGTGGGGTATTTTAAGCAGTCAGTTTTTGAAGCTGATTGGCTGGAAACAGGTAAAATGGGTATGTGAAGGATCTGATCAACTTTGATAAGAGCTAGATGGTAATGGCTAGAATTCTGGCCCTGAGTGTCTTGTGGAGTGTTGGTGAAGTGCAGTAGTTAGTACCTACCAAAAGTGGTCCAACTAGAACTGGTGACAGAGTTATGGGCACCCAAAGCTCACTGATGCATATGAGGAGCGAATGGCTAGCCTGTCTGGTCTGATGCCTCAAAAAAAAAAAAAAAAAAACGACAGTAGCACAAATTGCTGAAAAAGTTCATTCTGGCCATCATGGAAAGGTGTCTGAACAGAGTGCACCACAGTGCATTAGAGCTCACTGCGTATGGGGTCACGTAGTCTCAATCTGTTCAGTGTCCTCTTTCTACACTCATTTCTGTGGAAAATGCTTCTTTAGCCAGGTTGCGTTTTCTTTTTCTGCTGTGCGTTCGTTCTCCTTCAAGACCGCTTAAAGCTTCTGAAATCGGAGAACAAGGTAAATGTCCAGCTTTAAAGCCTGAGAGCAGGTAGGTATGTTTTATCTCATGGTACTCCAGGGTATGGTGTGAGATGAGGAAAGCGTCTGTTGGACAAGCATTGTCTTCTCATATTTACATAACTGCTGTAGCATATTGCACAAATCTGCAACCCATGTGTTTTTTATTACTAAATTACACTGTGGTGCTTTTTTATTTTTTATTATTTTTTTTTTAAGTTTGAATCACAGTCGCAAGCAAAATCCGCCCGTAGGGATTTCAAACCTGAATGTTCTCATTTTTGCCAACTGCTTCCCCTTCTGTACTCGATGTGTTCCCAGTGTTTGCTCACATGCTAACAGTGCTACACTCATTATATCTGTGCACTTTAGACGAACTCACGTGCCGTTTGAGTGTGGATTCACTTAGAAAATAGTGATCAGGCTAGTTTTTATGATGAAGTGATAACATTGATCGCAAAATCACTGCTGGAGTGGCACTGGAAATACGCCAGTCTAGATTAAGCAAGGTATAAAACGTTCTTAAAGCTGAAAAAAAACCCATCAACATCACTGCTGCTGTTTTTTTTTGTGTTTTTTGTTTGTTTTTTTTTAGCTGCGTGATGCACTTTGATTTATTGTTAAGGATCCTATTACTTAGGATTATTTGCTGCATTGTTGCTTGAAAGTATGTATATTCCTTGGAGGCTGTTGGAAAATTGTAGAGCCCAAGTCATAAAACTTATTGTTGTATTATTTATTGTTTCACTCTTCATATCTGTACAAATACCATCAAACTTTGTATATACATATGACATTTACATTAAAAAAATACAAAACTATATATTTATAACTGAATCTTGTATTCATCTTGCGATGTCTGAAAATAAGAATGCATTCTGAAAACAATGCAAGCAAAGAAAAGAGATACCGTTTGACATACTGACACTCAGTCCTGTAGAGGGTGAGCTCGGAGAAAGCAGTATAGAGCAGTACATTGGCAAAAATAGCATAGTCATGTTAATGGCACATTTTTGACAATCAAGTATCGCCCAAAGATGATTTCTGCTCTATAGCTGAAGAGACATGACACTCCTAATGAACAATGGTAAAATAAACATCTCATGAATAACAATTGAAACGAGAAAAAAAAAACAAGAAAAAAAAAAAAGAAAAAGAAACGGTGTCTTGAGAAATGGCTCATGTTCGAATGTCACCAGGCGGTGCTGTGTAGCAAAAACGTTGAAGAACCATTGAGAAAATCCCTTTGGTCAGCTATAGTGAACAGTAAACAAAACCAAAGACAGGTTGTGTACATTAAAGAGTGACCGTTTTTTTTCCCCCAATAAATAAACACACAGGCAAACATGCAGTTAAGTGTGAAATAAACATCTGTGATATAGAATGGACAGCGATAAGCAGATTTATACAGCTCAGGGAATGCAATTTACAGCTTGCAGAAGACACACTTTACAATGGTAGTGTTTTTTTTTTTTTTTTTTTTAACCTCACAATAAATAACACTGCTTCTCTTTGGACAAATATACTTCTTCATAATAATAAAAAAAAAAAAGACAAGTGAACACAATATAACATGATATAGTAAGTCAGACATTGTAAATGTATAAATTATAAAACAAAAACACCGTATAAATAAACATCTATCAGACTGAACTATATGTATACTTCCTTTTTTTCTTTGAAAAATAAATTAGCATACACATTTGTACAGTGTGGACATGTTTCCTTTTCCACAGGACTGTTTCCACCGGTTTGATGGCGGTTTATCCATCCAGTATTGGCGATAAATGGACGTAAGCCATGTAGTCCTGGTCTTCATCATCGTCTTCCTCCTCCTGGTCTTCCGTAATGGCTATATGGGAGAATACATGGTAGCTGTTGTATGAATAAAGACCACAACAGCGCAGAATCTAAGTGAATGTTTGTCTTTTTTTTCTTTTTTTTCCTTTTTCCTCAGCCTTCTGTGAATGCCACAGTCTAACTTTTGTGTTTTAGGCAGATTTGGCAGTGGCAATGCTCTCTGCCCCTAAACCCCCTCCCCCCCCAGCCCACCCCCCACCCCAGCCCACCC
>JBBPCX010000040.1:13569885-13591755 GCA_037974365.1 Hydrocynus forskahlii
GGGTGCTGATTCTTCACCTGCCCGAGGTGAGCGGGTGGGGTGGGGGGGGCGGTGCTGCTTCTTCAGCTGCCGACGACTGCTTCATCATTACGTGCACCACCTACCGTAGAGGAGTGTGCACAATGGGCAGCCTAGATCCGATAGAGAAAATGGATTTTCAGCGTGAGAAATCGCAGGTAAGGCGTGAGAGCGTGAAATGACAGTCAGATGCGTGTGCCCCACGCTCAGTGCGTGAGAGTTCGCAACCCTGGTTTGCAATAACAACAGTTCTAAATCAGTCTTCATGGATGCATGGATTTACGATACAGCAGTAGATTCTAGAAGATAGCTTTAGAGTCAGATGCTGTTTAGAGGTGTGAGATATCCAGAGGTGAAAGGTGTGAGTTTTTGTCCTATTTTGAGTTCACAAACTTACAGTCTGTACAGACCCTCCCCCCGAGGTAAACTGATGCTAAAGTCAGCACACATTTCAGAATCTTCTCTTTCATGGCTACCAGCACAAGCTAACAGCTAACTTGGTCTCAGGTAGGAGTTAGTGGGCTAGCAGCTGCAGCTAACAGCTACATGAAGGAAAAGGAAGGGTATGCCACAGCTATGGCTAAGCAGAAGACACAAACACTACGAAACAAAACTACCTTAATTTAAGCCCTAAAATGACCTTAATTGTGACCTTAATTTCCCCAAACAGGGAATGTAACGAAAATTAAGGGAAAAATTGCACAGCTTAAGGCTGATTATGGGGTAAAACTACTGAATTTTCCCCATACTTTTTCAAATTTGCCCCTCACATAATAGAACCGCCTAAATTAATGCCTTAAAGGGGACATATTATGCAAAACTCACTTTTTGCATCCTTTTGTATTTCCATTTGGGCCTCTACTGCTCCTATAAACCCAGCGTGAAAAAAAAACACCCATCCATTTTCTGTGAATCAACTGAAAATAGTCTTCCCTAGATCTCTTTCTCTTCACAATCCTGTCTTGCAGGTCTGCTGACAGTTCTCTGGACCTCATGGCTTGCTAGCATACAACAGCCACTGTGCGACCTTATATAGACAGGTATGTGGTTTCTTGATTATGTCTAATGAATTCAATTTGGCACAGGTCGAGTACAATCAAGTTGTAGAAGCTTCTCAAGGACCACTGAAAGGATGAGGTGCACCAGAGTGTCAGAGTGTCTAGGTCTGAATACTTATGTAAATGCAATATTTCAGTAAATCAACAAAACCCTGGAAACACCTGTTTTCATTCTTATTGTGGAGTACTGTGTGCAGACTGATTATAGACGATGTGAATTTAATCCATTTTAGGATGTGTCTTGGACATAACTAACTGAAGACAACTTCTGACAAGGGGCCTGAAAAGTTTCTGTATGCACTGTATTTCCACAGCTGTGAAGTACTTAAGAGTTTTGAGTTGAACAGGCCCAGTACTTTGTTCAACTAGTCTATGCAACGGCTAAAAGACACAGAACCTTGGACTTGGATCATGAAACAAATCTACACACAGGTTTATCCACTTTCCTTTAAAGAATGGCAATTGCAAAAAACAATTAACAGCTAATCTCTCACGTTGCTTGAATGATTTGTCACCAGCCATGCCCAGCTTGGCGCAGCACCTTGATCAGTCTTGCACTATTAGTGTTTTTATTGTGGTTACTGTACTGCACATTTTAAAATACTTACTTGACCCCAGATGTACATAGGTCTTTACTTGACCTCAACTGAATAATAGAAATGGTTTACACAGAATTAAATGATTTTCTTTTAAAATGAATTTTAAAAGGAAGCAATTTTTTGGATGCAATTTACTAACATTGACTCGCACCCATTGACCCTGGGATAGGCTCCAGGAGCCTGTGAGGGGTCTACGGTGGTGCAGTGCCTCACACTGCCAAGGTTGTGGGTTTAAATCAGGGTCCTGGCCTTGTGTGTGTGGCGCTTGCATGTTCTCCTCGTGGTGGCATGGGTTTCCTCTGGGGTCACTGGTTTCTCCCACAGTCCAGAGACATGCACGTGAGGTGAATTGGGGTTTCTAAATTGACTGTTGGTGTGTGTATGCCATGTGGTGGGCTGGTGTCCCGCCCGGTGTGAGACCCTGCCTGGCACCCATTGGCCCCAGGATAGGCTCTGGGTACCTGCGACCCCAATAAGGATTAAGCAGTTACAGAAAGTGAGAGAGTGACTCAACCTGTTTGTTTCAAACTCGGTTGTTCAAGGTAGGGGCATAAGTATTGTTGATTTAATTTGATTAACTTCCATAACTCCCACTAATATGACTGGAGATGGCTTGAATAGGCATACTATAGTAACTCACTCTTACAACAACAATAAAGAGACCATGCAGTTAACCAAATTATGAAATGTAATTTTGTCCTTTGACCACTATATGCTTTCTTTCAATATGGTTATATCCACTGGATTTTGTTTTGCTTTTGCTTTAGGCTAGCTCATTTTGGACAGTTAAGAAGTGGATCTAATATTCAGCAGAAGAAATGGTTCAGCATTGACTGTTATGTCAGAATTATTGGACCTATCAGGTCAAGTATTAATTGATTTATTTGACATTGATATGTCAAATATTTCAATGCTGAGTCTAAGTAATATGACATGAATGTTATTTGTCAACTACAAGTGAGTTATTATATGTAATCTAGTTATGATGAATCTCTCTCTGTAACCATACTGAAATGTGTGTTAAAGGGCTGTACTGCTCTAAATTGTTCTTTATTTCATTAGAACTGGCACTGACATTTTATCCTGAAACGTGATGTAATTTTTCTCCTCTCGGTAGATGGCAGCATTGAACCAAATTTGTTAACTGGAACTGACATGTATTGTACTTTGAAGGAATCATTGCAAACACAGTTTATCTGATCTAAGAGGACAGTATCTACATAACGTAGTAAAATACAAGTGATTATCTGAGCTGGTTATCCTTAACCAGGGTCACTGGGGGACGCTGGAGCCTATTTCAGTGGTCTTAAGGCAAAGAAATACCCTGGACTGGGCCAGTCTGTCGTAAGGCTACATTACACTTTATTTAAAAGAAAACTATGATATAGGCCCTTAAAATCATTGGTTTGTAACTGCGTTGTAAAGTGTAGTAATTAGATGTAAAAGAACCCTTCATTATGTCTACATAGTGTACTGGTATCATGAAATCAACCTTCACAATAATGATCTGGCACGCTGCAATGTACAAATGCGGCCACTATCCTGTGAGCTTTATGACAAACCACCAATATACTTTCTACAGAAGTTTGAATGAATAAAGGTATTGCCACACTCCATCACGTAATCCATGTTTTCGTGTGCAGGAAGAGCAAATCTCAGTATAAAGTAATTTAATTGCAATATGGGCTTTGGTCCATATTGTGCACCCCTACCTAGATACACTGATCAGCCACACCATTAAAACCAATGAAACTGATTATCTTGTTTACAATGGAACATGTCAAGGAGTGGGACATATTAGGCAGCAAGTAAGCAGTCAGTTCTTGAAGCTGGTGTGTTGGAAGCAGAAAAATTGAGCAAGTTTAAGGTCAGACTACTCACGCCGAACTCTGTATACCACTGAAAGTGTCTATAATGGGATTTTGAGTGTGACAGTTAGACAATGGGAACAGGTGACCCGGACTGATGTTTTCTATTGCATAGTGTGGACGGATAAGTGCATAGCATGGCTTACCTGGGTGCTGGAGGTGGTGTGATGCTCTGATCCTTGGGCCTTTACATCCATGTGGGTGTTACTTTGACATGTACCCACCTACCTAAACATTATTGCAGACTAAGTATACCCCATTCGTAGGAACTGTATTCACTAATGTTAGTGGCTTCTTTCAGAAGGATGATATTCCCTGCCACACTGCAAACATTGTTCAGGGATGGTTTGAGGAACATGACAAAGAGTTCAAGGTGTTGACTTGGCCTCCAGGTTCCCCAGATCTCAGTTCAGACAAGCATGTTTGGGATTTGCTGGAAAGACATACAAGCATACATACATAGGCCCCACCTCAGGGCTAACTCACAGGGCTTGAAGGATCTGGCAGTGTCTCGGTGCCATGTCAGGCCAGAAGGGACCCTACACAATATAGGCAGGTGGTTTTAATGTTGTGGCTGATCACTGCATATCATAAAAGTCTCTATTATGCAGTGGTTTACCAAACATTTTAATGGACCTATCTATGTGACACTTTTTATGTCATTTTTCATCTATGTGGACCTCACAAGTGGGGATTTTCTTCGCCTTTATAGGAGGAATATGAGCTGCAGCAGAAGGACGGGGAGTGTTTGGACACTCCAAGGACTCAGACACCATGTCGGCCTGATGCTCTCCGACTAGAGGGGCACCCGCAGCATTGATCAGGGAGCCAGAGCATTCCCACGGTGCTCCAAGAGGATCCCATTTCACTGGAAAAGCCAGCTAAAATCAATCACCATCAGCTGCTGGCTGGATGGGGTCAATACAAGACGAAGCTGCTGCTGGAAACAACGTCTTTAGAACTTTTTGGTTCTCTCATTCATTTGTGCTGCCTCAGGTGACCTTTAGATGTGTTTTAGCATCAGAGACAAAAACAACAACAACAACAAAACAAAACAAAAAAACCCCCAACAAAGCAAACAGAACAAAAAACAAGAATGCAGTAGTTACAAAATTGCTGCATTCAAAGGAGATCACCGCACAAGTATCTGTTCTTGCTGGTTTTAATGTTTAGAGCTTCCTTCAATAATTTTGAAGAAAAGAAAGATTTTTGAAAAAAAAAAAAGATAAAGAAGGTTTTTACCCAAACTTTCACATACTACGCTGAACTAAATCCAGTTAAACGAGACTAATTGTGCTCTCTTTGTAATTAGAAATGCAGCTGGTCAGTGGTCTTTAAGCACTGATGATATCACGATATGTCCAAAAAAGAATTTGTGACATATTGTGACATAATTTATAAAAATAATTTATATCATTATATTGCCCACCCCCAACTGCACTCCTGTTTGACTACCTATGCAACTTTACAGCTGTGAGTAGCAACACTGTTACAGGGCATTTAATGCTAAATATATTTCAAGCTAATATAATTTACCTCATGATACATTATACATGCAAATGTTTAGGGTCTCCCGATTACCTCGGTTTCTTGTGAAATCAAGGGTTTTAATGGGAAGACCACCCCCACCGCTCACCACATTTGCCAAAGTAAAAACATCTCCTTTTTTTCGAATGACTTTACATTACATGTTGGAACACTGTGAAGATTTGATCATGTTCAGCCAATAAGGCCATTAGTGAAGGTACTGAAATTGGACGATTATTTCTGAATTACAAACTCCAAGTCATTCCACAGATACAGAAAGAAACTCTGTCACTCCACAGGTCCAGTGACTAATACGAGCCAATAATTGGCACTGAGCGGTGACTTTAGGCTCATATGCAGCTGCTACAGAGCGCCCCACTGCGTTGGCCATTTATTTCTGTGGAGATTATTCGAGAGTGAATTCACTAATTATAAAGAGTGTCTGGATACTTTTTGACACATGGCTTTAAGACACTTTTATGACACGCAACTGGCCTCACATTGGGTTCTTCTGAGGTTTCATAAGTTGGAATAGAAGAAAGCCACAGCAATGCTACAGTTAAAACTTACCACAGTGGTTTTTATTCAGTGTTTCACATGCTGTGCTACCGTGAATCTAGTTTATAAGGCCCTATTAGTATTCATTTTAATTATGTAATGAAACCTGCATTTAGACTTCTTGACCAGGTGGTACATTTAATGCAACTTTCATAAGGAGGGTGGATGTTAATGTTTTCACATTGTAGCCCAAATGACACCCAAATGATACACTGATATATCACTGATCCTGAAAGGCTTCATCGAATTGACTGCAGTACATGTCACATCTGAAAAATGCAGTAATTAACAAATCACTGCGTCTCTGCAGCAGCTTGATCAGCTAGAAGAAGTAGTTCTATTATACGTAAACTCTATCTGTCGAGGATTGCATTGCAGTGCAGATGTCTGTCCACAGAATAATCCGACATGGAGGGTGAGGACAGTGCATAGAGCAAATGACATTTTTGCAGAGAAAGCACAACGGACCTCATCCTCGCCCAAAAGCCTTAAAAGAAGAAAAAAAAAAGCAACAACTCAGTAGCCGTCCTTTGAACAAACAAGCCAGAGGCTTGAAACTGACGTTCTCTGTAGGAGGTTGTCCAAAAAAATTACTATATAGTGAACAGCGATGCAGGAACCACAAGAGTGTGGCTAAAAGTAGCTGCTCATTTGTTGCTGGAAAGTATGTGCGGCCCAAGAGCTTTCAGTTGTGTCTGCTGCTGGCAGCGTGGTCTACAGTTCAGTCCATTCAAAGGTAGTGCTACAAAATGTGAACATTGTCTGAAATATAGAAAAATGTATATGCATTTTTATCAGCCTTAATTGTATCTATTTTACTGTGACAAGACCTCCATTTGCAAAAGTATATAAACAACAAACGAGCTCACATGTATCTACCAAGTTTAATCACATCTGTGAACATGAACAGTTACATCACATTACATTCATTTGACGGACATTTTTATCCAAAGCAACTAACAATATGAGGATACATTCAAGATTCAGGACTGACTGAGAGAAACAAGTTGACATTTTAACCGTGAAAAACAATAAGGTGCATGTAAAAGGTTTGTATTTGATGTTCATTTTGTGAAATGAATGTGCATATATTGTTAGGTTATCTAGATTCCCCACAATGGGCTGCAGTTAAAGCTCAACTAGTTTTAATAAATTCAGCATCACTTGGCATGAGGAAACCCACACTTGCAGTAATGCACAGAAGGCAAAAAAGTTTAGACCCTTAATGTGCAATGTTAAAAAAAGAAGCGTGTTTTAATTTAATCAGTTAAATTTATAAAATAAAACACGCTAAGACAGCAAAGGCAGCAGGCATAGCAGAGATGTACTGCAAGTACCATTTACACTAGAACTGAACCTGCGTCCCAGTTTGTATAAAAACACTGATTTCAAACCAGAAGTCACACAACATGCGTAGCATTCATACTGAGTTTATTTAACTTACAGATATCATGTAGATTTCATTTGTGTTTAGCTATTAGCCATTAACTGACAGATGCCTCAGCAATTTCCAGTTTGAACTAGAACTATAAATGTAACTAGTTAGCAATGTCATATATGTCAGTCCTGCAGTCAACAAGCAGAACCTACATATTGTGTTTTATTATCTGTCATATTAAAATAGTTTTTTCTTTTTCTTTTTTTTCCTTTTTGACAGGGCTTGTTGAGGTGTGTAAATTAGCTGGCAGTTACTTGGTTAAAAGCAGATTTAAGTTTAGTTTACAGGTATAAAGAACAGATGTGGACTGATGTGCATTGCTCTGGATAATAGCGTCTGCTGAATGCCGTAAACATAAACATAAACATTTAAATGGATTAAATGTACACATACTCTATTTTCATCTGTTTTTGCAGTGCAACAACGTCCCACTGGGGGGCCCACACATTGAAAAATGCTGGAGTTTATCCAAGTTTGTTCTTAATACCTGCTTAATACTCTGGTTAAGGTTATGGACGATTTCTATTGGTCTGATTGCTGCAAAATGTACACGCAATGTAAAGCAGGTAGCATTTTCAAGTAGTGCAAAAGACTGGAAACTGGACGTCTAGGCTTAAAAAATGTTTTATTTTATGGCAATGAATATAAAGCTTTCTATTCAGATCAAGCAATTTTTATTACAAAAATAACAGTAATTAAAAAGTACATGGGTAAGTAAAAAAAATAGCAGTGAACATGCTAGTTTACTGCTGTGAGTGATAAAACATAGCTAGTAACAGAAAAATGAAGCGCAGTCTCTGTGGAGATGTGAAAATACTATTGTATTTGTCCAGCCCTCTGACCAACAACCCCCCTGCCCTCAACCCTGCCCTCAGGGTGCATTATTGGGTCAACCCAGCCTGTGTCTCTGAGCATTTTTTGCACTTTGGAAAATATTGACAAGTGGCTCAGGGTTGTGCCATTGATTTGAATTGGGAGGGTAGGGGGGTGGGTGTGGGGGGTTGGGGCACTGGACCGCTGTTGTATCGCCGTGATTAATTAAAAAGCAAACGTTTTTTAGCATGGCTGGCTGACTTACACTGCGGGGTAGATCAGTGGAGAGGGGGATAAAAAGGAAAGAGAAGGGGGGGGTGGTTAGATGCTGGGTAGGGAACAGGCGCAGCTCTGGCTGCTTGCGTTTAGCTGCAAGGGAAAATGGATGAAAAACATTAGCCATTCGTGCACTGCCGAGTTTTGACAGCCGCTGCTCCAGGGCTCCTGAATTTATGACCCATTACTCGGGCCCTGTGTGAGATCTAGTTGGTGCATTATGTTCCGTGTCATCTCCTATTTGTCTGGACAGAGCTGATGTCCATTGAGAAAGCCGGTTCTGCTCCAGAAGTCCAGCCTCTTCTTGCTCAGCCATGGAAATAAGTATGGATCTGCGACATTGTTGTTTCCTTTTTCACATGCATCTCATGCAGTTGATGTCAAGTGAGGCCTTGTACACACACAGTGTCCAGATGGGACAGTCTAGCTCGTGTTGTTTGAGGGATGCTAAAAGCCTGGGAATAAATATGACTACGTTTCTGGTGAAAAAGTGTTCCCAAATAACTGAAACCATGTTTCCATGGTCTGCTAATGGATGTCAGTCTTTAAAACTCATTGTCATAAAAAGCCTGCAACTTTTATTTTACATTTTAAGCGCAAAAATGTCGTCTTACATCTCAAGAATTTCATTACTGGTAATGATGTTTCTTTGTTATCTGTACATGACAATAAACTAATAGTGCTGTCTACTAAAGTGAAAGAAGAAGTAGACATAGAGAAAATACGCAAGACTTAGCTTTCCATCTAAACGCATCATTACCTTTGACCACGTATAAAGAGAACATCCTTGTCAGTGAACAGTCACTTCACAGTGTTCAGTCAAATCAAGCTCAACCTACTTCTTGAGGGTGCTTCTCAAAATGGGCTAACTTTACCTTTACAAGAAGCTCTGGAGTTCACCATGTTACTAATGCCAGTCACTGGAACATCCTAAGCTGGTCCAGTTTTATTCATTTTAAGCGTTCAGCAGCTACTACCGACAAAGACAGAACATCCGATAGCTCATCCTGTCACAGGGTTATATAATTCATGCACTTATAGTACAACTAAATATGTAAATATTTCACTGGAAAAAGTGTCATCGGCTTGTCCTGGAAACCTGTTCTGGAAACACACATGGGTCTTATAGAAAAGGAAAAATACCATCAGACTTGTCAGAATGTTAACACATAAATTTTGCTTATTGTATTCAAGTGCTATAACAATAATCCACATGGTAGTTATTACTTACATCACTTACGAGTCACATGTGGGCAAAAAAGTGAGAATACACATAGACCATGCACATCTCAGTATGCTATATATGATATGTGTTCTTGGCGTGAGTTTGACTGAACTAATTGGACTCTAAACTTTCTAAAAATTCTCCATCTAAGCCTCATTGTAGGCCTTGGTGCACCGAAGCGTGCTCCAATTGTTATTATTTTTTTTGCAAATAATGAGAAAACTCAGAAACAGTTCCCCAAGTAAGGACTTCAGAGTGCACTCATTATATCAGGGCCTATTCAGAATCTTGTATCTTACCTCTTGGGTTTTCATGTTTAGGCTGTACTCTCATTGTATTGTGGATCAATATCAAAATGACAGAAAATAGCTTTGACAACAGATCACTTTTTAAATAACAGCCGCAGAAGAGACCCGCGTCCATGAGAGCAGTAAACGGCTGTTGTTTACTTATCTCTCGGAAGGTCAATGTATTGAGAACCTATCGATCTCCAAAGTGTGACAAAACACTGTGTGATAAGCGTTGGGCCTGATGTTCCATTAAATAATCAATGCGGTAAACAGACTTTCCTCCTTTTTTTGGCTAAACGCCCCACAGACTTCAAAAGGTCAGTGTTTGTTAGCTCATTGACAGAGTGATTAATCAATCAATGAGAGCCTTGGCCCATGGCTGCGAAAGATGATTTGGACGCTCATAAAGGGGAAAAGGCTACTTTGTGGCCTGCAGTAGTGGCTGCTGGGACGCTCATCATGTGTCTTTATGGCCGTGTGAAGAACGGTGGGAACTGCTGAGACGTCCTCATGAATAAGTCATCAGCAAGAGGCCAGCGTGCCTCCCGGCGAGATTAATTCTTTATTCCCTCTCTCATCAACTAAAACACTGTGATCAGAAAGTCACACTCTACTCTCAGTGGGAGATAAAAAAAGGAGGCGGTAGTACATGGTTTGTGCTGTAATGTTTCTGATTCATAATGCATATGGTCTAATGGCTGGCAGAGACCTCTGGAGTGCTATAGAGGGCAATTATAGAGGGCAAACTGTTACTAATTAGCCTTTTGGAAGCAGGACCGTAATATGTCATGCGCTAAGAGACAGCACTGGGATATGGCAGAGCCCCAGTCGCAGGCAATTTCATTATGAAAGTGGCCGATCAGTTGATTGACAGTAGGCGCATGCGTACATGCAGTGGCTTTAGAGATTTCAGCATTCAAGGATTAGGCTGCTAAAAGTGCTATCCGGGTTGGTTAGTGTTGTGGCAATGAAGACATGCTAACTGGTCCCTACTTGCTTCTGGAATCTGGGCGTAATGGTTTGGCAACATTTGAAATTTCAGAAGTGATAGTAAAGCATAGGCCTCAGGAAAGCTGGTCCAACTGAGAGAAGAACGTTTCCTTTTTTCTGTGCTTCTGGATCAGTTGATGGCAACTGAGGCTTTGTATACACTGACCTTTTCTGAGAGGACGCCAAGAACCTGGTCATAAACATTACTAAAAGGTGTGAAAAGCCTTTAATTAGACCAAATCATTGAAAACTGTCTCAATGTTTTGTTTTTTTTTTTGTTATAGAAATGGTTGAAATTTACATTCCAGTCTGTGAGGTCCATAAATAGAAACTACACCACAAAATCAAATCATATTTCTGTGATGTCACAAAACTGCATTTGTATAGATCCACCTATTCAGTCTATTAGCCCAATCCTTTCAGGCTGTTATAAAGAATGTAAGAAGGAGTGTAACAGCCTGGCCTATTTTTTGAATGAGGCACAATGTGGGGCAGCCAATTAGAACAGAAGTCATTTACAGTCCTCAAAGCACCGGAACAAGAACAGCCTGTTTAATTCTATGGCATTTTAAAGGTTTATAAACGGAAATGTTACACAAATGTCATGCCTGGATCTCAAGGTAGAAAATATGAACCAAGTAAACTCGGGGGAATTGATCTACATTCTAGAAAGCCAGTAACCATTGTTTATGGAATTATAAAAATTCACAAACTTGAACCTGACCCTGCGGGAAATATATACAACACCGAGTCTTACATCTAACCCTTTTTCATCTAAACAAAGAGATTATATGTAGGCATATAAACGTTTTCTTAGATTGGTAAACTGTCCTCGCACATCACCTGCCGGCCTGAAACATCTTGAAAAGAAACCCAGAACACTGAGTTAACACACAACGGAAAAAAAGAGAAAATTGCTCTGATTATTTGTGTACATGTTGTAGTTCCTGGCTTTGTTGACACATTTCCAATAACGTTCCAGTCTACAATTAAGGCTCTCCCCACTGTGAAGCAAGAACAGAACACTAATCCATAATTAGCTTGCCAGCTAAAGCGAATGCATTCTGACACAATTAAAGAAGAAAACACACACACACACACATACACACACACTCACAAACATACAGGGGCCCCCTGTGTGAGCTTCCTCATTAAGAACTCAAACTGCTTCACTGGTTATTATTTAATGGAACTGAAATTTCTCTGATTGGAGTTTGCTGTTCTTGACACTTCTGCGCAACAAACCATGGCGGGCAGTGTCGGCGTGTGCTGAACCAAGAAAACTAATAAACTGCATAATTAAAGAAATGAAGTGTCATGTGGCGAAAGCGGGATGTGACTTGTCGACGTTTGTTCATTAGTAAATTGTTCTCCCTTGAATGAAAGTGACCAACTTGGTGCAGTAGCCAAGCTGTCCAAAGGGTGTCAGTAGTGACCCATTTCTGAGCTGGTTCTCCAGAGGAAGAGCTGAAGGGCGCACAGTTGTATGTCCTGCACTGTAGCTGAGTATGTGTGAGTGGATTTCAAACATTTCCCCCGGAGGCATCCGTCTTTACATTTTCCAGCCAAGGCTTCTCTCTGGCAATAAGAGTAAGATGCTTTTCTGCTGGAGGCTTTGCACGTATCACTCTTTTCTGTTTGGGCGCCCTTTCAAATGGAGGCCCTCGGGCATACAAACTTAAGTAGAGTGCAAAAGGTCCTCAGCGTTATGTAAAAAGCTGGCAACAAACACACCAAACATTCACCGTCATGAAGAGGAATACAAATTCTGAATACAGATTTCTGAATGCTTTCACACAGGATGCTCCTTGGCATCCTTGTGAAAACTAAAGACGCAAACTTCAAATATCTGGGGCAATTTCACAATATAACATTATATTATCATATTAATACACTGCGTATAATATGAACTAATTAAAGGAACACGTTGGGATGAACAAAATGCACAAGCATGCATTTTTTGTGGCTTATGCAGCTACTACACCCTGGTCGTGATTGTTTATAGGTTCTAAAATTGGTCTACATCCTCATTATGGCACAGACAGTTAGTGATGTAAAAGTGCTGTCTATATATGTGTTTAGATGTTAAATGTGAACAAATATAGGTGAGCAAACTGACATTTGAATGCCATATTTCAACATGTTTGCATTAGAGGACGTGCACGTATTTTCACGTTAGGATTTCAGAAAATCAGGTGAACACATTTCATTCATGATCTCTGATTTACATACATTTACCACTTAATTAACTCGGGGGGGAAAAAAAAAATCGCTGAAAGAGGAGAAGGCAAGGTTTTGACAGAGGAGAAACTCCCAGCAGTTCCTTTCTTAACAACCGCAGGTAATTGGCAGCATCCTGTGCAGTACATAAAGCTATACATATACTTCCTCCCCTTCAGATGTGCTATTAATGACTCAACACAAATCACGGGGAAGTGCTCCGGTGTGATATTTCCTGCTGCCGTGCCCTTGACGGGAGGCGCCCAAGGTTGACTTTTTGTGCACTTTTTCAGGTGAAATCTATACACGCACAGCACAGGAGTTCAGCCACCAGCTTTGGTGTGCCGGCGAGCGTCTGTAATTAATCACAATGAGAAAGACCTGCTGTCAAAGTACAAGCAGAGGTTTGTACGCAGGGACCAGGTTAGCAGTCTTTGTTAAGCCTAATCTCTGTGCAATATCAGCTTCAAAGATGTGGCATGCATCCCAGTACCTGTTGCCTGAGGGGAGATTTGTTCATCCTCACGCCCATAATTCCAAGCTCGTGGCAAGCAGTGGGGAACTGGCCTTGATTCATTTGGTCGTTTGTTCATTAGACTGATGACGGTAACCCGGAATGAGAGAAGGGAGAGTGGATTCTTGATGGCTAAGGCAATGTATCTTTCCTAGCATCATTTGTTTATTGAGCTAGCATTACATTGCTACCTTTTTGTTGGGAGGATTTGGGGGGGGTGGGGTGGTTTAGCAGGTCAGTATGAAAGCAGACAATTCATCAGTCAGTCTGTGTTTATGCTCTGGTGTTGCAAAATGGTTGCTTAATAGCTAAGTCGGTCGCAATAAGTAAAAATATTTCACCGACGAGTGATTTTGAAAAGTATGCTGTTTGTGTATGATCAATTAGCCATACTGTCATCAAAATGAAAGACCCTGCACGCCCACCCTCATCAAGGAAACAGAGAGGGAAGGAGGAGGGAAAAGTGTGATACCAGCAGATAACCGATCTCGATCTCAGTAGCCAAGAATTTCTCCTTTCTTCCAGAAAGGGCTAATCTTTCATCAGACCCTTTTTTCCCCCCTCTCTTCCCACCTCGCCAGCATGCCTCCATTGTATGGCAGATAGACAGACAGACACTGAATATGATGAGAGCCAGTGGGGTCCCAGTGAATAAAAAAAAACTATGACTCTCTGCTGCTGGGTTAAAGCCTCAGGACTGCTGTCACTCCATGGAGAGAGAGAGAGAGAGAGAGAGAGAGGGTGTGAGAGAGAGTGAGAAAGAGAGAGAGAGTGATAGCAGGAGGAAAAAAGATAAAGTGAGAGAGAGAGAGAGAGAGAGAGAGAGAGAGAGCACTTACCACAAGGTCACAGGGAACGCTTTGTGCAGGGACGATGCTCTCTGGGCAGACCTTTACCTCAACCTGCAATCACGCTGAGATTCCACGACCTGTCCCGGCTAGCCACTGGGGTGGAAATACTATTCATCCAGCAATCTCTCTTTCTGTTCCTTCTCCTTTTTATTTATTCTTTTCTCAGTTCATGGCCAGATGCCAGCTACTTTTCAATGGCAAGAGAGAAATATAAGAAGATTCGCCATTGTCGCTTTTACCATTGATAAGATTGAAGATCAAAGGAGTTAACTGAAAAAAAAAACAAAACAACCTAATGAATATGTTAAGATCATCAAAAGATGATGGTGTCCCTTGACCTTGCCATTGTAAAACGTGAAAAGATTAAAAGCTATGAAGTACTGAGAAAAATGCACAGTCATCGTATGGTTGCTGCAGGTCCTTTTTCCTAAAAAAGAAATTTAGAAATTTCTATTGAGGCTTTATTAGAGGCCACTTACTTGATATCTCAGAGAAAACCAGTTAATTCAGTTTCTAAAGTGTATATTCTTGACATTGTATAATATTATGATGTTGGATGAACTCAGAGGCGGGTCGGTAAAAGAATTTATAAGGTGATGGACTGGCTGACACATATGGCCTGAAGTATCTCTATAATTTCCTTAGATTATCCCAATATCATACCCTGAATGATCAGGTCTGCTTTGAGACTGGAATTAAACAGATCCAAACAAACAATTTAAAACTATCTTCGAGTTTGAGCCAGACTGAATAGCATCAGGCTAGTAAAGTAGATTCATTCAACATGATACATTTTGAGCTAAAATGCAGAAATGACACTGCTTTGTGAGAGGCATTTTCAAGGCAATTCCTTTTCCTCCTCCCTTTAATTAGGCTATGACCAAAAATGTAGTAGAGACGAGTCTTATGTTGAAGGATAACAAAATTATCCTAAATCAAGCTCCATGTTAGGGGTTAATCTTGACTTCCAGTCACTAAAAAGTAGGTGGTGTTGTCTTTTAGCAGGTTCTACCGTGAGGTTGATTTAGATAATACTATTATTACAGAGGGAGCTCTGGGTTCAGCAAGTTATAGGGGGTAATTGGCTAAGAAATTATTACTTGGCAGCTCAAAAGCACTGCACATTTAAAATGACTAAAACTGAAATGACAGATTTAGTCTGTAATTGCTCAGATTTCAGTATCAGCCCAAGCCCTGGAACTGGGCTTTAATTCTCAAAATGCCAATGAGAGTTTGGTTGAGTTGGATCGATGGTGTAGCTCAGACTGTACTGAAAGAGAGAAAAAAAAAAAAGAATGGCCACCGTGTGAAAACTGACAGTGAATAAATTAAAAGACAATGAAATTTGCTTGTTTGCTGACTACTATTATTTATTAACCAGTGTTGTGTTGTATATAATTGAAATATATAAAGTTACTGGTTCTCCCCATAGGTTAGGGGCGTGAAATCAGGTTGCTTAGCTGTATGAGGGGTTAGGCCTCTGCATTACAGATCTTTGTGTGATTTCACTGCCAGCACTACTGATTGCTACAGAAATCTATACATTTGCAGTTTTTTGAAGTGCCAAAGCACTTTCTAATATTGAGATGTATTAAAGGCCTCCCACTGTGTCTTGGAGACAACCATGGCCCCCACCCACCCCGTGCTCTTAATCCAGTAGTCCGCTAAGGCCTCCAGCACAGATTAGTGGTGTTAGCCTGCAGCGCTTTCAGCCAGGCCCTTGACTGAAAGCGGATCCCTCACTGTGCCTGTGACCCCAGTGCTGAGACTGTGGATGAGCGCCATATGGTTGTAGGAGGGTCCCAGAGCGAAATCTGTGGGGTCCAGTTCCTCGCAGACAGCTGGCCCCTCCGGCCCTTTCTGGGCAGCCATCAACCTCTTGTCTGAGGCCAAAAACATGTGCTGCTGCTAGTCTGCTAAATGGTGCAGATATGGATTAGTAAAGTCCTTGCAGAGGCGGCGTTTGTGGAGGTTACAGCTGAAGCAGTCCAAAAGAAAAAATAAAACGGACCAAAACTGTGTTCTTTGTTTTGGACAGGACTTTGGTCAGGTTCCAAAACATCTCTGGCAGTCATAACCGTACATTTAAGCACATAGAGTAAATCTGTGACATTTTCTAATCAAATGACTTTCTTGCCGGTTGTATACTTACATGATATTGATGATACTGCATATTGCACGCATATTTAATGATTAATGCTCAGATTCAGTGGAGTGATGAACACAGCATTAGAAGTGTTTGGTGCTCTGCCAGTGTCACAAAAATGCAAGTAGTTAGTCAATTCACTCTCAAGGGACGCATATCCTACATTTTCTGCTTTCCATCTGAGGTTGTTTGGTTTATGTACAAAATCCTAGTATCACGACCTCTCTTTATCCCTTAGAATTGAATAGGCTATTTTTGACTTTAACACAAATCTATGTAAATAAGCTTTGTTTTGATTGGCATGTTGGATCTTATTAAAAAAAGTCTAGACTGCTACCCATAACTTCAGGGCGAATGGGTTAATGGCTAAACTATTGCCAAGATGTTACCCTTGCTATTGCTATTGGTTTTTGTGACATCACAGAAACACCAAATTCAAAATAGGCTTTTTTTTTTGCTGCTTAGTTTCCATATGTGAACTGTACGGAATGGAAAGTAAATTTAATTTAACAGTGTTTATCAGGGTCTACATGCTGGATCCATTTCTTTCATAACAAAAATGCGAAGAAAAGTTTGTTTTTAGATGAGCCCTTTAATACCTACATAATAACTGTACTAGATTACTCTTTAAAAATCCATACTTTTAGATTTTTTTGTATTTCAGATTATGCCCCACAAAACCAACTTTTGTAGTTAAAATAAAAGAGTGAGCATCTGTACAGTAGCTTTCTAGTACTGAATGCAGTGCAGCGAGTAGCACTGGCATATCAGTGCAACTCCAGTGCTGCAGATATAAGCCATATTGAGGGTGGGGGATTAACATGTAATGCAAGAGCTCTCCGAGCCAGCCTGAAACTGCTGCTGGTGGTCCAGTGGAACTGGCAGCAGTGACTTTTAACAGGATCTTACTGCTAGAGTGAAAAAATAATGCAAAGATTGGAGAAGAGCCTGTTAAAATGCTCTAAATCCCTCCTCAGGGAAACACACTGCCACTGGCAATCTGATATTTATCATGCTTGTTGCTTAACCCCTTTAAAAAAGCCTATCCTGTTTCTCACTTTTATAACTTAAGAATAACTGGACCAGTTTTAACATAGTTACTCAGTCATACGCCTTGGAATTGGGTTAAACAGCAAAAAAAAAAAAAAAAAGCATTTTGTCCTGAGTTTTTTTGGGGGAACATTTAATTTCCAAGGGATAAAATAATGGTAATGTGAGGAGATCAAAACAATTTCTTTCTCTTGATATAATTGTGCCTAGGGTTGCATTTTGAGGCAGATCTTTTCTATAGACTGTTTCCTGGGGAGAGGTAATTTCCTAAAAGCACTTTGAATTATTTGGTGACCAAAAAAAAAAAAAAAAAAGAAAAGAAAAAAAAAAAGGTGATGTAACAGTTGTGGACGCGAATCCGATTGCTGATGGCGAGGAAGAAGGAAATCAGCGTAAAAGCTCACAACCCTGAGCTGAACAAACTGGCTAGCAGATCGGGTCAAAGGTACCGTGAGGTCCGTGAGGTCCGTGAGGTTCGTGAGCGTTTTCCAGGGCCATCAAAGTGATGCATCTCTGTGATACAGATGAAAAAGTGAAATTCAATTATCATAATAAAAAGCCACATTGAAGAAGAGAAGAAAGCACGTGGCAAACATTTCTATATGACTGGCATCTGCTGGGCTGCTTGATGCTCTCACATAGTGGAAAGAGATTACTCTCCAGCATAAATGGAGCTTTTACAATTTTTTTTAAATCCAGCAGGCCTAATCCAATCTTATCCTGCTGAATCCAATTTTTAATGCTGGCTACACATAGGATTAGAGTGGTGGAGTTTGCTTTGTGGGGCATTTGACTGAGATGCAGCATCTGTGCCAGTGGAAAAGGGAGCTGGGAGCGAGTAGAAGATCAGAGGAACAGAAGGTGGACACTGGTCATTCTTTTTTTTACTACAAAGCCAGAACATGTGTTATCTGCCAGCTTCTACAGGTTGCACAAACAAAAATTGTATTGCTATTCAAACCTGTTTTCATTCATTTATATACATGCCTTACACTTTAGCTGGCGCAGAATAATATATCTGCGTATATATGCTTTGTAAAACCTTTTGCTGGTGCATCTTTTGTATTCATTTAATTCTTTGTCCATGTATGCAGACAGCATACAACGTGAATGCAGAGAACATGCAACGTAATCCAAGTGTGATATACAGTCTACAGCACATGTTTGAACAACCCAAGTCAAATTTCATGCTCTGTTGATTTTCTACACTAAAAACCCAATGGGGTTGTTTTACACATAAACAGAAAAAAGTTAACGTCAAATAAAGAAACTATTTTCCTGGTTGGTAAGTGGTTCATATAAAACTGACATGTTTATATAAAATGTCCTCTTCATATAAAATGCTTCGTGTGGTTTTTAGGATTTGTATGAAATAGAAGCACATTTCACTAAAGAAAATCTGTTTGAGTCTATTTATTTTTTTTTGAGAATTTCAATAAAAGACAAATACATTGCATTCAGCTAATTGAGCTAACTGTATCTGCTGACTCTATTTGACTGACTGGAAATGAAAATAAAATGTATTTGATATACTTAAAAATGAAACATGAAACACATTTGCTAAAAAAAAAAACTACACAAATAAACAAAAATGCACATTTAGGTTAGGTCCTTGTAGCAGATTTATTTTCTTACTTTCTCTTACTTAGCAGATTTATCTTCTTACTTTTTTCGGACGTATTTTCACTTTTTTCACAAAATGTTTTATTTGCCTGGAGATGTTCAAACACATTTGAGGTCATGCACATGACTATGTGTGTAAAAAACACACTGGCGAAGCAATAGGGCAGCCTGACCTTAGATGTATTTTATTTGTGGGATTGCAAGTATCATAACACACATTTGTCCGGAACACGTGAGCTTGTACGCTTATAGCAAACATTTGCACACTGCAGTATTTGGCGATAGCAGCAATGCAGAGGCCAACAGTGCAATAATCATTAACAAATGATATAATGTGCAGCCCTGCTGTATTTGTACCCAGTAATCTTTCTTTCACATGCTATCAAGAAACCATTAAATAGGCATGCCTTACACCTGCAAAGCTCTACATTCAGAAGAAACATTCAGTAGCTATGTGAATCTATTTCCCATGAGTTAATAGATGTTTGGGATCACAAATGTGTGAAAGATGCCACTCCTGTCCTCAGGCCCACTTGGTATGACCTTTGGGTGACCAGTTCACATCAGATTTAATGACAGCAAAAGGGTAGCAAGCTTAAATGCTCGGTAAGGAGCTTTACTCTTTAAGGCACCTAAGGCTGCATCTCCACTGTATGGCTCAGAATGGAGACATTTCAAAGCGATAACGGATTACATGTGTGCTCATTTTAAGCAGATAGGGAACGTCCCCAGAGGAAAACCTCTTATGCGTTGAAATATTGCACAGCTTGGGGTCTCCTGACTGTTTAAAGGATGTTCTAAAAGATGAGCCAATGTTAAGCATTAACTTCAGCTGTAACATGAGCTTCAGCTGTTTTTTTTTTTTTTTTCATGTTCTTTCTAGCTATATACTTGATTTAAAACAAGTACACGAAGAAGAATCACAACAGATTAGTGTGTTGTTAGGTTCAGCGGTGCAGTGAGGGGTACATGGTATCTAGCAGACCCAGTCATTATTAGAAGACTAGTTAGGCAGCACACAGCAGCAAAGAATGATAAAGAGTGATTTTCCCTGAATATGACAAATGTTGAGTTTACTATTTTTTCTTCTAATTAATAATAATGGAGCCCTCTGACCTACATGCAATTGCGGTGACAAAACTGCTCATTTGAAAGGGCATAACAAAGATGTGTGTAAATTTCATTCCAACACCCAAAACATTCAATCCAATGTGTATGCTTCCAAAGGACATCCAAAAAAAACAACGCTGCTTGGTCACTACTGTGTCCATGCTCCCAGTTCATGTGGCAATTTTGTTTTTCTATTAAGAGCTTTTCGAAGTCTGAAGCTCACTTAATAGCTGTGGTTATTGGCGATGGTAACTGGATTTTTGATGGGTCAGAATAGAATTTTGAATAAGTCATACATTTTGACCCAAATTTGTTTTTAGTTATTTGTTAATGAGATTATTTTTTGGGGGGGTGGGCCAGTGACACAAGTGTGCTGGGTGTGGGTTAAAAGCTAGTAAACATACAACGTATATTTTGCATACTGTGATACTAGTGGCCAAATGTATCAGTACGTTATGTAAAGTGCCAATTTGTCACACCACAGCACACGGTGTGTACAAACTACTTTCTCTGCCGTTAACCCATTCACCAAGGGAAGCAGCGGGCGGCCAGGAACACAGCGTCAGGGGAGCAGTGTGTGTGGGGACGGTACCTGGCGCAAGAGTACCTCAGAGGTGCCAGTTGCAGTCCTGGGATTCAAACCCACAGCCTTCTGATCACAGGGGTAACTCCCTATTTTAGACCACAAGCTGCCCCAAAAGAGTGAGCATTATCACAAAGGAGCTTTATTCTGCACCCTGGAGCTTTTGGTCCCACCAGTTTTTTTTTTTTTTTGGGTTGAGTGTGAAAGCTCTTCTTGAGCCTGAGAGTTCCAGTCTTTGGTCCTCCTGAGGTCTGGCTTTTCACTGTTGCAACCAATAGTGTTTATGAAGGATGTCTCAATGAGGGATGTGATTGGTTCATTTTGTAGCTGACCAAAGGAACACAATAATAAACGTATGATCCTGCTGTGAACAATTCCAACTTTGTTGTCAAAATCAGTAAAAGCATGAATCTGTTATTTGTTACACAAAAGCAAACTCCACACATAGGCGATGTTTGGAACTGTAATGGTGATGCATGGATCAGAATAAACCAAGAAACAAACCTGCAGAGTCTCTTTCCCATACGAGCCGAGAACCAGTCATGGGTGAGTTTGGGACAAATGTGAAAACACTCTAAATCTCTTCTGTGCATATCTGAGTGATAACATGCAAATCCTAGCCGCGTCATATACCTGCATGTCATGTGAATTACATGTGTGGTTACAGGTGCTTGGTGCATCGTGTACTTGTGAACTTCAGCCTCTTTCTGCAACCCTCTAGCAGAGCAATAGTGCGACATCGCTGTGCTTCACTTCTTTTCTCTGAAAAGACGAATATAATAAGTCATTCTCCCACTCGGCAACCCAGCTGGGTCATCCTTAACGTGTTTACATAATCTGTTTATGTAGTGATAAGCCGAGGTGATGTCAGATTTTCATGCTGAATAAATATTTGCCTGCGGACAGGCAGCTGTTTGTCAGGATGCCATTAAGCTGGCAGGTCTCGTAGCACCTTTTCCGCTGCAGCCGCCTCGGCATTCCCTCGTCTCACAGCATTTGCAATCTCCTGCTCCACCATTATGTGTTCAAATATGGCTGTGGTGCAGGTGGGCTTTCTGAAGCTTGGTAAAAAAAAAACATTGTGCCACTGCAGTTACTGGCTGTTGTTTTCAG